>CM034615.1:17368778-17731600 GCA_020080225.1 Gynochthodes officinalis | reverse complement strand
CAAGATCTACTTGCATAAGGGAATGAAATGGATCAAGCACAACGACGGATGTGCAAGACATATGGAGCAATTGAACGATAAAAAATCATGCCGCAACATAGAGACTTAGAGATAGGAAGCTATGCATCAAGTAGAAGGCCTAAATATGGAGATATATGAATAGTAAAGTATTATATGCTAATGACTTTATGTAATATATCATTACGAGGTTAGTTGTAATATTTGTATCTAAATCTTAGTGAGTGGTATGTAATATTTGATATCGTGTGTGAGCGGCTTGGCCTTATTGGATGGTGATTTTCATATGCAAAAGGGGACCCAACGTTTGTGTTGGCTACAGTACTTTATGCAATCGAAATTGTATTTGAAAATAATATGAGTAAATTTGTATTTAATATATTCAGGGTTATGGAGTCGAGAGGAGACTTACGTCTAAGTTTCTGAGAATTTGCTTCGAAGTCGAAAGGCGGCGGATGTGCTTTGACGTGATCCGATCCACCGATCGAACTCATTTGGGGCGACCCGAAATTGGTAGTTGAAGATGTATAAATCCGGTCTCAACCGGTACGGAAAATTTGCCTACTCGATATTAGGGGTTCAAGAATGTGTACTTTTAGGAATGGGGCACTTTATGATCCTTATACATGGTGGGATGTATACAAGTAGGTGCCTTCTTGATGTATGAGTGCTTGGTTGAGAAGATTAGCGGGGCGGCAGAGCATGGTCCTACGCTTGAGTTGGTGAAAGCCAGCTGTAATATAACAAAATGTTTGTAGTATTTTTGGAGTTTTCTGGAAATTCGTGAAGCCAATGCGGTGGTTGGTCGGAATCAAAGTCATACAGTTAGGAAGTGGCAAATAATATATGTCATGAGCCTTTGGGTTACATCTTAGAAGGCTGATATGGTTAAAATGTCCTTTTATTATTAATATTTTCTCATTATTATTTTGATTTTAAGGAACATTATACGATGTTTATTATGTTTTTATTGTAGAAATGGAAAATGTTAATCAGGGAGGAGAAATTGATAAAAGAAAAGAAGAAAAACTATATTGAAAAATAAAAAGTGAGAGGCAAAATTTGAGAAAATATCAAATCTTTGCATTAGGTGTTGACTTACACAATTTGGGAGACTTCATACTGGGTGAGATTCAAGGCAACAAAAGATGACAAAACAAAAAAAAAAAGCAAGAAAGAAGTTGACTTGGAGTAGAATTAGAACAAGACAAAGTCTAGTCACTTTTGGACTTTGGTGGGGAAGGGACAAAAAAATGGAAGGAGGAACACAAGGCGTGGCCTCTCTCTCTCCTTGGAAACTCACGTTCTTGTCTTTCTCTAGTTTTAGAATTTCTCTTTAAAAATTCCATCAACCATGTGTATTATCATGAATGGCTAAAACCTATTTTCCGATTCAAGGAAGGATTGATGGTTAATTATCTTTATTATTTATGATGTTTGAATTTGTTTTCTATTTCTTTATCTTTGTATTTTATTTTTAATAGGAGTGGCTAAATCCTTTTTAGGGTTCTTATTCCAATTTGACCATGTGCTTATTGTGATTAATATAGGTTGTTAGCTCCGATTCATTGGTTATTGTTGTGCTTAATGTCATTTGTAGGTTAGATCACCCTAAGATTGAATCACACTATAGAACTTGATTGAGAGATAGGTTACGTAGGATTACAATAACCTATTAATAGTTTAATTAATTGAAAGATAGTTAAGTGGTTAATATTGATTAAAAGGTTGTGCATTCAAATTAGAGTTAAAAGACATTAGGTTGGTGAGAGCCGGCAAATTTAGTGTTAATTAATTATCAATTAATCTAGGTACTATCCGAAAGAAGATCTATGGTTCTTAAGATCCCTTCAAGATGGATTAGAGTTAACATAAACCTTGGGTTAATCAATCTTAATAAATGGTCAAAATTGAGAATAAGAATCCTAGTTGTTGCATTTGATTGAATCTGCTTTTACTTTGATTAGTAATTTTAGTTCAAAACTTGATTTGGTATCTAGACAAACAAACATGGAGTATTTCAATAGTCGGGCTTTAAAATTCTCTTCGTAATCGATATCTTAATTTACTACTTGACACCACTGCTGTGATTTGAAGAAAATTGCATATCAAGTTTTGGTCTTGTGCCAGGAATTTTGATAAAATTGATATTGTTAAGAAAAATTGTATTGTTTGATTTAGATGTTATTTTAATTCTATTTTAATTGTGGTATTGTAGGAATTTGTTTAGTGTATGCACATCACACGGAGTGCAAGTAAACAAGGATTTTCTTGATACTACTTGATTTGGAGTTAGAAAAGATAGTTCGTTAGAAGAAAAAGAAACAAAGCAACATGAATGGAAAGGACAATGAAAGAGATGAACCTCACAGGCCAAATAACAATGCAAGATTTTGTGAGTCTTAATGTGCAAGGTGACCAAACACCAATTGTAAGACTGATGGTTGCAACTAATAATTTCAAATTAAGCTTGAATGATACAGATGATTCAGTATTCACCATTTCACGACTTGCCACATGAAGATCCATTTGGTCATATGTCAAGATTTTTGGAGTATTGCTCCACTTTTAAGATAAATGGAGTACAACCTGATGTAACCCGGTTGATCCTCTTTCCATTTTCTTATGGAAAGAGCAAAGAGATGGTTTACAAGCTTACCACCTAACTCCATCAACACTTGGCAAGAGATCTATACAGCTTTCTTTAGCAAATAATTGCCACTTGCAAAGGTGATGAGGATTAGAATGAGATAATTCTTTCTTTTAAAGAGATGATGAAACGTTCTCTGAGTGTTAGGAAAGATTCAACGACCTTCATAGACAATGCCTGCCTCAATTGATTTCTACATGGGATTTAGTGCAATCATTCTATAAAGAAGTCAATCATGCGGTTAGAGTCAATATTGATGTAGCAACTGGAGGTACAATCATGTCAAAACACCAGAAGACGCTTTAGATCTCTTTGAGGAGATGGCCAATACGCAAAGTTTGTGGTCTAATGAGAGGACCATTTCAAAGAAGGCAGGAGTAATGGAAGTGGACAATTTTACCATGTTGAATGCAAAACTTGATGCTCTAACAAAAGGATGGACAAAGTAAACGTTAATGCAAGATTCCTCATTATCATCCTCTTGTGAATTATGCCAAGAGGGCTACCCTACACAGAGTGTAGAATGATGCAAAGAATGTCTACAGAAGATGTCGACTATATACGGAACTTCAAGGGACCTCAAAACCGAGTCCATGGCAATACCTACAATCCAAGTTGGAGAAACTATCCCAATCTCTCTTGGGGAAATCAAGGAATAACTAATAGCACCACATGCACCACCAAGATTTGAAGGTCAAAATGCACAATAACCTCAACATCGCTTTCAACAAGAAAGGGCCATTTTCGATTGAAAGTAAATGGATAAATTCATGGATGTTATGACAACAAAGAAGAGTTAGCAAGATGAAGCTCAAAAAATGATGGAACAAATGATTCGAAAACATTCCACTTCTATTCATAATCTAGAAGTGCAAATGGGGCAATTAGCAAATACCTTATCAACAAGAAAGTAATGTGCATTACCAAGCAATACGGAAAGAAATCCAAAAGAGCATGTAAAAGATATCACCTTGAGAAGTGGTGCAGAGATCCAAATTCCTAAAGCAACAATAGACTATGAAGAAAAGAATAAGTACAGGGGAGAAAGAGTAAGAAAGTGAATGGGTTGAAAAACATAAAGAACAGGAAGAAGGTGGAGAACACGCTTAAGGCAAAAGGACCACCACTCCAACCATATGATTCTCCAAGACTCATACCCACAAAGGTTGAAGAAAAATGAGCATGATCAGCAATTTGCAAAATTTTTGGAAAGATTTAAGATTCTCACATCAATATGCCTTTGTGGAATGTCTAGCCCAAATGCCAAAGTATGTAAAGTTCTTAAAGAAGTTGATTTCCAACAAAAAGAAGTTACAGAATTCGAGATACTACACTTACAAAGGAGTGCAATGCAATCATTTCTAATAAACTTCCTTTGGAAAGAAAGCAACCTGAAGTCTTACTATTCCATGTTCCGTTGGAAATTTAACATTTCAAAATCTTTATGTGATTCAGTGCTTCTATTAACCATATGCCTTTATCAAGTTACAGAACATTGGGACTCATAGAAGCAAATCCAACAAACATCCGTATACAAGTAGTAGATAACATACTAAATGATCCAGTATACATAGTAGAAGATCTGCTTGTTAGGACGGAAAATTCATCTTTCCAAAGATTTTGTTGTTCTTGATTTTGAAGAAGATGAAGATGTTCCATTGATCTTTGGTATGCCATTTCTCTACATCGCCAAAGTAATTATTGATACGTATGAAGGTCTGTTGAGGTTAAGAATAGGAGAGGAGTGTTGTAAGTTCAACATCTATCAAAGTATAAAACATCCTTTTGATTATGATTTATGTTTGAGAGTTGATGTTGTGAATGAATGTGTGAATGAAGTCCAACGAAGAAAGTTGTCAAATTGTGATGAATTGAGAATATTGAGAAGTGTATGCAGGTACAATCATCCAAAGATGAAGAATACCTTAAAACCATACAAATTTTTTAAATCCAATTACCAAATACCGAACCTTACACCACCAAATCTAAAATCTCTACCTCAACACTTCAGATATACTTTTCTTGGAGAGAATCAAACTTTACCCGTGATCATATCCTCTAATCTTACCCAAGACCAAGAAAACTTGCTTGTAAAGATGCTTAAACAGAGAATAAGAGCAATTGGTTGGCAAATTGCTTATATAAAAAGAATAAGTCCATTTTATTGCATGCACAAGATTTTGATGGAAGAAGGATACAAGCCAACCATTGAAATGCAAAGAAGGCTCAATCTAAACATGCAAGAAGTGGTGAAAAAGAGGTAGTTAAGCTATTAGATGCTGAAATTATTTACTCAATTTCAGATAGTTTATGAGTAAGTCCCATCTAGTGTGTTCCAAAGAAAAGAGGCATGACCATTGTATAAAATGAAGAAGGTAATCAGATTCCAACAAGAGTGGTGAATGGATAGAGGGTATGCATTGATTATAGAAAGTTAAATTCGCATAATGAAAGATCACTTTCCACTACCATTCATTGATCAAATGTTGGAGAGGATAGCAAGGGATGCTTTTTAGTACTTCTTTAATGGCTATACAGGCTACAATCAAATAGCAATTGTTGTAGAGGATGAAGTGAAGATGACACTGACATGTACCCATGGCACATTTGCTTATAAAAGGATGTCATTTGGATTATATAATGCTCCAGCAACCTTTCAGAGATGCATGATGCCCATATTCTCAGATTTGGTAGAAGAAATCATGAATGTGTTCATGGATAATTTCTTAGTCTAGAGAAGCTCTTTTACACAATGTTTGGAGAACTCGGAGCAAGTTCTTATACAAGCAGAAAAGACAAATCTAGTGTTGAATTGGGAAAAGTGTCATTTTATGGTGGAAAAGGAATTGTACTGGACATAGAATATCAAAGACAAGGAATTGAAGTGGACAAAGCTAAAGTAGAAACTATGAAAGCTTCAATATCCCATCAATGTTAAAGGATTTCATAGTTTCCTAGATATGCAAAATTCTATCGATTTCATCAAAGACTTTTCAAAAATTTCTAAACCACTTTGTAAGTTACTTAAGAAAGATTTTCCTTTTGTTTTTACTAATGTTTGTAAATTGGCATTTGACAGTTGAAAGAAGCCTTGATATCGCTTCCTATAGTTGTATCACCTAATTGGAACCTTCCGCTCAAATTGATGTGTGATGCAAGTGATCGTGCAATAGGAGTCATCTTGGCCAAAGAAGGAGAATAAATTTCATGTCATCTATTATGCAAGTCGAACTTTGAATGATGCACAACTTAACTATGCCACAACCGAGAAGGAGATGCTAGCAATAATTTTTACTTTTGATAAATTTAGATCTTATATTCTTGGTTCTAAAGTTATTGTGTATACAGATCATGCAACACTCAAGTATCTCTTAAACAAGAAGGACTCAAAGCCAAGGCTTATTAAATGGGTACTTCTTTTACAAGAGTTTGACATTGAGATCAGAGATAAGAAAGGATCAGAGAACTTGGTAGCTAATCATCTCTCAAGATTGGAGTTAGAGCAAGAAGAAGAAAATGAAACTGAATAACCAATCCAAGAGCTATTTCCGGACAAGATGTTGGAAATTCAAAGTTTAAATGCACCATGGTTTGCTGACATTGCTAATTTTGTCTCAGGTGGAAAGTTTCTAAAAGAATTCAATAGTCAACAAAGGAAAAATCTCATATATGACTCTAAATTTTATTGGTGGGATGATCTGTATCTGTGGAAGCTATGCAGAAATGGCATGATAAGAAGATGTGTAGGAAAAGAAGAAACCAATTCAATTCTACAACACTGCCACGAGATGGTCAATGGTGGTCATTTTGGTCCACAAAGAACTGCTGCTAAGGTTCTCGTTGTGGTTCTATTGGCCTACACTTTCCATGATGCTAGAAAGTTTGTACTCGCTTGCAATGCATGTCAAAGGAGTGGTAACATTTCAAAAAGGATGAAATGCTTCAATTTGGAATTCTAGAGGTTGAAATATTTGACGATGGGGCATAGATTTATGGGGCCATTTCTGTTTCAAATGGAAACAAGTATATACTTGTCTGAATTATGTATCCAAATGGGTTGAATCTCAAGCATGTATCATAAATGATGCAAGAGTAGTTTGCAAATTCTGAAAAGACTCTTTGCTAGGTTTAGGATGCCTCGAGCTATCATAAGTGATAAAGGAACACATTTTTGTAACAAGAATATGGAAGCATTGCTAGCTCGGCATGGGTAAGATACAAGATCGCCACCCATACCATCCTCAAACAAGTGGACAAGTGGAAGTAAGCAGAGAATTAAAGAAGATACTTGAAAGAACAGTGAGCAAATCAAGAAAAGAATGGGCAAGGAAGTTGGATGATGCTTTATGGCATACCAAACAAAGATTTAAGACACTTATTGAATGTCTCCATATAGGTTGGTTTATGGGAAAAGCATGCTATCTTTCTGAGAAATCGAGCATAAGGCTTACTAGGCAATCAAGGTATTAAATTACGACTGCAAGAAATCTGCTAAAAAAAGACTTCTACAATTGAGTGAATTAGAGACAATAAAAGAGATGGCATATGAAAACTCCAGAATTTATAGAGAACGAACAAAGAGAGGGCATGATGTCAAGGTAAAACTTAAGAGTTTTCAAGAAGGAAACCAAGTGTTGCTATTCAACCTGCACTTAGACTATTCCCAGGGAAACTAAAGAGTAGATGGTCAAGACCATTTACAGTGAGCCATGTATATACCTATGGAGCTGTCAAAGTTTGCAACACTCAAGGAGAAAAGTTCAAAGTCAATGGTCAAATATTGAAAGTCTATCGTGGAGGCGTATTGGAAAATTCAAGCCAATCGGCCTTCTTAACTATTCAACTCCTTGAAGAATATGATGGTCTAAGCTAATAGACCTAAAAGAGCATTTCTTGGGGGATCAACCAAGTTTTTCCTTTTTTATTTGTATTTCAAATAGTTTGTTAATTTTCCTTTAGAAAAAAAAGAAAGAAAAAAAAAGGAAAAAAAGAGAGAGTTGACATAATGATTCTTCCATGTTGCAGGTATAATGGAAGAGAAATCATGTTGCAGGAAACAGAAAGTTGGAAACCAAATCATGAAAAATTATGCCACAAAGATGATTACAAAGCTGCAAAGGACTGTCATGACATGACATAGTTCGTAAGGATATTTTCTGCCTAGAAATCTTACTACCACAAAGATGAATACTCATGACATGGCATGTTTTCTTAAAAAAATTCTTTTTTCCTACTCTACTTTAACCCTAGGACGTGTTTTACTGCTTTTTTTTTTTTTTGTTTTTGTCTACCACCACCCCTTCCTCCTTCTCAAAGTATAAAAAGAAAAATCTTCTTCTTCTTCTTCTTCTTCTCACAACAACATCAGACATCTTCTCATCCATTTGAAATTGTTTAGAGGGTTGTGCAAAATTTTCATTCACCCACAAAGTTACAACATAGCAAGCATACTTAGAGCGATTTCAAATGGTGACCCAACAAATTCTAGTGAAGTTTTGACGACAATTATAGGGAGTTCTTTCTCTTACTCTATTTTGTGAATTTTGTTGGATATTGGCTAGAAGCTTTGTGATAAATTTCTATGCTTGTTTCTCCAATTTCATAATTTTTTTAAAAAAAAATTCTTCCTTTTTCTTTTCTGAATTGTGTGTTTATTTTTCATCCATTAGGGACAATGTATGATTTAGGTGTGAGGGAGAGTTGTTCTTGTGCTGTTATGGTGTTAAAATTTTTGCGAATCATGCTTAACTATTTGAATGCCTTTCTTGCAATTTCTAACTCCTTGATACTTGTTTCAAATACCTCTTAGTTAGCATGCATTAGGGGTTGAGTTGGAAAGCATGAAAAGAAACGAGTGTGATTAGCCTTTGTTTTTAAAATTTTGTTTAAGCATCTCGTTGATTGTGATGATTGAATTAAATGAAGATGTGCAATTTTGATATAATGAACCTTTTGTAAGTATTTGAGCCAAGAGTAGTTTCTTTTCCTTGCTCACATTTTCTTTATTGAGTGATGTCAACTAGGCCATGTTTATTCTAGAACTTGCTTTGTTATGCATGTCGAGATCATAGTGTAGAGTCCTGCTTTGAGATGAGAAGGGCATGTAGGATGAACCATTTAAACTTTCTGTAAAACTTTTCGTCTATAAATATACCCCTAGTTGATTAGTTTGGTCATTGACTTTTCTTTGCTTTTAACACTACATCATTAGCCTAAAATCATGGTTTTTGTTTACCATCGTTGAACCATTTTGTCAAGAGTATGTGGAATGAAATACATGATAAAATTGCTTTGTTTCCAAAGGAAAGAATAACAAAAAAAAAACGCAAAGAAAAAAGAAAAGTGAAAAAAGGGAAAAAGTGAAAAAGTATTCTAAAAGTTTGGACAAAATAAATGTCTTTGTGTATACAAAATGATCCAACTATGTGAAAAAATGGAAAGGACATCGTTCTTGAAAAGAAAGTGGGTCTAAAATGTACTTGTGTTGCTTTTGAATCTTGTAATAAAGTTCCTACATATCTTGAGTTGTGTAGCCTAAATTTTTCTTTTGTTTATCTATCTTTATCTAAGCCCCACATAACCTCGCTTAAGTCCCTTTGATTTTTGCATGGATTCATACTTGTTAGTGGTGGAGATCTGATATATAAGCAAGCCTATGGTAATGACATGTTATATTTGATTCAAGTGATAAATGAACCCCTAAACACTTTGAGTGATTAGAGTGCAACCTGTGAGATGATCAAATTTTGTGCATTTGATTTCGATAAAATTGTTGGGATTAATGAGATGCTTATGTTTTGTGAAGAAAAAGGGCTATGAGTATTTGTTCTTTGACTTGTCATTCCAACCTTGATTTCTAATGTGTGACAAATTTGGATTATAAGCGAAAGAAATGGAGCAGAAGATTTGAGTTAATGTATGCTCAGGGACAAGCATAGTTTAGGTGTAGGGAATTTGATAGGTTAAAATGCCCTTTTTATTGTTAATATTTTCTCATTATTATTGTGATTTTAAGAACATTATTTGATATTTGTTATATTTTTGTTATAGAAATGGAAAATGTTAATCCGGAGGAGAAATTGATAAAAGAAAAGACAAAAAACTATATTGAAGAAGAAAAAGAGATAAAATTTCAGAAAATATCAAATCTTTGCATTAGGTGTTGACTTGGACAATTTGGAGAGACTTTACACGGATGAGATTCTAGAGGCAACAAAAAGAAAACAAAAGAAAACAAAAAGGCAAGAAAGAGGTTGACTTGGAGTAGAACTGTGAACAAGACAAAAGTTCAGCCACTTTTGGACTTTGGCTGAGAGAAATGACTAAAACAAAGGGAAGGAGGAACACAAAGGGCGGCCCCCTCTCTCTCTTCCTTGGAAACTCACATTCTTGTCTTTCTTTAGTTTTAGAATTTCTCTTAGAAAAATTCCAACAGCCATGTGTGTTATCGTGAATGGCTAAACCCTATTTTCTGATTCAAGGGAATGATTGATGGTTAATTATCTTTATTATTTATGATGTTTGGATTTGTTTTCTTCATTTCTTTATCTTTGTATTTTATTTTTAATACGAGTGGTTAAATCCTTTTTAGGATTCTTATTCCAATTTGACCATATGCTTATTGTGATTAATGTAGGTTGTTAGCTCTGATTCATTGGTTATTATTGTGCTTAATGTAATTTTAGGTTTGATCACCCTAAGATTGAATCGACACTATAGAACTTGATTGAGAGATAAGTTCTGTAAGATTAGGCAATAACCTGTTAATAGCTTAATTAATTGAGAGACAGTTAAGTGGTTAATATTGATTAAAAGGTTGTGCATTCAAATTGGAGTTAAAAGACATTAGGTTATTGAGAGCTGTCAAATTTAGTGTTAATTAATTATCAATTAATCATAGGTACTATCTGAGAGGAAGATCTATAGTTTTTAAGATCCCTTCAAGATGGATTAAAGTTAACATAGACCTTGCTGGTTAATTAATCTTAATAAAAGGTCAAAATTGAGAATAAGAATCTTATTTTTTACATTTGATTGAATTCAGTTTTTACTTTAATTAGTAATTTTAGTTCAAAACTTGATTTCGGTGTCTAAACAAACAAACATAGTGAGTATTTCAATAGTCTAGTTTAAAAATTCTCTGTGGGACGATATCTTAATTTACTACTTAACACGACTTTGTGCTATTGCAGAAAATAGCATGTCACCGGCCCCCAATCATTTTGATAGAGATCAATTGAAATTGAGGAGTATCTCCATGCATTTGCAAGTGCGTCCTCTATTGCTCAAGTCCACTGATAATGAGGTTTTACGATATTTCAGATGTTGGATTATGCAAATTATAGGGTCTATTATGGGGGACAAGTTAGGTACAAAAATCAAATTGATGTACCTACTTATACTGGGAGATATAGCAACGGCATCAAGATATAGTCGATAGCACCGTTCTAACATCGTTCTATAGGTCACTATATCGAACGACAATGGGAGATACGGCTGAGCTTATTACAAGTGGGCATAGGAAAGACTATTGAGAATTAGTCCGCAACACCGTAATATGAGAGAAGAACCTATCTTGTTATCCCAAAGATGCCTATCGTGCCTAGAGCATGCATGTACGTGTTTTTCACTTTTCTTTTCAATAGCACATTTGGTTTATCTTAAATTGTGTCTAATCTTCAGATTACTATATTATAATCATCGCAGTGGAACACAGTTTGAATTTCGCAGATGTTGGTTGTCATGTGTTGCGAGGTATCGAGATTGTTTGGACTATATGTCCAATGATAATGTAAATAATACACAATTAATGTTTCATAATTTTTGGCTCGTTAATACTAAGTTTAGTTCAAACATTAATGATTGTTAACTTTCTTTATTTCATAGTTTATCCGCAACCGATGTAACTAAAGTTTTGTACCATTTGCCGATTATTGCTTAAGAAGCCATGATATTTGGTGTGCAAATGCGTTTATACTCAACTTTGATGTTGTTGAACTACATTTACCCGAGTAGGTTATGCGAGTTTAGCTATATTCGCATAATTCCCGCCGCCATTGACACGCATTTGAGGTTGCATAGACTTGATCGGCCGCATGAAGGGAGTAAATTGATAACACGCATGCACCTTACGCTGATGGGTGAAACATCCAAGGGAGAGAATTGTGTATGAATTGCCTTCAAGTGGCCCTATGCGCATTTCTCAAATACATGGTTTGGTATTGTCGAAATACGCGGATTTTGATAGATAATCCTGCGCATCGCCCTATCCAAGGTATCCGCCAACCGATCGGTTTGTCGAGTATTGTATGAGATGACTTTTAAATTTTCAATATTTAGTATAATATAGAAAATTTAAAGGGTGAGCATTTTTTATATGCAAGGTGAATGTTGGGAGCAAGTATATGATTTGGCACGCGATACTTTGACCAATTTAGAGATAACCGAGAGCTCGATTATCAAACGCATATGACATTTCTTCTCGCATACTGATGATGGTTGGGAAGAGTTGTTAGATGCAGATGACACGCTCAAGCTTTGAAGACTAAGATGACTTTCAATAATTGCATGGTCGCCCATTTACGCCCGTCGTCCGCCTACATCCGATCATCGATCTACGTCCGATCGCCATCTATGTTCTGGCCGCCCATCTACTTCAAATCGCTCGCTCACGCCTAGTAGTTCATCTATGTCCTGGCTGCTCGCCTACTTCCCGCCGCCGTAATATTGATGATGATGATCGATATTTAATATCGTATGTTTCTTCATCAATTCGTGAGCCATATGAGGAGACACCGAGATGGAGTATTCATCGCAACTCAGACACTAGTACGCCACCTCAAATGCCTCCGTATAATTTGGTCTATGAACGCCAAGGCATCATCATTCACAATCATGTATGGATCAATCCATTCCTTTTGATCTAGACTCATCGGAGATGCACGCGAATCCAATGAAAACCCACAACCTTAACTCAACCCCTTAGGCGATGTACCACGTAAGAATACTAGATAACTTCGTGGAACTTATTATTATTATTTTAACTTGTTCAAACTTAGAACTTTTTCTATTTCAACTTGTTTTCCTACAACGTCAGACATTTAACTTCTTAGTCAATTATCGAAATCGATTTCCTAACTATGGCAATTCAAATTAGATTATCTCTCTCACTATCTTGTACTTCTAACATGATGTTGTTTTACTACTTTAAAATTGTAGCATGACGTTGTTTTAGTAACATAGTATTATATATTTACAACAAAGTTAATAATAACTATATGATAATGAGAAAAAACTTTTTTGTTATTGAATGAATTACATTTATTACATAAATAGCATCCTTCAAAATAAAAGAAAACTTAACTAGCTAGCTAACTTTATTAGGTCTGATTCTATTACTAACAAAACTAAAAAAGATATTAATAATAAATACTAAAAATGCAATGGAAGATTTCAAATTTCTACTATAGGAATTACAACAATACAATCCAATTTAAATACAATCATATAATTCGACCAATATTCAGATATACATATTTTGAAGTATCCTTCAACCTCTTCTTCTTTCTGTCTCTCCTAAAAATGCCAAAATCGGGAAGATAGTGAGAGATAATCTAATTTGAATGGACATAAGAAGTCAATTTCCTAAATATGACCTTTCGAATGGGCATGTATCGTTAGGAGAATGGGGGATGGGTAGTGCATGGCACTCGTAAATCCTAAACTCTAAATAATATTAAAAAACAAAATTATAAAAAGTATGTACGAAAAACTAATATGTGTTATTACAAAATAAAAATATATAATTATATTTTTTGAATTTAAAATTTTCTTATGTATATCCATCCATATATATAAATTAAAATCATCTGTAATAATACACAACAAATTACTGCAAAAACATTGTTCAGAATTTCATTATTTTTGAATTTTTTTTAAAAAAATGACACAAAAACTAATTAACAAGTTTTAAATCATATTACTTTTTAAAAAAATAAAATTTATATTCGAGATATCGACTTTAAAGTCGATATCTCTATATCGATTTTAAAGTTAGTATTCACGATATTTTGAATTTTGACTTTAGTATTATCAACATATTCTTAAAATTATTAATATTTATTTAATTCTTTAAAAAATCAATATTTTGCAAAATAACTCACAATCGACTGACCACGTAATTTTTTTGTTGCCTCACTTGTTATTTAATTTTTTATGTTACGGCTGTCAGTCCCTAAAAAGTCATGAACGTGCCTGAAAAAGAGGCGTGTCCTGGACCATGTAATTCCTCTTAATTACTATCTTATCATTTTCGCCTACACTCTTATTCTACTACAAGTATTCACACATTGTTTTACTGACTAGTCACCACTTCTCCTCAACTGTTTTGTTTACCCAGCAGCTTATCTACCTATATTACTTGTTATTTTTGGGTTGAAGCCTTGGTCCATCATAACTACTGTGAGGTTTAGAAGGCTTTATGATGAGTACTGAATATCAACACGATAGTACTCAGTCCATGGGATGAGGCCCATGAAGATTTTTGGGTAGTTTATGATAAAGTTAATGGTAGGTATTTATAGCAAAGGGAATTTGGTAACTCAATTTGATTTATAAGATACGTCTCTATAGTTTCAAACTCCTCAAGTATGAATGTCTCATGTTTTCGAATAGATAAGGTAAGAAAATTACTAGCTACAAGTTCTTGAGGGTTACTTTAAATCTATTTATTGACTTAATTGTTTTAAAATTTATCTCAAGAATAATATCAAAATTTGTCTTGTAAGAAAATGTTCAAAAAAAATTCAAAAATAAGTTTTGTGAGCGGGTTGCAGATCTCGACTTCATCAAAACTCCATTGAATTTTTTTTTTCTTTTAATATGGACATTGATGGCTAATGGAAATTATTACTGAATGTAAACTAGAAGTGATTTATATTAAGATATATTTCAATAAGATATTTTAGAAAATAAGTTTAATTTTTACGAAAGAAACTAAAACCCATATTTATGACTTTTAAAAAAAAATGATTATTTCCTATTGTAAAGTAATAATATTCACAGTAAAAAGTTTTAGTAAATTTTTACAATGACTGAATTGGTATTCACGTAACAGAAAAATATTAAATGATTTGAACAATTGCTGTTAAATGACTTTTACCACATAAATGTCAAATCTGTCACTAAACTATTTTATTGAAATTGTTCATTGTGTGTAGCATGATTACTAATATTGCAAAGATACAAAGCCCATCAAATGTGGTGTTACAAGAAATATAAAGTAATGTTATGGCATAAACCTAGGACGGTGAATTTACTTTATCTTAATTAATCAATACGGAGGAGTATTTGTTGAGTACCCAAGTTTATTTACGCGATCGACTGCTAGGTTCTCATGGGGACAGAATGCCAGATGTGATATGGTGATAGAAGGGATGGTAATTAAAAAAGTAGCGATGATAGAAGTTACAAGTAAACGGCTACCATGAAAAAAGATTGTTAATATATGATTAATTTTATTTAAATATTACTTCTTTGATCCCAAAAAAAAATCACTTTAAATTTGATAATTTTTTAAATTACAAAATACAACGTATTTAATACACAATCAAATGTATAATTTTATTATTAATTTTTAGTTTATGTTATACATTATTATTATTAATAAGAGTATTATAAGAATTTCTTATCAAAATGAATTTTTTTTTGTAAAAAAATTCAAACTGGACTCTTTTTTTGGAATAAAAGGAGTATAACTTACTAAATTTAACAATTATTTTTCTATTGACCAAACAGTTTCGTTAAATTAAAAAACTACTTTATAACTTTACTTGTATCTATTAATTTAATTTCATTAGCTATTAATTTAAATATATCACTTTAAACATAAATTAAATTTAATTGAATTTTACAAATTTTTCCTTCAATAGATTGTAACCAACACTACAATGAGAAGAAATCAAAAGCAAATGAAATTCAAGCTATGTTTGGATTATGTTGTATTTGAAAATTTTATATTGAAATATATAAAAATTTTGGTATGAATTTTTTGTAAGAAAACTGTATTAGAGGGAAAAGTTTTTTTAAAATAATATAAAAAGAATTTTGATAAGGGTTAAATTTTGCATTTGAATTTTAAAATAAAATAAAGAATTATTTGAATATTTTATGTTTTTATGAGAAAAAATCAATCTTCTTGCATGGGTATAAGCCTATGTTTGATTGATACTTATTTACAAAAAAAATATTAATTTTTGTTGCGTAAATGGATAAAATATTTAGATAATCTATCATTTTAACATTTTTCTCAAATTTTTCTTACATAATTTTTTAAAAATCATTTATTACAAATTTTATTCTATTTTAAAAATACTTTTAAAAAATAAAATCTAACTAAAATTTTTACACATTTTAATAAAAAAAAATTCGAGGAAATCACAATCCAAAGGTAAATCTATAGGTAAGTATAAACAGCCTCAAATGTGTGAGCCCTTTGATTTAATCAGATGTGTGACCCCTTGATTTAACCGCGTGCTTACCCCAAATGGCAGAAAACAGCAGTAGCGGGCCACGCCTTGACAAACCGCTTTTGTCCCAAAAGTGGAACCAAAAACTGTGGACTGGGGGGGTCATACCAGGAATTACCGGTTTTCCATTCCATCTTGCGGGCGGGAAGGAACACTCGTTCTCTCTATCAATCCCCCAACCCGCATGACAGACCATGGTTTCATCCACATTCCTCCTTGTATATACGCATACTTCCACACTGTTTTGCTTACTTTATCCTTCGTCCATTGTTCGGTGCACCCTTTTCTCCAGTTGTTTTACACTATTTTAGTTTCAACGATACGTCTTCTAAGCAAAACCCATCTCCCATCTCACCTTGTTTTGACAGAATCCATCTATATATACACACACACCCATTAGTGGTCTGATTTAGCATAATCGATTAAAACAGGTTAAACGTATGTTTGCGAGTTTTGGTCAATGACAATAAAAGCTGAGACTGCTGCGGGTTTGGTAAATCAAACAAGAAATTTAGTTGGCGATGTGAGTAATAGGACTATAAAGAAGAAGAAGTGCAAAAAGTTGATCGTTAATAGATTACTAAAGAAGATGAATGTTCCGGTTTTGACTTTGCAGCGGCTATTTTTGCTATGCCAAGATGTGTTCAAAGGTCCTGGTACTGTTCCTTCCCCAAGCGATGTAAAGATGCTCCGCCATATCCTTGGTAAAGTGTTTCATTTAATTTAATGTTTCTGTTTTCTTGGGCCTTTGTTTGATTGCCAATTTTTTGTGGATTTTGGAATCAAATTATTATTGTCCTGCTTCAGTGGGAACAAACTTGATGCCAGCACGTTTCCTTCTATTTGCGATGAATAGCTTGTCATGTGTTTTCTTTTTATATCCAATCAGAAGGGCGAATGAATCCAAATCAATTGGATTAGAGATTCAAGCACAACTACAAGGAAAGATATGAATCGAAATCATACGCTTAAATTGACTAATTGAGTAGAAATTGGCATTTCTTGATTCTACTCATTTGAGTCTCTAAGAGTGACTAAATTAGTTGTAGACGCTCTATTTGATTCCACTTACAACTATTAACAGGAGAGATAGGACGACGATGTAAAAATGGCGTAGAGGAAGCAAAATCCACGGATTATCAAATCCTGGAAGATTCTTTAATTCTGTCAGGAGAGTGGAGGGATATTAACATGAATATTTTCCTTACTCTGACTTTAGCTTCCAATTCGAGATATTGCAATTATGAATGGGGTACAATTTTTTTATTGAATATAGGAAAATGATCCTATGGTCACATTACATGCTGTATAGGATTGCCATATGGGATTTCACTGTCTCATCAGAGATTTAGACTAGAAGTTTTAACTTTCTGAGAATAGCTCTCCATTTTATTTTTCTTTATTTGTTGATTTACAATTTCTACTTTCTCTATATGATTCCGTGAAAATTTCACAGTCCTTAAAAATGGATTTGCTTCTAAAAGCATAATTGTAAGGATTCTAGTTTGTACATACACGGTTCCTTCTGATGGACCAGATCTAGTTGTGCTTCATGGCTTCAAAAATAAAGATACGGGGAAACAGAAAAAGCAGAAAAAATACGAACCAAAGAGGACCCTAATGCTTTTAGCTAAACTAATGTGCCTATATTTGTGTTAGGTACAGATTATGAAAGATTTAGTTATTTTATGGTTGAAATCTTTGACGTACTTTATTGTCAGCTAAGATGATGGTAAAATATCCTGGAGTTTGATTTAAATCTGTATATATTTTCTCTGTTGTGTAAGTTATGTGGAGATCTGGAAGAGAATCTCTTTTTCTGCACTTTGACCACTAATACAATCAGAAAAGAAGCAGAATCAAAATTTCCAAGCTAGCTTTGCCATGACTCCAACCTTTTTTAGAGGGATTTAGATTCGTTTCCTTCCAATAATCTTATACCCTTATTGAAGGCATCGTTTATTGTCTAATCTTAGGCAGTTAAGCTGCATAATTATATATCTATTATCATTTTGTTATGTAACTGATTTTTTTGTTGTGCTTCAGATGTAATGAAGCCAGAGGACGTTGGGCTTAGTAGGGATCTGCAATTTTTCAAGCCTAAAGGTGTTGATAATTCAAATGCACGTGTAGCATACACAACCATTTACCAATGCCCTAATTTCTCGGTAAGATTACTTCTGACTGCTCATTTGAATCTTTTTATGTCGAAAGTAACACAACTGAACCTTTCAACTTATTTTATGTCACGTAAAAACAATTCGACAGCAACAAGTGGTGTTGTTTTTGTTATTTCGTTTCTGTTGTGGTGGCCAAAATTCTAGTCATGATTCTTCTACTATGTCTTATTGAACAGAAAATGTAGCAGCATAACAACTATATGTTTGAAAGGAATATAAGTACTTACTGTCTAATGGATGATTCAAAAGCCTGAATTTTACATTGTCAATGGGGAGATTTTTTTAAAAAATATATGCTGTTTCACAGTTTCTATTTGACAAAATTGTTTGTGGCACTTAAAACCAAGACAAACATGCACTAGTGATGTTGCCTGTACATCAACAGAATTGATTGACAATCCATATTCGTTTAACCATTGATTAAATGGAATACATAGATTTGTGATATGATACATAGATCTGTATCCTGCTTTAGGATCTTGCTTTTCCTCTGGTGAGCTCTATATGCTGATGAATTACCTTCTGCAGTTGTGCATTTTTTTCCTTCCGGAAACTGCTGTCATTCCCCTTCACAACCACCCAAGCATGACTGTTTTCAGCAAGCTTTTACTGGGGAGGATGCACATTAAATCTTATGATTGGGTTGACCCTGCAAGTTCGGATAACTCTGTATCACTTTCAGAAAGTAATCTCTCTCACTCTCTGTCACTCTCTCTCACACACACAGAGACACACACGATCATCTGTGAGATGGCTTTCTAACTCTTTCTGACACAATTAAAATGGCAATCCAGTGAGATTGGCGCGTTTGAAGGCTAACAGGATCTTCGCAGCTCCATGTGATACTTCTGTGCTGTATCCGACATCTGGAGGCAATATTCACGAATTTAGAGCTATAACGCCCTGTGCTGTACTTGATGTGATGGGACCTCCCTACTCGAAAGAAGATGGCCGCGACTGCTCCTACTACAAGGATACTCCCTATGATGCTTCATCTGGTAAGCTTTCTGTTCATTCCATAGACAGACAGACAGACTTCCACGTTGCATTATTTTAGTTCTTTGGTAAAATATTTTGGATCAATTGCATTACTATGCTACATGAATGGAAATAATTGCAAAATGGTAGTGATGATCCATGTTGAATTAGTTGAAAATAGAGTCTTTCAGACCAATTCTGTTGTAATATTATTATATTTTCTGCTAAGAGATTCATAGTAGATAAAATATTCAAAAGGGGTTCAAGATTGGTTTGTTTGAGAATAAATTGAACGGTGAATTTCAGTTTTCACTGGGGCTTGTAAGTTTGCCTCGTTACTATCGGTGGAAGATTGAAACTTACAGAATCTGTGATCTAGCAGCAAGAAGAAAAATGAGCAAAATACATGAAACAAGCAAATCATAATCAAAGCATTGTTGGACTCAGAAGATATGCATTATGAAAGGATGTCCAAAGGGCACTTGTTTTCTTTTTCTGTACTTATTTCCTATTATCTTTGTCTAACTTTGAACAGAATCCATTTTACATTTGCGTTTTAGAGGACATCTTCTAGGGTTCTTTAGTTTACTGTATTCCCCTGGAATTTGAGCAATTCCTTTATAGTTCAAATTTGTAGTTTCCGGATAAACCAGCAGCCAGCAAAGTTCTTTAGTTTCTGTATTGATCCTTACTTTATCACTTTCTTTTTTTGATTGTATTGACGTTTATCCAATGACAATGGCAGAGGCAAAGGAGGGTGATGATTCTTATGCATGGTTGGAGGAGATTGAAATGCCAAATGACTCAGAAATGGATGTGATTCAGTACTTGGGGCCTAAGGTTTCTGTAACTAGTTAGTCATCTAAGTTCAGTGGAAATAGTTTTTCCCTAGTATGTAAATTTCTTGGGTGATAACTAAATTCTTTTAATTGTATACTTTTGGTTTTGTCATGAAACTTTTGATAGTCTTAATTTGGCCATTTAATTTTTAGAAGTGGTTAATTTAGACAGTTTAGTATATTTTGGCATGGATTGTATTCAACAACACTGTTAATGGCAGCGTTGTTTATGTCGATGTGAGATGAACCAAAAATTTAAGAGGTTGTAGGTAAGGGTGGTCATGGTTTGGTTAAATCGAATAAATCGACCAAAAAATCGAGTCAAAAATTGAAAAATCAAACGAAAATGAATTTGGTTTATTCGGTTCGGCTTTAACTAAATCGAATAAGTTATTCGGTTTTCGTTTAAAAACCGAATAAATCGAATACACCGAATAAGGAAAACCGGATCGAATAAATTGAATAAGGAAATCGAAGAATAAACCAAATAAAACCTAATTTTAAAATTTATAAATATATTATATATATATATATATTTATATAAGTATAAATATAAATATATGTTATTTTATAGAATAGTTATGGTTTATAGTTTATAAAACTATTGTAGACTTTGTAGTTATGTATATATATTTTTGTATAATTAATTTATTGTTATTATAAAATTTATCATGTATAGAATTATATACTAATATTATATTGTTATCATTAATATACTATCATTAATATTGTTTTCATTAATATACTATATTGTTATTATAAAATTTATTGTTATTTTATAAAATTTATCATGTATAGAGCTATATTTATTGTTATCATTAATGAATAATGATATCGACAATATAATGAATATATAGTAATATTAATATCGTATATAACTACATACTATATACTAAACAATTTTACTATATATTATATACTAAACTATATACTAGTATAGTTTATACAGTAATTTTAATTTATCAATTTATTTAAAAGTTAAACAAATATGAAATATCAAATTACAAATAAAGAAAAATAAAATAATGCATAAGTTGACAAAGTTGTTAAAATGTTAAGTATCTAGAAGATGTAAGGCCTGTAGGCTGTAGGTTATATAGCGTACTAGCATGTAACTATATAGCATGCGATTAGCCGATTATTATGTTTTATATATTTAATTAAAATCAATATCATTTATTCATAATATCATCAATTATTCAATATAATAGTCAATAATTAATAACTTATTGTTGTTAACTAAGTGATTACTAAGTATTAACTATTAAATGACTGAGTGTTGAGTTTTTGAGTAATCAATTATAACTATATAAGTATATAATATTTACTAACGGTTATTTATTCAAAATTCTAAATTATTTATAATTTGTAAATTAATTATATGTATTTAAATCAAGTCAAATATCATAATAATTAATACTTATAATTAGTTATTATTATTACAACTAAATACTAACCTAGTTAAACTTATAATACTAAGAAGTACTAATATGTTACATAATTAATACTTAATACTAACTTAGCTATAGTAATATGTTAATAACTAATAATGATTAATGAATAATGAGTACTAAGTTTACTAACGAACTAAGCACTAAATTAGTTAGTACTTATTTAATACTAACTTAGTGCTGAATAATACTTAATATACATAAGTTAATACTAACTTAGTTAACACTGATAAGTGATAAGTAAATAAAGAATAAATTACTAATTAGGCATTAATTTAGATAATACTATGAGTCTATGATTACTATCTTAATTTTGACTTTTGAGTAATAACTAATAAGTACTAATTTAGTAACTTAGTTACTTAGCTAATGCCTAATAAGCTAATAAGTAATATGCTAATAGCTTTGAGTAATAACACTAATAAATTAATAATTACAATATGCAAATGATTTTTATATTACAATTACAAATAATGAGTACTGAGCCATAACTCATAAAGAGTTAAGGAAGTTTGTAAATTTGTAATGCTTTGTGAATGTTTGTTTCATGTTTGAAACCAAATTTGAAAAAATTATTTGTGAATGTTTGATTTGAAATCGAATTATTTAATTTATTTGTGAAGTTTTCAAAAAAAAAAGAAAAAAAAGAAATTCGGTTTATTTGGTTAACCAAATTCCTTATTCGGTTTGTGAAACCGAATAAACCGAATCGAATTCTTATTCGGTTTTATTCGGTTTAAACCAAATAAAACCAAAAACTGAATAAGAAATTTGGTTTGGTTTATTCGGTTTTATTTGGTTTTCGGTTTGGTTTTCGATTAGGGGGTTCCAAAATGTCAAACCGAATAAACCGAACCGAATAAACCGAAAATCGAACCGATGACCACCCCTAGTTGAAGGAGGGTCTTGAAGAGGAAATCTCATATAGTTTGTGTAATATATTATTAGTATTTATTTTCATTTTAGTTAATATTAGTATATACTTCTATCTCTACTTAATTTTAGTACAGTATTAAGTTTTTATTTTGTGCATTAAACTAGTATTTTAATAAAGTTTTTAACAAATGAATTTTTAATATTAAAATTTATTACGATGAAAATAAATATTAATGTCATAAATATTAATATAAATTATACAAGTTTATTAATTTATTAAAATATATAATATAAAATAATATATAAAAAGTATAATAAGAGATTTAGGGGGTTCTTGGAGCATGGGTTTGATTAAAGGGTATATGGGTTTGATTCCATTTCATGCTTGGTTCAAGAAAATGGAATGGGATGGCCTACTTTTTCTCACTTTTAATTACCCCATATGGTATCCTCATACCCCAATATTGGGGGTATAGAAGGTAAGGAATGCTAATCATTTTTAATTAATTTAATAATTAATTATTATAATTAATATAAATTAATTTATTATTAACTTATTATTATTAAAAGTAATAATAAATTATTTAATCAAGATTAATTTAATTAATCATTCATTTACTTAATATTATAAATAAATTAATTAATTAATCTCTTTTATTAAATTGTAATTATTATAATTAATGTATAATTAATTTATAAATAATTAATTGATAATATTAATTAATTACTAATTATTTCTAACTAATTAATTAACTAAAACTTATTAATTAATTCATATTATTTATTATAATTAATATTGATTAATTAACAAATACTAATTAAGTAATTAATATAATTAATATATATTAATTTATTATTATTAAGTAATAATAAATTAACTAATTAAGATTAATTTAATTAATCATTCATTTACTTAATATTGTACTTTAATATTATAATTAATTTTAATTAATCTCATTTACTAATATAATTATTACAATTAATAGTAAATAATTACTTAAGATTAATTTAATTAATAATATTTTTATTAATAAATAATTAATTAATTATTATAATAAATAATTAACTAATAATAACTAATTAATTAATATTAATTATTACAATTAATTTATAATTATTTTCATTCCCCAACACAAATCAACCACCATTATTAATAATCATTCCCATTCCCCAGCACAAACCAACCAGTAGAATTATAATGATTGACCCCACTATTATTCCCCACTACTATCATTTCCATTACCTTTCCCATTCCCCTTCCCCAACCAGGCGCCCCCTTATTGTAAGAGATAGCTGGCAATGAATCTCCATCTTATTTTTATACACCATTTTTATATTAGTTTTTCATAAATTGATATTTATTTCTTATTTTTATACATCACTTTTTTTATAAATTGTCATTTATTTTTATTCAAAAATTTTAACATTATATCTTATCACGATAATGTTTACTTAAAAAAATTATTAGGTAGTAAAATATTTAGTTAAAAAGATTATTGGGTAAAATTGTCTATCTCAAACAATTAGAACCAAATACAATTTTATTCAATCACTTAAATTTTGCTACCAAAGCAGATTTAATGTTCGCAAATCACCACTATTAAGAATTGGACGCGAGAGGCTAGATTGACACTAAAAAATGTTTTTCTTTTAACACAAATATTAAAAATAAAAATTTATATATATCATAATATGAATGAAAATAAAATACTACAAGATTTTAAAAATCCAATAAAAATAGGATTAATTCCAATTAACCCTCCTATGGCGAGAAATGCTACATATTACCTAAGAACTAAAGTTACATATATAACTTTAATATAAATTATCTGTTAAAATCTTGAGTCATCTTAAGTTTAATCATAATATTAGCATTTTTAAGTGATCTATTCTTCTCCTGCAAATTTAGGATGGGTTTGGATTCAATGTCATTTCAAAGTTTATTTTTCCATCACAAAAAATATACTCCCCGCCTTAAAAAAAGAGTGTAGTTTGAAAATTTTTCTTTGTCTAAAAAAGAGAATATTTTGAGATTAAATTTTTGTATTACCCTCACTGATAATAATAATGTATAATTCAAATTAAAAAGTAAGGATAAAAATGTAAAATGATACATTTAATTGTGCATTAAGTGTGTTATTTTTTGTAAGTTAAAAAAATTGTATCAAATTCAGGGTTGACTCTGTTTTTTGGATGAAGGGAGTAACATTTAAAAAAAATTATTTAATTTTAAAACTTAAATTTAAAATTAAATTTCTATCAAAATTCTACCCACATCATTTCAAACAATTTCCTGCAACCTAATTTTTTACTTAATTTTATTCAATTTTAGATTATTATGTAGCACATGTTACAAACATATACATATTTGAGTTAAAAACCATATACATAGATAAGTTAAAATCATGTATTCATTAGCTAAGCTAGCAACCAAAAAATCACTATAATTGTGTATGGATTGTATATCAAAAAAATATATTGTTGAAAATTTAGAACATTTGTTTACAATCCCAAAATAGTTTATATTTTAGAATATTTATTTTAAAAAATATAAAAATATATTCTAAATGTAATCTTTTTATATTTCATAGTGAAAAATTTGCTTAGCACTATATATTAGAAACTTATAGAAATAAATATTTAAAATAAGTTAACTAGATTGCCATTTATTATTTTAAATATTTTGGCTGAAAAATATCAATAACAATTCAAACCATTACTTTAAAATATTATAATGTATTATTTTTTAATTAAATTATGAATACTATGATCATAAATAATTGGCATATTTATTCAAAGAAACAAATTCATACTCTACATTTACATATTCTTATTTAAATATTTTATAAATATTACCTTCAATTATTTATATTTATTGATCTAAATATACTTTTATATAAATTAATTTACATCACAAAAATAAATAAATATTCATATATATTTAAAGTTAATATGTTTTAATTTCAATATTAATGTTAATTAAACAATTAATCAAATTAACTTTATATCTTCTATTTAAAATTACACATACTAAATAAATCTTTATGTGCCCTCATAGATTTTCTTTCTCAAAAAATAGGAAAACATGATACTTTAACTAAAAATATAATTATATAAAGTAGCATTAAAGTAACTAAACATGAACTTTATAATTCATAAAATACAAATAAAATTAGTTAGAAATATAATTTATATATTTCAAGAACCACACAAAATTTTTCTTGGAAAATTAATATTTATTAAAATTTAAATTATGACTAACATGGGGTTAAAAACCAGTATTATATTAATATTTAAACATTTTGATCGTAAATTTTACAATACAAATATTGACCTCTCCTTTGATGTTGTAGTGCTTATTTATTTTTTAAATTTCTTAGAACAATTTTTTTAGACTTTTCAATAATTTTTGTACCTAATATTTTGGGGTTTGATAGTTTTAGTTTTCAAAGTTTTATGTGGACAAATTTAGCCTTTATACTTTTAATTTGTAACAATTTAACAACAACAGACAAAAAAAGCCAATGACTTAATGGCTGGAGTACATAGAACTACATTTATATAATTTTTTTTATTTTTCAAATCAGGGAAAAAAGAAAAAAGAAGTAACATTTTTTGTTCCATAATTTTAATTTTTTTATTGATATTGATTTAAAAAATTAAAAGAAAATATTTATTAATTTACTTTTTCCATTCTTTTAAGTTAACAAGGTCAATTTTTTCAATTGTTGTAAATTAAAACTCTAAAAATTAGATTTAACTACATAAATTAATTAGGAACTAAAAATGTCAAACCTTTAATCAACTAAAACTATTAGAAACATTATATAAATGTGGGTTCCATATATTCCAATCGTTAAGTGTTTAACTTTTTTCCTTTAGTTGTGTTGAGATTGTTACAAATTGAAATTAAAAGAATCAAATTTGTCAATTTAAAAATTTTGGAGACTAACTGTTTAACCCTAAATATTGGGGACTAAAACTATCGAATACTCTTTTTTTTTTATTAATTGTATTTGATGTTATGTGTTATTTGTCGTAGGGTTGTTGTAATTGTTGCAGTTAAAATTTTTAATGAAATATTTTTATAGTCTCAATATCTTGCAAAGTGTTTTTTTAACATGATTGTAATTTTTAGAAAAAAAAATATAATACCCAAAATAGTTCTTCACATTTTGGCGAATAATCTTTTTAGTCCATCAATTTTAAAACGAGAACAAATAGTCCTTCACATTTCATAAATGTACTCGCTTATTCATACGTTACAATTCTATTTTTTTCGTTAAGTGACGCCATGTATGTTGCACGTGACCTTTTAACCATGGGTAAAAGTGGAATTAAAAAAACAACCCACCCCTCCATTCCCTTCATCCAGGCGAGCCCTAAATTCTCTCCATCCCGTCACCCTCCTCGCTATTTTCTTCATCTTCTGAAATCGTCGATGAAGATGAATCCAATGATGATTCTTCTACATTGTCTTTATTCTCGCCGTCGACGTCAAGATACTTCCCTATTCCTCTATCTCCTCCATCCAAATGAGCCCTAATCTCTAAATTCCTTCCATCCCGTCGCCTCCTATGGCCCCCAAATGACGAGCTTTAAATCATGGCTCACCCCACCCCTTTCTAGAACCAAAGGTTGAAGGAGATAGAAATTACACAAAGATTCGAGATGGTATTCGTGAGTGTGTTGTTAATTTCATTGCCAAACATCGGTTGTGGCTTGGTAGTAAATGGCATGTTTGGTGAGCATCAATTCATAGATGGGCAGCAAATGGTGAATTTGCTCTGTGTTTCCTCTTCACACTGGGTTGACGACTCCTCTATCTTTGAACTTACCTTTGTATCCTCATCACAAACTTTCTTATTTTGCTTTTGTTGTTGATTTTTCATCAATTTAACAAAAATAGAGGTTTGATTTGGGTTACTACTACATTGATAATTTTAGCTGAATTTTTAATTGGGATTTTGATGTTTGTTTTTATTCTATTTTTGCATTAAAAATGGAAGAATTTGATTCATCGATTGTTGTTGAAATTGAAGCTTTTGGGTTTTTCTATTTTTAAATTCTAGCAAAATCTCTTAGAATGCCTAATTATTTGGTCTAGCTTTTCATCAAATGAAGTATCGATGCTCGAATAAATTCAGGGAAGAAACAAAGTGATGATAGCTTTGGGAATGGGAATGATATCGATGATGGTTTGTTGCTACATATGTAACTTCCTTATCTAAAGTGTTGGAAAAGTTAACGTACTAAATGCTTTCTTTATGGCCCAAAACTCGCCTTTATTCTCCGCTTTAATGTTGTTTATCATCTTCAATTCACTTGAAGTATTTTCCTCTATTCTACCAAATTCAGCTTAACTTGGTTTTGCCTATTATAATCTTACTTTTATCATCCGTTGGTAGACATTATTGGCGATTATTATAGAATGTCATTGAACCTTTTTCCATTGTCGTCACTTCCTTTGAAGTAGTGGCAAGAGATCCTTTCTTGCTTTGAGCTTTGTGCCCTAAAACTATGATTTTCAGTTGTAATAATTTCTGCAACCATTTCTTTATCCATTGCACATGGTTTAGCTAATTGTATATTTCCTTACTCCAAACTTGCAAGATTCCACCTTTACCCATGGTTAAAAGGTCATGTGCAATGCAAGTGGAGTCATTTAATGTAAAAGAAGGAATTGTAACAGATGACTAAATGAGTACATTTGTGAAATGTGAAAGACTATTTGTTCCCATTTTAAAAGTGAGGAACTAAAAAGATTATTCGCCAAAATGTGAAGACTATTTTGGGTGTTGTCTTTTAAAAAAATTAAACATATTTATAGTTTTTTTATATGCTACATTTTAATTATGTCTTAAATATTATGATCTAACTATATTAAGTTTAAGACAATTACATTAGATTTGCATTTTGCTACATTAAATAAGCACACTTACATCTATTTTTTTTTCTAAAATTATATTGCAATGGATCATAAGATTCATCTGATTTTGGGTGCCAAACCACCGCCCAAACTTCATATCGATGTCTCCGCAGTTGGCGAGTTGTGATGCTAATTAAATGAGTTGTGGTTAATGGGTTGATGAGACAATCTAAGGCTCCTTATGATACCCTGCTCTTTTTAGAAAAACGCTAATGGCTCTTTGAGATTTTGTGTTTATTACAGGGCTTTGAACAAGCTATCGATAAAGAACAAGTATCCAATGCCCAACACTAATGACATGTTCAATTGATTTTGTAGGAAACCAAATCAAAGAACGCAGCGGAAATTTAAAATTTTTGGTTTCCTCCAAGGATCCATACGAAGTGAAATCAAATTGGTAGTGAAGATTGTTACCTTACCGGTCGTGTAGCCTTGTTGATTGTTGGAGATTGTTGATTGTCGAATCACAAGCAAAACCAATCTAGCCTTGCCTCTATGGTATCCACACGATCGTCTCCAAACCTCAAGTTAATTGTCAAACAATTAACTAAAGAAAGAAGCAACAAAATCTCATAGTGCTAGCTAAGATTTTGTTACTCGGGTATTCCCTCAAGTTCTCAACTCAAGAATTGGTTTTCTTTCAATCTCTTCTTATAAATTTGTTTTGGTTCTTATTTCTCAAATAAGGAGTGGTGTCTATATTGAACAAGAGAAGAAGAAAAGAAATAAATTTCGTGCACCAATAATAGCACAAAGTTTTCTTCAACAAAGAAAGCTTAAAAAGAAAACTCTCTTAATGAAAGTGTCCCTTCGGTTTCCTTGATCTGAATTCAATAATTCATCCATGTGAAATAGCTGTCCTTTCACATTTCATATTTTAGAAATTGAATTGCAGCATGTTGCATATGGTTGCCTTTCCATTTTCCAATGAATGGCTGCCTTTTCATTTTCCAATGAATGGTTGTCTTTTCACTTTCCAATGAATGGTTGCCTTTTCATCTTCCAATAATAAAATCCATTTTGATTATTATTTAATTAATAAATCTAAAACTCATTTTGGATTTATTAATATTAATAGAACCAAAATCTTTTCGCCTTAAATCCAAAACCGTTTTAAAACGAAAACCCGATAGATTCCTATTCTCAATAGGATTCTTAAATTAAACCAAATTTCATCACATGAATTTTGCACTTCTTTTGGATACGATCTAAGTGTGTGACCCAATAAGTTCTCATAACGTTGGCATTGACATAAAATATATTTTATGCCAAAAGTAATGAGCGGTGTCTAGCAACACATCAATACTACCCAAGTCATGAGAATATTAGTAATTCGACATTATTTTTCTTGTGATAGATATTACCATATAATTAAATCCCTTTGCCCTAGATATCATGATTGAACACGAGCCATGGAGCGTGTCATGCCCGTATATTTCAATCTTTGCATTTCTTGATTCCCGAGTAAACACATCTATACAAATGAGCCCGATATCGCATATCAACTCATTTGAGCACGGCCATGTAATTTATGGTCTTACTCAATCAAGGGGCCCAAAGATATCACTCCCATTATATAGGAGGGGCAAATCCTTTCTTGATCACTCAACATCCCACTACATGATTTATTACATATCCAATTACTACTTTTATAGTTCACCCTTTTACGGGTAACGTTTAGTAGTATCAAAACATGTAACTCCTCATGTTGGGATCTTTGAGGATCTCAAGTCTAAGGATTATTTACACCATCATCACTATGAGAAATATTTATGACACTTCATATAATAATCCATGTAATATTTCTCATGGCGGGTCAATCAAGTACATTGTTCTCTAACATGTACCCATGTGTTGACTTGATATCTCATATCATAAACAATTTAATCAGCCACTACACATACTAGTCTTAATGCATTATCATTGTCCCATTTTATGATAATACTCGACTAGGGATAGTTTTAGAATAATTAAATTCTTGGGACATTATTATGTTTATTTCATAAAACGCAGGATATAAGATAAACATAATAATTAGTGCCATTAATTATGAACATTATGAGACAAGATATGCATATACCATCATCATATGATTGGTTCTTAGGGTATAATCCAACAAATTGGTCAAGGGCTACCCTTCACAAATATTGAACTCAGATCCGACTCATCGGCGGTTTGCATAGCCAAAGGGATGAGGAGAAAACTACTGATTATAACCTAACTGGTTCTTAAGAATTTCTTGTGATACCTTTCTACTTGACAAATGCCCTTGCTACATTTTTCAATTTGATGAATGATGTGCTATATGAATTTTTGGATAAATTTTTGGTTGTCCATCTTGATGATATTGTTGTATAATCTGAAACTTTGGATGAAAATATTGCACACCTACAGCTTGTGTTTCAAAGATTAAGGGAACATGAACTGTATGTGAAAAATAAGAAGTGTGAGTTTTGCAAAGAGTGATTAGTTTCTTTGTACATTTTCAGCCAAGAGCAAATCGTAATGGTTCAAAAAGTTAAAGCCATGAATGATAGGCCAGCTCTCAAAACAGTCCTTGAATTAAGATATTTTCTTGGGTTGGCAAACTATTACTGTCGATTCATTAAGGAATATTCTAAACTAGTGGTTCCTTTGATGGATTTGCTCAAGAAATATGTGCAATGGGATTGGGGCATAGGTTGTGATGATACCTTTAGAGATGTGAAAGAGGCGATTACATCGAACTTGTGTTGAGTTTACTGATTTTAGCTTACTATTTGAGATGCACATGGATGCTTTCATCAGGCGCTTAGGGGTGTGTTAGTACAGAACAAGCACCATTGTTTTTGAAAGTTGAAAGTTGAAAGATTATGAGCAGCATTATACCACTCACGAGAAAGAGATGATTCCTAAATTTGAAAGCATTATTTGTTGGGAATAAAGTTCATAGTTGTGATCAACAATGTGGTGAATACTACTTCAAAACTCGAAGAAGCCAACTCAAGCAAGCTACATACCTACGTTTGATTTCAATTGAAGCAAGCTAGATAGCCTTAATAGTTGATCTCTATGGATTTTATTAGTGGCTTTCCAAAATTTGATGGTATGGTTTCAATTTTTGTCATTGTCGACCAATTTTCTAAATATCCCATTTTTATTGGCGCCCACAACATGCCCAGCAGATGTGGCTGCAAAATTGTTCTTTAAACATGTTCTGAAATATTTTGGATTGCCGCAAGACATTATCAGTGACCAAGATGCACGGTTTACTGGTAGATTATGGATCCAACTGTTTAACACCACGGGATTTCAACTAAAATTTTCTATGACAAATCATATACAGACTGATGGGTAGACAGAATGGGTGAATGCATTACTTGAAGAGTATTCGAAAAATTATGAAATTGCAAGCCAGAGAAAATGGCTTGAACTGTTGGACGTTGCGCAATTATGTTATAATTTGCACAAGTCCAGTGTAATGGAAATGAATCCATTTGAGTTGACTAATGGGTAGTAACCTCTCACTCCCCATGAGATTGCTGGTCATGCCCCTAGGAAAAAAGTGTCTAGTTACGCATAAATTTGCGAGGCAAAGTGGGAACTAATCGATGAGGTGAGTGATAATTTAACGGTTGCCTAGCAAAAAATGAAAAAGTATGCTAATAAAAAACGAAGAGATGTTGAATTTCAAATTGATGATCTTGTGATGTTGAAATTGACCTTGTAGATTTGGAAGAAAATAAGCAGTAAAACAGTGCATCATGGAATGGTGTCGAAGTATGATGGTCCGTTTGAAGTTCTAGAATGAGTCGAAAATATGGCTTACAAACTTAAATTACCCACTCGGCTTAAAGTACATTCAAAATTTTCACATGAGTTACTTAAAGAAGTTTGATCAAGATAAGTGAGATGTCGACCAAAAACAGAAGAGCAAGGCACATCCTATGATCAGAAAATAGTTTTATAAGAAGATGAAACGAATTGTTAGCCACGAGGTTCTAGGACAAAGTAAGAAAAATAGATGGACGAGGTTCTTAGTGCATTGGAAAAGGGAGGATCAACTCGATGATGAATGGGTTAATGAAAAAGACTTGTGGCAATTTCAAAATAAGATTGTTGAGTATTGGAAATGGCAGAAAGAGTTGTCGTAGATGTCAACCTCTATAAGTGGGGGAGGTTTGTTAAACCTCTAAACTATTGTCGATCGGTTGACATCACTTGTCGATGGCTAACGTTAATTTACTATTCGGGCATCGGGTCAGCAAATTAGGTGATTTGTGAGTCAGAACCCTTATGAATGCTAAGTATCGGTTGAACTTATTTCAGGTATCAGTTGATGTTCTAAAGGAAGTCGGACAAGTTTCAGGTAGTCTTAAAAGAGTCAAGGGTTGCAGACTCTCATTTATACTTTCAAGAGAAAAATTTCCTTGTAATTGTCATTTATAATTTTTCCTCCAAGACATATATAGAGGGTTGAAGTGTCAGTGACTTGTGGGCTTACCAAAAATGTGAGAACTAGCACTTCACCACCCAGGAAGCATTTGTTGGCTTGAGTTGAACTTGTTTTGAAGTCGAACAAGTGATTGTGGGCATTGGCTAAAAGTTGGGATGTTGGCCTAAAGAATGAGCATGAGGCACCGATTCCTGGTAGCCTGTAGAACTTTGCATTGTGGGTGTGCACAGGCATACACAAGCCATGTGCTAAGCATCACACATAGCTAGAAGGACTTTAGCAAAACTAGCTAGTGATGATGGTTGGACTTCCAAACTTGTGGGAATGTTATAATGGCTTGGCAGAATTGTGCATGCTAACTTGGACTTGCATGTATGCATGATTTAGCCCCACTACCCATGCCTTTAGTTTTCATTGGCTAATTGCCTACCAGTTGGGGTTGTCAACTGCCCTACTACCTTTGTGTGCTACCCAAAGAAGGCAATAACTTCACAAAATTGAGTTTGGAAGATTTGTGCTATGTGCTTGAGGAAATTGTTTCTTGTAATTCGCTTGATTTAATTGAATTCAAGGTTGAGCCTTTGGCTTGTAATTTCGTTTGTGCCTTGTTGCTTGCTTTTAATTTGTGAAAACTCTTCTTATTCTATGAATCAGGTCGAGTTGAGTGAACCCAAACACGAGAGAATTGATGAGGATGGATCAACGGAGAGCTTGGGTTACTGGAAAATGACGTCGTTGACGGAGTTTTCGTGACACATACTATCTCTAGAAACTTATTTTCTTCTAAAAAAAATAGATTCAGATTTAAGACAAGAAATAACTAATATAAAAATAAGAGTTTCTATTTATAAATCTATGAAAAATGTCGACTAATTCGTAGGTGGGGGCGAATTATGCTAATTTGTTCTAATGTGAATAAAAAACAAAGGCAAGTATAATTAGAATTGCTAAAAAAACTAGATACATACATAAATTTAATAAAGAATATCTTTTAACATAAAATAGATATATCCATATATCTCTAACTCATATTTTTGAAATGATAAAATATGTAAAAAGTTGTACCCAAAATTGGTTCGCATAAAAATGAACGCATTAGTTTGGTTAAAAGTATGTGTGAAATTCCAAAAGGAATTATTCATGTTCAAGCAATATAGCACAATAGCTAGAGAAAAAACCTATAATTTACAAAAACATTCCATCTACGCACAAGAGACTAAAAAAAAATAAAAATTTATGATTGACTCCAAAAAATAATAATTTATATAATTAACTTGTTATATTAAAAATAAAAGGAAAAAATTTAGTTAAAAGGTAGTAGAACTCCTAAAATTAATAAAGAGGGCAAATTTTTTTTCTAATTTCTAATAAAGGTAGAATTATTTTGTATTCCACATAGAAAACTATCTTTATGGGGGGAAAAACTGTATTTTATATGATAGCAAACAAATTCTTCCTTAATGATTATTATTCTTTGGATTAAAATTGGGCTTAACTCACGGAACCATTAGGATATCCGCCATCATTATGTTATCTTTTTTCTTCATTGTGACGAATAATAAAACAATTCACATAAGACGTAGAATTTATATGTAAATTCAATATTTTTAAAATTAAATTGCATTAGTTTGTACATTTTTCACCCAACGTATTCGATCAATATTTCTTGTTTATATATAGCTTAAAATTAGTGTTTTCTAGCGTGTTAATTAATTAAAAAGTTTTATAAGATTCATTTATTTTATCATTGAAGAGCTTAATAAATTTACATTAACTAAAACATACTCTAAATATAAAGTCCAAAATATATATTTGTTTTTCATTTGGAACATGAAAGATGCGTATGATGGCATGTTTTATTGGATTAAATTTTCATTTGGATCCAACATGAAGGAATACTGGAGGTATTTTGTTGATTACACAATTTATAGTGAAGTATAGTTTTTCTAAAAATATATAAATATTAGTTGGAAGAAGAACTTTATTTTATTTTGGGAAATTTGCATATATAAGCAGTGGTTGACCGTTGACTTTGCAAATATAAAGACTCCTCCTTTTTTCATAAAGACACAAAGACTTCATCGCCATCTTCATCTTCATCTTCATCTTTATCGATTCAACAAAATTTGCTTTGCTTTCACACCTAATTATTTGCACTTCTTATTATTCTCACACCCCATTGGATCATCATCTTCAAACAAGCAAAGACCGCGACTGAGAAAAAAATCGCAATGGGAGATATATTAGTTGAAATTTGCACAAGTTGAATTGGGTTTGTGAACTTCAACGAAATCGTTGAGTTTAGGTCGAGCAAAACGTTAGGTCGAATACAAGATCGAGTCTAAGTCGAACAATAAGTGTGAGTAGTAATTGGTTGAATATTAGATCGAAGCTCGACTAAACTTCGACCTAATACTCGACCTACTACTAGGTCGAGTTAAATTTTAAAAAAAGAAAAATTTTGAATTTTTTTAAAAAAAGTTTTACAAGTTTCGAATTCTACGCCGACTTCCACCTAAATTTTAAAAAAAAAATTAATTTTTTTAAACTTTTTTTATTTTTTTAAATTTAGGTCGGCGTTAGGTCGAGCAACACTAAAAAAAAACAGCCGCCAAAAGCCTCACGGTAGCTTTCCTAAAGTTTGATCAAATTCCTCTTGCTTTATTGTTTATCCGAAGCTTTGCTTTGCTTTGCTTTGTTCCAGGCATTGGCTGCCAATTTTATTCGGTTGACCAATTGCCTCAATTTCCTTGTTTGTTTCTTGGCTTTGCTTGTTTTCTTGGCCGAAAGTCATTCAACAAATTCAACCAAATTGTTTTCTTTGTGGGCCCGAAGGTCAAACCAATTTGTCCCTTTGTTTGCTTGTGTTGCTGGACGAAATCCACTTCCAAAATCAATTGTCTCTTGAATTGTTTTGCCTACGGGTTTTGGAGTCTTTTGGGATTTATTTATTTTGATCCCAACATCTGTTTTAGGTCGTTTCAATCTTCGATCTTTGCTCGACCTAAATTTAAAAAAAAATTAATTTTTTAAAACTTTTTTAATTTTTTTAAATTTAGGTTGAAACATTAGCGCGACGTCGAAATGACTTCTAAAACTTTTAAAAAAAAATTCAATTTTTTTTTTAAAATTTAACTCGACCTATTAGTAAGTGGAGTATTAGGTCGAGCTTAGGTCGATCTAATATTCAACCAATTACTACTCACACTTATTGTTCAACCTTAGACTCGATTGTATTCGACCTAACGTTTTGTTCGACCTAAAACTCAACTGGGTTCGTTGAAGTTCACAAACCCACTCAACTTGCAAATTTCAACTAATATCTCCCCATTGCGATTTTTCTCCACGGTCGATCTTTTCTTGTTTGAAGATGATCCAATGGGGTGTGAGAATAATAAGTGCAAATAATGAGGTGTGAGAGCAAATTTGTTGAATCGATAAAGATGAAGATGAAGATGAACCGATGAAGTCACGTATCTTTATGTTTTAGAAGAGAAGATGAGGGTATGTTGCTGTCTTGTTGCAAATTTCTATTGTTATGCTTTGCGGAAAAAGGAGGGTCTTATATTTGCAGTCACCCATCAACCTCGCTATATATACAAATTTCCTTTTATTTTATCTTTCATATTTCATTTTGTACAATACTTCTTGCTGATATAATATTTTCAACTGAAATTTATAATATTTTAAAATTTTTAATTTTCAAGTTATTAGTACAGTCATATTACTCGTACAGATCAGAAGTATATTAAAAGAATAATTCCTTATTTGTATGACAAAAATAATTTTGCTTCTATTAGAAATTATTAAAAACTTTTACCCTCTTTATTAATTTTGAAACTTCCACTACCCTTTAAAGAAAATTTCCCAAATTAATACAGATACTAATAATATTTGAAATATACTCATTTTATAGCGTCTCCATCACTTTTATCGCTCAACATACGTCCGCCGCAATCTCTTTCGAACTCCCTTTCATTTGAGATCCTTGTCTGCTCTTTCAGGAATTAACAGCACCACCCACCTTTCCCAGTTCAAATCCCAACCCTCTCTCACCTTCTCCCTTCCTTTGCCGATTATTTAACACCGCCGCATTCTCACCCCTTTCAAGCCCACGGATTTGAGTTAATAATCAATCCTATGGCTTTGGGAGCTTTGTATTTGACTTGCACTTGACATGAGAACTTGGGTTTTGGGAGGAGGAGGTGGTTTTTGGTTTTGTCGCTTTTCTGTTAGCAAGATTGGACTTTGGTCAGAATTTTGGCTTGTTGCTTTAATAATTGAAAGAGCTAAAACTGTAAGGGATAAAAGGATAAAACTGCTGGTAGGAAGTGCCCTTGGGTAGATGCATAGAAATTAGTATCAAGATGTGTAAGTTGTTGGGTGGAGGACAATATTGGATTGATAGTTTTAATAGCTAATATATTAAAATGTCTTGAATTTACGCGTTTATAATCGTTTTGACTCGATTTTTTAATTATAACAACACAATACTTGAACTGTAAAATGTGTAACAATAATGTCTTTTTACTAGAAAAAAGATGAAAAAACCTTCTTTAAAGATAAAAAAATTAATATAGTTTAATTTTTTTATTTGTTATGAAATACATGAATGGATATTCATTATATTCATTCATATCTAATATTTGTTCATATCCCTACCTAATGTATATTCATCCTATCTAATGAATATACTTATCTTTATCTAATATAAATATTTATTCCTATCTCATATATGTATTTATTCAGATACATTTATGGGTGTATCATTGTACTCCTATAAATAGGAGTATAGTTTGGTCATTAGGAAGGTGTGGAAAATTGTGGTGAAGAAAAGTGAAATAAGAATTTCTCCTCTAATTTCTCTACGATCTCTGGTGTCTTTCTATTATATACTTTCTCTCCATTTTGTTTCTATTATATACTTGTGACGCAATATTCTACAACATTATTAACTTTTTAAAAGAAAAAATTTAATAAAATTAATTAAAATTTTGTTAAAAATTTTAATGCAAAAATACAAAAAATTATTATATGATACTTTATTTTTTAACATCAATTTTTTTATAAATACTTTGTTTTTTAACCTCAATTTTTTTGGCATTTTTGTCTCTAAATTTTATTAAATTTTCATATTTAAATTTTAGTTTTTAGTTTTAAAAAATTTATTATATAGTGTAAATAAGTTTTTAAAATTTTTGTCTTTAAATTTTATCTTTTTTGTCTTTTAAAAATTTGTTTTAGAGTTTTAAACTATATACTTTATATCAGAGGGTTTTTTCGTCTTTTTTTCAGTCGGAGGATATTATTGTTACACATTTTAAAGTTCATATGTCGTATTGTTATAGTTGAAATGTCGGGTCAAAACAGTTACAGACGCCTAAATTCGGGACATTTTAATATATTATCCCTAGTTTTAATGGAAAGACTACTGCAACTTGATGATAAGATAGATACTCAACATGGCAATTTACTGAAATTTATTGCTTTGTAATTTTGTAAATGCTAATGCATATATCATAATTTGTTGGAATTTTAAACTACTCAACTCTAAAAGAGACTGGGTGAATAAGACTAAAGGAAGTGGAAAATGTGTAAATGTTTTAATTGAAAGCGAGAGCTAATTTGTGCAATCAATTTTCTTTTTGTGGTTATGTAAAATTTTGGGAGAGTGAAGTATTCATCTTTTAAATATTTTAGGTCTCCTTTGGAGTATGTATTCCTCTCTCTATGTGAAGAGGAGTCAGGTGCCTTTCTGGAGGCAAATATTGAGTCGATCAGTCTTAATTAACCAACTAAATTGAATTAATGATATTACTAAATAGTTAACTACTAATCATTACGTTTGTTTGTACAATGAGTACAAGTGATTAGTCTTAATGTGTGCTTTATTTTAGGTTTTAGAAGTCATTAAGCCAGCTTTACTTCCATCGAGTCTTTTTTCGTCTCTGGATTCCCAGTGTTAGCTGGTGATTACATAGGAAAATTCTTACTTTTTCTGCTAATCTCTGAGTGTAATCTTAGCATGATTGTTTCCTCCCAAATTTCTCAAGCTACCATGGCTTTTTCTTGCTCTAGGGTTTCCGGTGTCATTAAGGATGTTTCTGCACCATAGAGTCTAAGTTCTGCTCTAGATCTCCTTTACTAGCTGTTCAATTCGCAAGAACATTCTTGCTCCTTCTGATAACTTGCAAGAGTCTTCTCAGACAGTCCTATTTTCCGAAGACCAATCAAGCAACCAAGAGCTTTTGGCTTCTATTATAACAATTCTATCAGACCATGTTCCTAGCAGATTCACCAAGGTCCTAACTTTTACCTCCTAAATTCTTATCCTTATTGTTTTCTAGTTTTTACAGGCAGGCAGTCACTTTGTGAGTTTATCACGCTGAGGTTAGACAGTGGGAACCCTTCTGATCCAACGCTGGCAGTAGTAGATCTGATGCAGCACTTGGAGCTTATGAGAGAGGAAGAAGCTAGGGTAGTAATTTAGAAAGAGGATGTTGCGAGAAGTATGGAGTGTTCTCAAAGTTTAATCGGTAGAATTTTTGGGGAGAGGAAGGCGAATTTTACTGGCCTTATGAATACTTTGGCAAGGGTTTGGCCAACTAAAGATCCTTTCAAGGTGCGGGAGTTAGGGCAAAAAATGTATCAATTTGTCTTCAGCAACCAAGAGGACAAATTAAGGGTGTAGCAAGGCAAAGGCTTGATGTTTGACTAGCAGTACATCATTCTTAGAGAATGGACAAACAATTTGCAGCTCAAGGAGGCAAATTTCAACATGGTAAAGCTGTGGATACAAGTTTGGAACTTACTGCCCTAGTGGATGACAAGGGAGACAGTATTCAAACAGAAGCAAAATTTTCCCAGAATTCTGGATGTCATCATCCCAGAAACTAGCTTTGGAAGGTGCATGAAGATCTTAGTTTCAGTCAACCTGTGCAAGCCCTTATTAAGAGGCACAAAGTTGAAATTGAAGAATAATGAGTGCTGGATATCCTTCAGGTATGAAAATTTAGCAACTTTTTGTAACTACTGTGGTAAGGTTGGGCACTTGAAGAGGTTGTGCTTGGTTAGGAGGGTGGTTTCTAAATATGATGAACTAAAAGAAGGATAATTTGGAAAGTGGTTGAGAGCTGCAGGGAGTAGGCTGAATGTAAGGGAGAGAGGCAGCAAAGCTACTTCAAAATTCTGTAAGCACAAAAATGTGAGTGATTTAGACACACGGCTAGAATAGAACTAATTTTCAAGTGCTGAATTGCAAGCCAAACACCAAACTACTGAACCTAATCTTCAGCTAGTAGCAGGGGTCATTACTGAAAGAGAGCATGGAATGGTGGGTAGAATCAGATCATATATAATGCCTGATCTAGATAAGATGTACATAGAAGGAAAATCAGCAACTGGAAGGAGTTAATCTAATCTTTAGCCAACAACAAGAGTTAGTACTGAAAGAAGAGAGAAAGGAATGGAGGGAGGGATCATATCAAATGCAACACCAGATCCTGATGCGATGCACACATAAGGAAAATAAAAAACTGGAAGGAAGGATAGTGAACGTGAAAGCAGTGTGCAACAACTGGAAGGGCAGATCACAGTAAATGTAACAGGAAAATCAGAAAAGGAAATTAGAATGCATGCAGGTGGATCAGTGGCCGTTAGTAGTCATGGTAAGCAGACTGAAGAGATGGAATTAGATAGTCAAGAGGAGGGCGCGAAGAATGGCATATCACATGTAGAGTTTGAATTGATTAATGTTCCAGTCAAAAGTGAGATGGCATTCCAACAAAGGAAGAAGGATGATCCTAAAGGCCAAATAGTAGAAAACTCATCAAAGGTGGTGAAAACTAGCTACAAGTGGTCCTAATATGAAAAATGAAAGTTTGTGTGTGGAACTGTAGAGGTTTGGAAGGATCCTCTATAGTTTCTCAACTGAGGGAGGTTATTCGATCCAATCCTCCTGAATTAGTTTTTTTATCTGAAATAAAGAAGAAAAAGAAGTTTATGACTACTGTGTGTAGAAGATTGAGATGCCAAGAAAGATGGAGAGTGGTAAAGTCAGAGGACACAAAAGGAGGATTGTTTGTCTGTTGGAATGATAATATAGATGTTAGCAAAGTAATATCTACTCACTTTTGCAAATGTAAGCTAAAAATGGAGAATAGGACCTTTTGGGCTGTTTTCTTGTCTGCTAACACAGATAAAAAGGTAAGACGAGCACAATGGTAGTATTTATAGCAACAAAAACAAGTATGGGGAGATGTGTGGTTTTTGAGAGATGATTTTAATGACATCTTAAATTCCAAAGAGAAGAAAGGGGGGAAGAAAAGAACAGAAACCAGTTGTCAATCATTTAAATCCTTTGTTAGCAAAATGGAGATGGGAGAAGTAAGCTTTGTGGGAAGGAACTTCACATGGGCAAACAATAGAGAAGGGGAAGGTTTTGTAGAAGAAAGGCTAGATCGATTATTTGGCTTCCCCAATTGGTTACTCAACTTTCCAAGAACAAAGGCTTATCATGTGGAGAGGCAATCATTGGATCATTCACTCATCTTGATAGACACTGAACCAAAACAACAAGAAGCTAAGAAAATATTCATTTTTGACAAAAGATGGGTCAAGAAAGAGAAGGTGGGTAAACTAGTGAAAACTACATGGGAATGGAGCAAAGAGGAACTCTGATGTATCAACTATGTGCAAAAATTAGACAAAGTAGAGTGGAACTGTTAAAATGGAGCCAACATCATATGCATAATTCAGCCAAGCAAATAGCAATGATCAAAATATAAATGGAGCTTCTATCTAGTCAGGGAGGCAATAGAAATTGGTAGGAATGGGAAAATTGGAAAGAGATCTTCATAATGCTTATAGAGATGATGAGATACATTGGAGACAAAAATCAAGAATCCAATGGCTTCAAGAAAAGGATAAAACACGAAGTTCTTACGTGCCTTGACTATCAATAGGAGGAGGCAAAATACTATTGAAAGATTGGTGAAGAAAATGGAAGTCCATGTGCCAATATCCAAGAAATGAAGAAGGAAATCCTAATGTTCTACGATAAACTCTTTTTCACTTCTAGACCTAGTCTCCAAAGATGAAGATTTGGATGATATCCCACTGCCGATCCTGAAGCAATGAACCAAAAATTTTCATTTCGACCTTTTAATTTATGTATCACAATAATGTGGCCGCCACCACACGTGAGTTCCTTTCCAAAGATATGATTTTGAGGTGCTAAAAATACCCGTACTCCTTTATTATCTAGATGTAATTTTTTCTTTTTTCTCCTTCCTTTTGTTTTATTTTACATTAGCCATTTACTGTCGTATCCAAGTCAGAGTGGACAGTGGACAACCAGTGTTATTAAGCAAGCATACACAAGAGCTTTTTTTGATTCTTAGGTAGCGATGGGTATGAACACTAGGTTTAAAAATGAAATGGATTTGATAAAATGAAAGATTTGGAATAGAATGGAATGATAATAATTATGTTGTTTGGTATTATTTTGTAATGGAATGGAATAGATTTTATATTAAAATTAAAATTTAATATTAATATTATAATAAAGATATTGTTATTTTACAATATTATATTTAAGAAAATCATATCTTGTTCCAAAAATAGTCAAAGTCCATGTCAATTTGTAGAAAAAAATATTTTCTATAAGTTAGTGAAATTTATTTTTTTTAAAAAAAAGGTAAAATGGTGGTTGCAAACCATTGGTGGGTTTGCAACCCCCATGACATGTGTGGCCACATCAAGAATTGATAGGCGTGTTAGCGCCTGTTAGCTGAAATTTTTTTTTAAAATTTTAAATCTTACTCAAAACGACGTCGTTTTGAACTCTTCTTGAAACCATTCCTCCCAAACGAAAGAGGGTGTTGGGTTTCAACAAAACCCACCCCAACACTTTCCCTAAACTCAACATCCCCAACCAAACAACTATTTTTATTCCATTCACCCCCCCCCCCCCCCCCCGCCCCCCAAAACCCATGTACCAAGCATCCCCAACCAAATAACTATTTTTATTCCATTCCATTTTTCCCCAAAACCCATTTACCAAGTGGCTCCTTAAATTTCACACAATATTGCAAAGAAATTCTGTTAGCATTACAGTAATTCCTCTTTTTTTTTTTAATTTCAATTTCATTTATAGTTTGTTAACATACTAGATTTCAATAGTTGTCTAAAAAGTAAACATTTTTGCACGACAGGTTGAGAATAATTATAGTAAACGGTATATGTGTTTTTAATGCATTAGATAAACACAATAATATTTGATAGTATAATTTAATTGGAAATTAGATGAAATTAATACTTTTGAAACCTACGGTGTTGATTTCAAAAATAATATAATAGGTAAGAAATTCTTTTATTTTAAAAAAATTCAAGTAAATAAGAAATTGATTTGAGAAAAAAAGATTAAATGGACTCTGACATTTGTCCATCGTGGGTGATAATTGTGACTTAAAAACAATTAGGGGTATATATTATATAGTTTCAAAACATCAGTGATAAATTGCAACCTCAAATCAATGGAAACCAGAATTTTCAAGTGACAGCCATGCACACTGCTCCCTTCAGGAAGAAACACCTCATGTAGCTGAGGAAATAGCTTCCCAATTCTATTCGCGGTCTCCTTACTGAGCCAATGGTGAGGCAAATTCCAAACCTGCACCCAAACCTTCACCCGCAAGAATTCAGGATTAGTACAATTAACCATCGGCTCCCACTCCCGCAACACCAAGTATTGTCGATTATATGTCCACCCCCTTCCAGCAAACACCTTCCCTTTATCCTCTAAAGTATGGAAAATAAACTGAAAAAAATTCACCCCCAGTTGCCGAACTTGAAACGGATATCTAACTGGCCAAATCGCCTTCAACATACCCGTTAGTCCTTGCAAATGAGCTGGTTTGTCCCCAAAAATCCGTCCCAACAAGCTTCTCTGACCCTCCTCATGTCCAGCCTGTACATCCGTAGCCACCAAATCAACACTCGCCTCTCGCCACGGACAACCAAGTCTGCATCACTTAGCCACATCCCCCTCCCAAACTTCAGACTCCTCCGGAACCATCCCCTCACACACAACTCAGCCCCCACTACAACAACCTTGCACCAACACAGAAAGTAGTTCTAAAGGCCAAAACTGAACTCCAGACTCACCCCCCACGACCCTCACACACAGTCGCACTATGAAGTACCCATAGGAAAAGAGAGCGTTTCCCTAAATGCACTAGTGTTTTCATTAATATGTTGACTTGTCAAAGAATTTGATGATATTGTAAATTAAAAAGAAAGAATTGGGATGTAAGGATTTATAAATAAAAAATTTCATAAAAATTGATGTTGATTCTTAAAAGTTTTGAGTGCCATTGTAAAATATAAGGGCAAATGTGGGGTAATTTGAAAGAACAATTTTTGGTGCTACATCAAAGTTTTACAAATCAAATGAATTTTGAATTTTCAAATTCGGGATTGATATAGTAAATTAAGAGAACAATTCGGGTTGTACAGTTTACAGGATAAAAGAAATAGTAGTGTTACATTATAATTGGCAAATTAAATTTAGTTGACTTTCCAAAATTTTTGGGTGATATTATAACTTAAATTTATAACTTTGGGTTAAATTACACAAATGAAAAAGTGGTAATGAGACATTATAATTTTAAAAGAAAATTCCTTTATTCTCTAACGTTGAATACACGTAACAAGCATCCAATCAAGGCTACATGTTTGATCCATCATCAACAAAAGCATTATACCTAACTACTATTTTTCCTTTAACTGAAATTAAAAATAATTCAAGCTTTTAGGCATCATTAACACTTAAAGTTAAAAATAACGATAGAGACCATGAAATTTTTTAATAAAAATTTTAAGTTACTAATTCTTATTGGCTTAGCATTCCCAACTTGTACCCAATAATTATGAAGCATGTAAAGTTTCAAAGATATTATCAATTGAAAATATACTTATTAAATGTTTTAATTAATTACAAAATTTAATTCAATTTTATGTCTTTCCCCAGTAATTGCACATTAAATCCCTAAAAGTTGAAATGTTGCCTTGAATTTAATTAGTCAGCAATAGTTTTTGTAATACCACTTGCCATTGCATGAAGTGTAAGAGCCATATTTTAGATGCATAGGTTAATAAAGGCTTTTCGCCAAGAGAATATTGATTGAATATTTTTTCCAACTTTAAAATACGTTTTTATAGAAATTTTGAATAGAAAAAACGTAAATCTAAATATAACGAAGTGATGCTTAAAAATTTTCACGTACTAATTTGTAATTATTAACTTAATATCATTAATTTAGTTGGTTTGTGTTTCACAAAAGTTTAACGAAAAAATATTGTATATATCTGTTGTATCCTTATCTTTAGTGTAGCAAACCAATTACAACATTTCTTTTTTTTCCCCCCACTTATTATGTCTATAAGCTGTCCCCTCTAATTTATAAGCTATCCCCATAATTGTATTTGCTTACACAATTTCACGTGGTGCATCGATACATAGAATTTTCCTCAAAGTTTAACATAGTAGGCTTTTTATGTATATATGTAGTTTCATTTATAGATCATTAAAAAAAATTTAAAGTAACTTACACAAAATCTTTTAATTGCATATTTATCCATTGACATAATATCAATTTATGAGTTACAAATTTGGTTGATTAATATTTATGCTATTGATTTAGACATACTTTAATTATCATGATAATATAACTAATCACAACTTTATTAACATGTAATTAGATTACATTTGATATTTAAATTGACTTCTTTAATCAAAATGTAATTTAATTAAATTTAATCTCTTATTGTCTTTCAAAGCTTTACAGTAATATGATAAATTGAATTTTAAATTTTAAATTTTAAAATTTAAAAGTCAATTGCAAACTTAGAAAAAAAATAATTACAAAATAAATTTGTTTATTTTCATTCGCTTGTAGGCCTAGTCCGCCAACCAAATCGCCAGTTCCCAACCACCACCGCCATCTTGTTCTCACAACACATCACCACCAACTACCTTGTTCACCAACACTAGCCTCACTTCAAACACCACAATATCACAACCATAAGCACACAATACAATCAACAGCGTTGTTATATTTTGTTATAACTGAATTATAAATATATGTGAATATGTAGAACCAATCACATTGGTAAGTATATGATGTTGCTTAATTCAACCACTGGCATAAAAATTGCCTAGATTATATATATAATGTTTCAGCCCAGCTGCTTTGTGGCTTGACGATTCTGATTAGGTGATGAGTTGGCACAAACAATACCGCTCCTAATAAATGATAATTTGCAAGACTGCCTATTACACTTATAAATATAGGCCCCAAATTAGATAACAAGGTAACTCTAAACCCTCAATATTAATATTTATTCTTTCTTCTACCTTAGGAAACTAACTTAAATATTAGAGAGTCTTCCCTGAGACCGTTTTCGGGATTTGCTCTCACTATTTTTGTGTTACAGGATTGAGCTGCTGGAACCTTCCCCTCCTTACTACTTCTCTACCTTGGCAATCTTCGAAGTGGGATCCATTAGTTTTTCGTCGTCTATAAGAAATATTAATGTGCTCTTTGCAAGAGACTTATCCTCGCTAGAGTTTTCTTCATAAAGTCACAAAGAATAACCTTTGTCCATGATCAATTTTCAATCTTTTCAACTAGATGTTGGAGGAGGATGAAGGGCCTCTCCACCATCCGGACTAGCTAGAAGGGTGTTGGACCTTTTGATCCACCTCCCACGACCCTTAAAGTCATGCAGTAGTTTTTTTCTTTTGTCCAAAACTACTTGTAGATTTAGCAAAATGGTTTTAGAGTATCAAAAGCGATAGCAATTGACATCCTTTCACTCCCGGTATCAACAAAAACTTCTTGCTTGACATGTGGAAAAGTTTACCTAAACCTCCCAAAAAGCTTATCTAAAAGCTCTTCCTATGGTAGCTCTGATGCGTTAAAGGCAATGAGGTTCATAAGTCAAAAACATCTGAGACAAGCTCTTATGCCCATTACCTTGCAAAGCAAAAAAAGCTTCAACCCGTGCAGTCCTCTAGTAGTCCAAAAGAAGAGCGGCGCATCAAGGAGATGATTGCCATAGAGATATGTAGGCCCCCCTTTGTTCTAGCCATTTTCAATTATCAATGCCTTACAAGTTCCAAATTCTACCCATCTAAGTGTGTATGATGGAAGTATGAATCTAGATGACTATATCAATATATACATCAGTAATATGAACAAATGTCTTGCCAATGCTGGTATAGTGTAAAGTGTTTCCATTTACGGTTAGGAATAAAGCTCGATTATGGTTCGAAAGCCTACCACCCAAAAGCATTGCTTCCTTCACCATGCTCAAGACAATACAGAACTTGTTTCTTAGAATGAAAAAAGTTTTAAAAAATTAAGGCTCCATCAATGATGTGATCCAATCCAAATGATTAGGAACACTTAGAAAATTTCTCCAAAATACGTCTAAAGGAATGCTAGTCTGGATTGGTGTAAATCTTGACGCACTATCTATAAAGAGATAGGAACATTGGTATGAAATGCCACAACCAACTACACCAAAATTGGTTGATAAATTTAGTTTGAACGCCACAAGTTTGGAAGAAAACTTGATAAGTTCTATAGTTTTCAAAGAATCCAAATATAAGATAAAAGTCACAATTTTTTTTTAATTGTTCAAAGGCTTAAAGAAGTACAAAAGAGGCCTATTTATAGGCTATAAAAAGTCATAAAAAGTCCTCAATAACCTTGTCTTGAAATTAGAAGAAATAAAAATTAACTTTGACACACTAACACCTAGACTAGACTTTGACAAGACCAATAAAAAGATAAGAAAATCTGTATTTTAATCTATCAATTTACATGCCATTCTAGATGAGATATTGGCTGAAAAATTTGCAGATTGGATTGGTGCTTTGACCAAGAGTTGGAAGTCTTGAATTCAACTAGTTGAATGCATGCATCTTGAGATAGCTTCCAAGACTTCATTAAATGCTTCTTTGACTGAATTTCTAACTTTGAATTTTTGTCCCCCTAAGCCTCAAAATGGATTATTGAACTTTGAATTTGAAGTCTTCAACACTTGACTATTTGACATTTGAAGACTTGAATTTGGACCAAAATTTGAACAATTGATGGGTTGAAATTTGGACTAACTCTAGAACTAAAATTGAGTTTCAACTTGGACCAAATGCACATTTGAACTTGGACCATCACTTTGGTCTAATGTGGCTTGAGTAAAACTTTCTTGAATAAGTCCAGAAATAGCCTCCTTAAATAATTTAGCCCGTGCTCTTGTAATTGGACCAACACTCCATTGAATTGGACTTGAAACTTGGGCCGAGTTCATATCAATCAAATAGGCCAAGAATAAATCACCTTAACAATACATGGATTTCTTTAATGATGAGGGCTTACAATTTAGAGAGTAGTTAAATAAGTTCTAAATTTACGCTTTCATTCATGGCCAACACTATGGGAATTTCATAGAGATTTAATGACAAACCCACCTACTATAATCCAAGCCATGGTAGAGCAAACCTACAAATTTGGCTAGGTCAATGAGGCAAATAGATGCAGATGAGAAGCCCAGAGTCCAAAAGGAGACCAAGGAAGAAATAAGGAAAAAAAGCCTGGAGGGTTTGAAAAAAGGAATGTCTTTGAGTGCATAGTATTGAGATTTTATTGACCTAGCCAAATTTGTAGGTTTGCTCTACCATGGCTTGGATTATAGTAGGTGGGTTTGTCATTAAATCTCTATGAAATTCCCATAGTGTTGGCCATGAATGAGTGGAGTAGATTGCAATGCATTTTTGTTGTCTTCTATCTTTTTCTTATTTTTCGGACATAGATTTCTCTCATAAGCCTCCATTCCACTAAGCTTGATTTGCAACCTTTGCATCAACTTTCTTCGAGTCCACTCGAATATGGTTGGTTTTTCTCTAACCTTCAACATGTAGCTATTAAGAGACTCATTCAGATTATTTATCAAAATATCACTCTTGCTCCTACCACTAAATTGTGGTCTTGACTATGATTTTGGCTAGATTCTCCTAAGCCACTTAGCTATATTAACCCTATTACCCTTTTTTTGATTAGCTATTTTAATGTTTGTCATTGTTTTTCTTAAATCCGCTCAACAATTATCTAAACTTTTCACTACTTTTGCTTGAAATTCTGAAGCATATATTGTAGGTAGTATCTGTGCTCAGATCTTGGGAGAACTTGTTCTGGTGCATGCACACAAGCCCTTTCTATCTATCTTATATGAAAGTTCATGGCACATAAGATTCACTAGACTCCCCATTACGTTGCCTCAATTGTTTCAAAAAAAATAGAACCAACTATCAAATCTCTTAGACTCAACAACTACTATAGTAATAGGATAAATGTTGTCATTACCATCTTTCTCCATTTTTATAAGATATTATCTACCAAATATTCTCTTCATGAAACACCCATCTAAGCCAATGATTGGTGCAACCTACTTAGTATCCTCTTTGATTGTACTCAAGTTATAAAACATCCTTTGAAATACTACTACTAACCTTCACTTACTTTAAATATATTTATTGTTATACAACTTTTAAAATTACATGTTATCAATTCCTGGTGTAGTCCCTAATTTTATGGTTTTGTTCAATATCAATACCATATAATGCAGCATTTGCCTTGGTTCTTGTTCTATATGCTTCCTTTAGAGTTATAATTAACACGTACTCTCTTCTGATTGTTTGATCCAATGACTTTTTATGTTTTGATAATCCATCATAGCATGTTGTACTTCTTATTAAAGTATCTTGCATTAATATGTACATTAGTATATTTTCTTCCACAAACATGTTATCATTTCATACTTCTGATTTGTAAAACAGTGGAATCCTATAATGGACTGGCATGAATTCTCCAATTACACCCTCTTGCATGTAGCATCGGCTCTAATCTTTTCATTTCTCACCTATCACAATTTAAAACCTTCTGTGACATGCCATTCCAAGTGCTCCTCTAAAAACTTGAAAGTTTTTGGTCTCCTATCCAATTTTACGAACAAATTCAAGTTAAGCAAACTCTACACTCGAATAACTTTGGATGCTCTTGTATTGTCTCCAACTCATCAGTACACCAATGCATATCTAATAAATTTTTATATGAAAAAACCTTCATATTCCACTCCTTTGCTGGATCTCCATTTGCTGAAACTCTATTGGGATTCACATGACTTTCATCTAATTGAGGAATGACATGGTTTGGATCTCTGTCAAATTAGACACCTAAATCTTTTGAAATTTCTTCTTTGCCATTTGCAATATCCATTAGATTTCGATACATTTGAAAAATGTCCTTATCTCTACAACCTTCCCAACCCTCACTCAACCATTTGGCTACTTAGAAGTATCAAATTTAGCATTTGAAATATGATTCTTTTGGTAATCAATTTTCTTCTTCTTCTATTTCTATTGTTTCCCTACCTTAGTTTCTCCCTTCTTTGTTACTTTACTAGAATATTTAGCTATTATTCTCTGATTTACTTTCCTAATAGCACATTGAACAAGTATTGAAAATTTTCTTTTCTTCATTTCATGTGAGGCTATAGCTAATGCATCTTAATTTAGTGTGTTAGCCTAAACTATTGTATTTTGAAACTCATTTTAGGCCTAAACACTTTGTGGGGTAACTCTTAGCATCATAACTTTTTTCATTTATGACCTCACCTTCCTCAATATTTCCACCTTCTTCACACTACATTTCATATGGCCCTACATCCTTACATTCATATTTATTAGAATTTTTCCATATTCTCACTTGCTTACCAAGACATTTACTAGAAATTTCTTGTGTTTGTGCCCCATGTGGTTGTTATCACTTTTAATACAATGTGAAATTGTTCTTACACCCTCACCTTTACCTTCAACCTCACTCTCACTCTCACTAGGCCAATTCTACCCAAATTGCCACATGATCACTCTTACGCTCACACAACACATATTCTGTCCTTTCTATATTAGCACCATCATATGTTAACATAGGTAGAGGTTTTGAAACAATTCTTTCAAATATCAATTTATCTTTTGGTGAGACTATTTGTCCTTCGACCTATGCAATGCCTTTATCAACCCAAAGCCAAAGTTCTTCACCCACTCCTAACATAGGGTCAGCCCTTTTGTTTCGAAGTGGAAAAATATTAACCCCTCTACAAAGTTGACAGGAGTTGAAGTGAGAGTAGAATAGGTATCAACTGCACTACCCCTTGCCAAAGTGTTCTCGATAACTCCGATGTAGGAATTTGAGCTAAAAGATAAAATCAACAAACTAGCTATTGAGGTAACAACATCTTCAGGTTGTGTCCTTAACATTGTTTTTCTCCTTTGGCATTATAGGCCATTCTCTTAATAGGCTGTAGTCATAGTTGCTTAAAGTGAAGAATACACTTAAGCAAACCGCTGACAATGATCCCTTGGATGAAGGAGTAGCTCATTGATATCTCAAAACCACGAGATTGCCAGTCTAAGCTCTCAGCTAAGCCCGATGAAGGGGCAACAAAGGGCCTTTGAAGAGGAGAATCATCGCCTAAAGGCCACATTTGCCCAAAAATAAACTAAACTCCAACAATCCATAGCAGAGTTAGAAAAAAAGGGTTAAAACATGTAGGATGCCACTACAAGGCTAAATTGGTATGAGGAAAAAAGGAAGCTTCTTATGACCAAGGGATGCGAGGTCCTCTTGAATACATTACTGGCCAGTGATAATTTCAGCCTGTGGTTTGGGAACTTTGTCCTCAAATTCCAAGTCACAAGTAAAAATGGTTGAAAAGTTGAGGGAGAACTACTTCAATAACATCTCTCTAGATCAAATTCCAAAGTACAATCTTGAGATTGAAGAGCAGATGAACACGGCCTTTTACTAGCTGTAGACCTGCTCTCATCACTTTAAATTTTTTAAGAAGTTGGTGGCCAACCTGAATATGACTCTAGAAGAACTTTTAGGGTTTACTTCGCCAATTCTATTTTAGCAATGTACATAACATTGTAAATTAAAGGAAGTTTTCCCTTTTAAGTTTGTTTTTTTGCACTTTATTCATCATTGTATAATCACTTACTTTGTACCCCTGAAGAATAGTAAAGAAAAGGGGAGGGACTTATTATTTCCATCCTCATCTTCAAGGACGATTTTTCCACTCTCATGAGAAGTTGAACTCATTCTAGAAAGGATTAGAATGGCCTCAGGGAAGTGGTCCACTATGAAGGATATCGAACTCAAAGATTCGGCATCCAATTCTCTATACTACTCCCTGAGGCGAGAAAAGGATCTTTAATAATTTTTAGAGATAATGTCCAAAAACGTCCATCACATATTGACGAATGAGCTTTTTAGTCCTTCACTTTTAAAATGAGACAAAATTGTCCATCACATTTTATAAATGAACCATTTTCGTCTTCTGTTACAAGATCGTTTGATTTTCCGTCAAATAAGGTCACGTGCACTACACGTGACCTTTTAACCAGGGCAAAAATGGAATTAAAAAAAATAACCCTACCAATTTACCACAAATCCGGCTGAATCATGTAGCTCATTACATATTCTTTTTAGCAGCATTCAATATTTGTTGAGGCAATTTATCAAGCAGCTGGCGTGCATTGTCCGAGTTGAGCAAGGGCTGGTTTCGTTCGTTTGTTGGTGAGCCGTGGGAAAGCCAGAATCAAAGCTATCCACACCAACATCATCCTCTGTATCAACATCATCATCACCCAGAGGAATCAACAATAGAATTAGCCCTTGAGGGTTCCTTACCCATCTTCAGTTTGCTCCATTCACGGGCTGAAAGTTCTGCAATTGAGAGACGTGCATCCACGGTATTATGCCCAGGATCTTGGGAGCCAGTGGAGATAGTCTTCTTCTTCCCCATGAGATCATGGGTCTTGGGCAGTTCTAAAATTTGATTAAATCGCCAATTTGCTATTCTTCTTCACGGGTGTGTTGTTGTCCCGTCAGATCCGATTGAAAACCATATCTAATTCTTCAATCGGGGTCTTGGTGCAGGAGGTAGGGAGCTTGAGGAGTGTTTTTTTCTTCTTACCCACGAGTTTTAGAAGCCTAAGATCATCATAAAACCATGGGTAAGGATGGGAAGATGAAAGATTAAAAACCCGTTACTCAGCTCAAATGAGCATTGGGTGAGCTGCCAAAAATCTCGAAAAATTCAGAGAAAATCCCGAGCAGCTGCAATCCAACACGAATAAATTTAGATAACAACGGGAAGATGAAATTGATCGATTTCAAATCAATGAAAAATCAGCACAACAACTCAATTCGGGTCAAAATTCTTTTTTGCTCGAATTTCAGGGAGTTTGAGCGAAAAATAGCTTCAGAAAATCCAATTAATATTGGTTGCACGGTTAGCATGAAGGAATCCACAGCCTCCTGGTAACTTTGAGCACTGGGGAATGTTTAGATATGATGGCCAGTCCAAATTTCCGATGAATCTTCTAGAATCAAGTTTCAGAGATTTGCACAAAGTGTCATGGCGCGGCCGCCGGGTGAGAGAGAGGGGAGGTTGGAAGGACTGGAGCTTGGTTAGGGTTATGCGGGGGTGGGGATGGCGACTATATTGAATTTCATTTTTGCCCTAGTTAAAATGTCATGTGCAGTGCACGTGATCTTATTTGACGGAAAATCAAACGATTTTGTAACGAAGGATAAAAATGATTCATTTATAAAATATAAGGGATGATTTTGTCTCATTTTAAAAGTAAAGGACTAAAAAGCTCATTCGTCAATATGTGAGGGACATTTTTGGACATTATCTCTAATTTTTAGGGCCTTGCCACTTCATTGAATGGTTTACTATCGAAGCAAGTATTAAGAAAAACATCATTTTCTATTTTTTAATGGAATGGCGAATCCTATTTAGATTTTTGGCATATGAGCCCTATTGTTGAAACTAAACCAATCACCATGAGTTTTCATTTTAAAAAAAAATCTTAAAATACCTACTATACACATGACCCTTGCAGAACAACAGTCTAGTTGGAAACATACAAGTTTGTGAACTATATTTGAGAAGAGCTAAGAGATATAAAGCTTATAAAGTTTCAAAATTTCTTAGAAAAAAAAAGAAATGGAATACAGAGTTTGACTTTGAAGAACTCCGTATAGAGTGCCATCATCCCAAAAGGCAGAGAGGTAATCATTCCTTCATTAGTGGGCAACCTAAGAGGCACAGAAACATCTATGTGATATCCCGAGCCAACTAGGCCAAAGAATTTTACAACAAGATGGATTTAAGGATATTGATTTCGAACATAAGTATTTTTGCAAGGGTTTGTGTAACTTATTGGGTGAATAAAGAATGAAGTCGGAAGAAGGAAAAAGTGAAATGAAGCCTCATAGAGTGTAGGCAGAGTTCACCAATAGTGACAAAATGCTAGGAAAAAATGAACGACAAGACGACTTAGCCATCAATGGAGAAGAATAAACCTGTAAGACTTAAAAAAGAAGGGGAACAAAGAGAAAGAAAATCCTTTAGGACCAAGAAAGAAAAAGTACAGGCGTTAACATCGGGGAAGATTAGAAGAAGAAACAAAGTTTGCCACAAAATCGGAGAAAAAATAAAAAGGACAATCTTATGGGAACAATTGGGGTATTTATAGGCGTAAAAAAAAAAGAGAAGAGATAAGGAGCGGGGCAAAGATGAAAAAACGAGGCATGAAAATTAAGGCAACATGACAGGATTGAGGAAACATGACCCAAGTAATGTGTGTTGCCACGTCTCAGGAACTCAAACCTGACAGTAATGATAGCACCTTTGCATTCAAATGGCACAATATTAAATGCATGGATAAGATTGATTAGAGAAAGAAGCACTTATGAAAAGGAACATGAAGTGAGTTCTGCCTCCCAATTCAGCTGGTAAATGTAGCGAAAGCCACACTACGAGATAGGCCTCATGATATATAAGAGTATGGTTAGCTTATTATAATAATGCAATTAGAGCCCCACAAAGTGCCAAGTGGACATCCAATAAGGAGCATATTAACCTTTCACACTAACCTTGGTGGTAAGAGATTGACTTTTCATTAAAGGCCAAACTACCTTTAACCGCAAACCACAAGTAGTATACGGTGCCACACATCTCAATGGAGAGTGGCGCCAAATACCTTCATTTCGACCACCCAACACACTAACCTTGGACATCTATAAATATCCACACTCATGTAAAAGTAGAACTAATTGGCTCTTATTTACTTCTACCTACTTCTACTTACTTTTATATACAAATTACTGACTTAAACATTAGAGTGGAACGTGGATTCTAGTTCATTGGTTCTTTATTGCAGGTTAGGATATTTCTAATAGCTTCCCTAATGTAGAAGTGACCTTTCCATATAAGAACTCATCAGTGGTGCCGTTTGCAGGAATAGGGGGATTTATTGCTGCAAAAGATAGTTCGCCTTTTAGTGGAATGCCGATAAAAAATGTGTCAAAGTGGCTGATTGATCAGAACAGATATAGAATGCACTTAGAAATAATTCGAAGATGTTAAACGGCATGCACCATAGCAAGAACAAGTTTTTCAGTATTAGACTATTGCTGTTCAACTTATTGTAAGGCCCAACTAACATAATACATAGGCCTCTAAATGGGTTCATCCTCCCAAAAGAGAATGTCACTAATTGTATCCATCGTCACAAACAAATACAAGTGAAAGATCTCACCCATCACCAGAGTATTGAGGGATGGTAACTGAGCTAAATGTTGCTTTAAAGCTTGAAAAGCATATTCTACTGCATCTGTCCATCGAAAAGAATCGTTTTGTTTCATCCCTCTCTTGAGCATTTGGAACAAAAGGTACAGCTCACTCGGTAGCTTTTGATAAGAAGCGATTGAAGCTAGCTAATCTGCCATTTAGGGTTTGCACTTCCTTCATGTTGCACCTTTTTATGATTGGGGTCAATGCAATTGTTCGAAAAAAGGTGGCCCAAGAAATTTAGTACCTAGACTCCAAAGGTGCACTTCTTTGGGTTCAGCTTCAGATTAACCTTCCTCAGTGTAGTAAGGGTTTCTTTAACATCCACAAGCATTCTTATTCAATTGGCTTTTTATCACCATATTATCAACATAAATTTTCATGTTACGCTCAACCTACTTTTGAAATACACGATCAACAAGCGACTAATAAGTAGCACCAGCATTCTTGATTCCAAAAAGCATTTTCTTATAACAGTATATTTCACGTTAGTAATAAAGGCTATTTTCTCTACGTCATCCAAAATCATTAGGATCTAGTGATACCCTTTCTATGCATCAAGAGATGTGTGTAACCATATACCACTCATGGTTTGTAGCTAAAAATAGTTCGGCCTTCAATGGAAGGTCAACCTCCTATCACCAAGATCAATGTGAAACATCAGTGTGCTTCTTATTGGATGTCCACTTGGCACTTTGTAGGCCTCTAGGTGTATTATTATAATAGATGTAGTCATACTTCTATCATGAGTACAACACAGAAGTCGTTATCCTGGTAGAAATTGGAATGCCGACCCAACGAATGCCACCCAAAGAACAGAGGGAAATAGCTACATTGTGGCAAGCTAAGTATAAACAGCTTGTTGCCTAACATTATAATACTCTTAGGTGACACACCTAACTCTGGTCGGGTGATTACATCCTTCGGAACAACAAAACCAATAAAGTAGAAGGGCAACGGGAACTCAATCCGTAGTGAGAATGGCCCTATAGAGTGATTAACGCATTAACCAAGATGTTTTTGGAATGCCGCTAGCTCCCAATGAGCATTTGATGTAGCACCCAACCAATCTTTGCTTTCTACATATATATTCATTTCAAGCGAACTTTTATAACCAATAATATATTTTTTTTCTTTAAATTCGTTAGTTAGAGGGCGCTTGGTTCGTGTGGGGGAATGGGAAAGGTAATGAAAATGATAGTAATGGGGAATGATAGTAGGTTCTTTCATTATAATTCTGTTGGTTGGTTTGTGCTGGGGATTGAGAATGATTACCAATTATAATTATAATAATTACTATTAATTAATTAGTCAGTATTAGTTAATTATTCAGTATAATATTAAATTAATCTTAAGTAATTAATTATTATCAACTAATTAATATTATCAATTAATTATTTATAAATTAATTAATATTAACTATACATTAATTATAATAATTAAAATTAATGAATGAGATTAATTAATTTTTAATTATAATATTAAATTACAATATTAAGTAAATGAATGATTAATTAAATTAATCTTAATTAATTAATTAATTATTATTTAATAGTAATAATTTAATTATAATTTAATTTATATTAATTATAATAATTAATAATAATTAATTAGTTAATATTAGTTAATTATTTATTATAATATTATATTAATTAATTATTAATAAAAATATTATAGATTAAATTAATCTTAAGTAATTAATATTATCAATTAATTACTTATAAATTAATTAATATTAACTATACATTAATTATAATAATTAATATTAATGAATGAGATTAATTAATTATTAATTAAAATATTAAGTAAATGAATGATTAATTAAATTAATCTTAATTAATTAATTAATTAATTAATAATTAATAATAATAAGTTAATTAACTAATTAAGTAATATTAATTAATTAGTTAATATTAGTTAATTATTTATTATAATATTAAACTAATTTTTTATTAATTTTTTTAATCATTATTAGTTAATTAAAACAACAAATTGTTTAATGGAACTCATTCCCCTCCTTATACCCCCAAACCAAGCAAAGGAAATATGGAGGGAATACTTTGAAATCCATTTCTCCTTCTCAAACCCCCAAACAAGCACCCCCTTATATTAACTTTGCAAAAGTTAACTGGTACATTCAATATCACGAAAACAAACTCTTCTTAGCTCTAAACTAGGCTAAGACTAACTGACATCCTATCATTCCCTCACTTCACTCCCACAAAATATCACTACTAGAATTTAGTAGATATACTAACCATGTTAACAACCAAAAAATTAGAATGACCACTTGATTCACGGCCGGGGTCCTCTTATGTATACTAGATACCACTGACTTATAAGCTTGATCCTAGCTATCTAATCAATCAGTAGATAAAGTGAAATTCCAACCATTTTGTTTTGCCATTTCCAACACTTTTGTCTCCTCCTCCATTCACCTCAAACACTCACAAATTCCGACTCTTCCATATTATCCAAATGATGTAGACGGTAAGTTGTGTTTTTTCTTGCCATAAATCAGCTCTGTTGCCAGCACATATATATTGCCACCAATCCATAAACTTGTCTTTATGCTTTCCTGTATGATTCCAATGAACTAGTGCCAGTTTTCAGATTTTCTAAGCTCGGGAACACTTAAACATCATTATAACCAGTAATCAATATCACAATATTTACATCATTTTCAATGGACATCACTCTACATCCAGGTCCCAACATGGCACTTGATAGAACAGTTTAATCCACCTTGCCTCCTCTTTTATGGAATACATTTGAATCAGTGTATTGTAATATCTGTAGTCAATATCCCAATTCTCAAGTACTTTGACTTTCTTACTAGTATAAATAAGGGTGGGTGTAGTTTCATACTCCCTAAATTAAGTCCCATAATGGATGTGAACATCAATTTTAATGTCTTGTATCTCTTTCTAAATCCTGTACAGAAAACATAGTTATCTATTCACAAGCAGACAACATTGTCCCCATCAAAGTAATAAAAATATAGCATTTTTTTTCCAAAAACCTTAACAATTTGTCAAATGAGTGAACACAAGATAAATAAACAATAATTTTTCCTATGAGATAACCTCAAAAGGTTTTTCACATATTGGCCAATGATTTTTTTAGTCCTTCACTTTTAAAACGAAAACAAATGGTCCCTCATATTTCATGAATGTACTCTTTTGGTCTTCCATTACTATTCCGTCACTGTTTTATCACTATTCCGATGGAAAAAAAATACAGAATAGTGATAGATGACCAAAAGGGTACATTCATGAAATATGAAGGATCATTTGTTCCCGTTTTAAAAGTGAAAGACTAAAAAGATTATTGACCAATATGTAAGGGATCATTTTGGAGGTTATCTCTTTTTCCTATCAATTAAGCAAGTTGTCCAATTTACATATAGACATAGTATCAAGATACGAGGATCAAATTCCCACTTTGCAAGCTAGGTTTCTATAAGTTAGGCAATAAGCTGGCCTCATATCCAATAAAACATAAATTCTCACACAACAAAATCAGAGTTTGCAATCACAATAACTACAAAACAAATCCTTAGAATTGGTTTCAATTGGAATCCTACAACAAAGCCGATGAATGGCCTATGGCAACATTTCACTAGCCGGTAAACAAAAAGGTTTATATTTTGCGTAAATCCTCGTGCATTTCCCATACAATTTGAATAAATAAAAAGGTTCGTATTTTGAACAAATCCCATAAGAATTTCTCAACAAATACAAAAACCAGAAAGTTTTATTCATCAAACTAAAATATTTGCACATACCATGCACATACCAGTTAACCATTTGCCATATATAGATTATGAAGCTATTGAATTCCCCAAATCAGTTATTTTTGTTAAAATTTTACTTTTCCCATGATTGAGAAGACTGGTGTTTATTGCATAGGAATGATTAATTAAGTTTGTGGTAAATTGATACAGAAAAAGGTAAATATAATGGTTAATTGAATTTGTGATAAATGGATATTGAAAAGGGGACTCTCTACATGCGTGTTTTTTTTTTTTATTGAACGATAGTACTTTCATTGAATGAAAAATGGGACTGTACATTTGTTAGCCAGAGATGGCTAAATGATCTCCTTGGTCTAATGTAATAGCCAAAGAAGAAAATGGAATAGTGGTTGAGGATAACCATAACCACTGTCCCATTGATTACGAGGTGAAACTAGTCTAGGACTAGCTAACATAGTCGTGCTATACAAGGGAAAAAAAACTATAATGTCAAAAAGATTGCCAAAAAATTGATGTTGTGAGATATAGTGTAAATGGCCAACTTCAACTCAATGACTAAGCTTGGACACTATATCTTGAACATCAATTGCAATCTAGGCATACTTAATCTATAGAAAATTCTATTTAACATTCTAAAAAACATGAAAGGAAATAGAACAAATCTAAAAACCAAAAGCTTCATTATGCAATTCTTCAAGTAGGAATCAGGACTTCACAAAAAACAGTCTTGGCAAGAGCATCCCAACAAGAATGAATTGGAATCAGAGAATGAGAACATTCCATCCAAAAACGAGGCCAATTAGAAAGCAACTATTATGATAACGAGGCCTGCTTTCAAACCATTTCCTACAAGAAATTTCCGAAACCAAAAAGTAACCGGAAAAGAGAAACCAGAATTTAGAGGACAAGTAAATTAGCTAGAGAGAGAAGAAAGATCCTTGGGTCAGATTTCAATCCAAAGATGCCATACTAAAAGAATCATAACCAGAATTTCAATAGTGAGGGAAATATTGAGAGAGAATTTGAACTTCTTTTTTCCTTATCTCAACAATGGTTGGTTGAGTAACCAATAGGACAAGTCCAGCTACTTGCTAATTATTGAAGGGCATTACAGGTTTTTCACCACACGTCTATCACAGACTTCATTTTCCATTAATTTTCTAATTTAATCAAAAGCTCTGGGAGATAAGTTAGGATTTTCAAATACGCAAAAAGCAAAATTACAAGTTTGAAACCATGAGGGAGTAAATTGTCATTTGACCAAAATATAAACATAGCAATGAATCCTCTTTAACAGGCTTTGTGTAATATTTTCTTTTGCAAAGCTGACTCATGTCACCTATAAGATAACCCAATTATAAAAACTATAAAACAAAAAAATTAAAAACTAACAAAAAAATTTTATTATTATAATATAACCCAATTAGAAACTAACCCAAGACAATAATAGGAAAAAAATTTAGAAGGAAAATTCCTCAAAACGCGCAGATATGAACAATTGCAGATAATTTTTTTCTTAAAATGTGGGGATTCGATGTAATTCTATATGTGGAAAAGATATAGCACTAATTAATAAACATTTCCCCAATTTTTATTTATTTTGGGAAAATTGACTGTTTTAGAGAAGAGGTCTGTATATTTTTCGCCTGGTTCTAATTCTTTCTTTTTGAACTCGTAATTAATTACTGACAACCAAATTAATATATTTTGTGAAAAAAAATTCTTTATTTATGGACAACCATCAAATAAAATGCGAGTGGAAGTTTAATGGTACTAACTCTCCACTCGCATCTTATTGTTACGGTTATCTATAAATAAAGAATTTATTCGTCGCAAAATATGCATCCTACTATTATGATTTGCAGAATATTTTCTTATTTCAGGAGGATTTTTTTAATAATTACTAGTACTGTTTTTTTTTTTTTCAAGTTGATAGCTGATTTTTTTTTTTTTTTGGGTTTTTAAATCTTCTGATTGCATGGACCGTTTTAGATCATGCATTCTCACATTTGAAGCAAAGAAATAACTTGGTTTAATGAAAGTTTATTTTATGTTCCTAAGAGCAATTTTCCTTTTAAAAATTTCTGCTACTATCATTAGTATTGGTTAGGTTTTAATTGGGTTATGCTACAATTAATAGCATGTTAATGTTAGTTTTCTTTTTCCTTATTGTTTTGTATTTAATTGGGTTATTTTCTAATTAATTGAAGGACAAATATCAATTATTACCAGATCTGACAAAGAATCAGATCTTATAAGTGGATTTGCAAATAATAAGGTTGTTTGCATACGTAAGTCCGAATTGTTACATGCAACTTCAAAATTCCGACTGAATTGCTTACCTCTAATCCCCTTCTCAATTGTCTAATGTTGAAAGGTTGAAGTGTATCACCAAATGATACCCAAGTTTTTCTTTTGACTTTACCAATTAAGCAATTACTATTTACTAGTATAAACTACGGTACGGTATAAAACAACCAAAAAAGAAAAGCAATGCGAAATCAAGTTTTTGCGTGTCCAGTGTCCGCTCATCTGAATAATTAAAGTTTCATGCAGAAGCAGATAATGTACCAGACTACAGAAATGGAATAAAGGGTTCTCTCCCCAAGCATCTTTCTTTTGGTTTTTTGCGCTTTTCTTCAAGGGGATTCATGAGTCGAATCAACCCAACTGGGAGAGGCCCTTAAAGGGGCTAAAGCAGCACCAAAAGCTTTAATATAATGTAGCAACATCGCGTCCACATTTCGTGGATAGAATTGTCGGCTTCTGAAGTAATAATGGCAGTTGGAAGTATAGCTCAGAATGTGGCACAAAGTGTCATGTCTTCATCTGAGCTTTATCATTTAGTTTTCTGATCAATCTTCTCCACAGAAACCCTGAATTTGTTAAGATTCAGGGGTTTTGTCTCTATATATTCCGAGGACATTTATTGCTTGGAAAGAGAGACGATATGAAATTTTCAAGAAAATGAATGAGTGCTTGTTACTTTCGGACGAATGTGTGGATAAAAGGTAGGTCGATATGAAGCATATGATAATGACTATGTAGCCTTAGTTTTGAAGATACTTAAAAAGTTGGGAAGTTGAAATGCATCTTATTGCTTCATTTGAAGTTAAACTATTCAGCAAGGACATTGAACCTACACTATTCAAGAAAACTGGAGCTTAATCTGGTAATCTTTCCTTTATCTTTACTTTTTATATTAAAGATAGTAGTTATTTCGACATAATGCAGAGGAGAGCAGATGAATTCTCCTGAAAAGCTTAATTTGAGGATGGAATAACAGAACATATCTGAGAAATTCATTCTTAAATTCTCAAATGTGGAGATATGTTGATTTTGGTATTCAATTTCCCATAGGTTCTTCAATTTTTCTTTGAGTTTCCTTTGATGCAGGCAACCACTGTGTGAACTTCCTAGATTTGAACTGCAGAGGATGGGAACTTCTCAGTTCTGATGCATTTCAAGGAGTTCTTTAAGGTTTTCAAGCGCGACAAATTCTGTTTTCGGTTTTTGATGTTTTGTTGTTTATTATGATGGGAAAAAGATTAGGCTACAGCTTGTTGGTAGTACTTTTTGTACTGTCAATCTTAATCGCCTATTCAGACCAACTACAAGCATCTCAAGCACAAATACTTCTAAGGATTCAACACCTTTTGAATCCCCCCGACCTCTCAAGTAGCTGGAAAAATGAAACTGATTTCTGCAATTCAGAATCAAGATCAACTCTTATAGTAGTCTGCTATGAGAAAAGCGTAACTCAGCTGCACATACTTGGGAATAAAAAGACTCAGCTCCCTGATAATTTTTCAATAGATTCCTTCGTTACTACGCTTGCTAAACTTCCTAATTTGAAGGTCCTCAAGTTGGTATCTCTTGGCTTATGGGGGCCGTTGCCAGATAAAGTGTCCCGCTTATCATCACTGGAAATACTTGATGTGAGTTCGAATTTCTTCCGGGGCCCCATACCAGAAGGAATATTTTCAATAAGAAGTCTCCAAGCCCTCATTGTTGATGGCAATAAGTTCAATGGCAGACTCCCTGAAGGGCTGAGTTCGCTTTCAGCTTTGACAGTTTTGAGTATGAAGAACAATTCTTTTACCGGATCTTTGCCGGATTCACTAAGGAGTTTGGAAAACCTCAGAGTCCTTGCGCTCTCCAACAACAAATTTTCTGGAGCAGTGCCTGATCTTAGCAATTTGGAAAACCTTCAGGTGCTAGACTTGGAAAATAATGCTCTTGGTCCTAAAGTTCCCCAAGTTGGTAGCAAAATTGTAAGTCTCTTATTAAGGAAGAACAAGTTTACTTACGGAATTCCAGATCAATTTAAGTCTTATTATCAGCTTGAGCGCCTAGACGTATCTTTCAACAAACTTGTTGGACCATTTCCACCATATTTGTTGGCTATGCCATCGATTACTTATCTGGACATTGCAGAAAATAGATTTACAGGAATGCTTTTTGAAGACTTATCATGCAATATTGGACTCAATTTTGTGAATTTGTCTGATAATCTGTTGGCCGGTAAATTGCCAAACTGTCTATTATCTAGTTCAAGAAGCAGAATTGTCCAATATGCTGGTAATTGTTTGACAACTGGATATGAACCTCAAAAGCCATATTCCTATTGTCAGACTGAAGCATTGGCTGTGGGTATTTTGCCTCGTCACAAGAGGCAAAATGAAGCTTCAAAACTAATCCTTGTCTTGAGCATCTTGGGAAGTTTAATAGGAGCAATCGTACTAATTGTTCTAACCATTGTTCTTGTAAGGAAATATCTTACAAAGAACTCACTGGGAAAAAAGCCAGTAAGAATAATTGAAGAAAATGCATCAACAGTTTACTCTTCGAAGATACTTTCAGATGCAAGTAAGTTACAATTTTTGCTTAATAAATAGTGCGAATTTGGTATGCTATATTGCAACAGAAATTTTGTTCTAAAATAATGGACCTGTGCATTTTCAAGGTGCAAATCTCGTGCCGGTTGCATTTACTTATTGATGCTTGAATGTTCTTTTTGACTGACATTCAGGTGTCCTGCTTGTGGACTCAAAGTAATATAAGTCGATCAAAGAAAAAACAGTTGAATGATGTTATAGAATGTGATAGATCTTGCAGAATCTGTTCATACAAAGCACAAATTTCGATGAAGTTCCTTATTGTACAGTAAAATCTTTGGTAATGATACACATAATATTGGTTATTTTTCAATTAAAGAAGTTAACAACTAACAATAATTAATCGCAGACTCTATTGCCTGATAGAAAGACACCATAACACCAACATCTAGCCTCATGGTAGGCCTCTCTTTTACTGCACGTTTCTTTTGGGTTTGAAAACGGTAGTCTTCTGATATCCTTTGATATTCTTTTCCCATATGATTCGTTGATTACATAGGGTAACTGTGTATGCAGATAGAGATGGACTTCTTTAACAGAAAAGAAGAAGAGATTAATAACAAGATTTCATTGAGTGCAGAAACTTTGCTTTAATACCATTGCCCTGAAATCATAGATTTTCTGGTCTGGAATGAAACTCTAATTGTGCTTTGTATTGACTTTAGATTTAAACCTAAAGAGTTGACTTTTTCCCTTTCCCCCACCTGAGAGTTGTACTGAATGTAATTTTTGTAGTCTTTTTAACAACTAATTGGAAAGTTTGATCCTCTAGGATATATAAATCAAGCAATGAAGTTAGGGGCCCTTGGTCTTCCAGCCTATAGAACATTCTCACTAGAAGAGCTTGAGCAGGCAACCAACAACTTTCACACCTCAACCTTCACAGACGAAGGATCTCGTGGTCAGGTATATCTGTTACTTATATTTTGTTAAGAATGCATACTAAAACTTTTCTAATGTTTGATAAAAATATCTTGGAGGAAATATTCGTTCTAAAGTTTTGGCTGTTTGATAATCTGTAGTCCTCATGCATGCTGTAAGAGTAATTCCTAGGGCTGATATTTATTGGTGATAATCAACAAATACATTTATTGGTAAAGTTACTTGCTAGCTTCTTCTTTTTTATCTTTATCTCTTTATATGTTGTTTGATAATCAACAATCAATATGCATGCACCGTGCAATATTGCACAAATTTGGATTGGTGAATGCAATGTTGTTTTAACTTTGTACATCAGTTTGAATTGAGTTATCCCTTTTTATTGACTCAGGTGTATATAGGTCGGCTGAGGGATGGTTCTCATGTTGCTATTAGATGCCTGAAAATGAAAAGAAGTCAGAGTGCTCAGAATTTTATGCATCACATAGAGTTAATCTCAAAACTCAGACATCAACACTTGGTCAGTGCTCTTGGGCACTGCTTTGAGTTTTACTTGGATGATTCAAGCGTGAGCAGAATATTCCTCATTTTTGAATATGTACCAAATGGGAATTTAAGAAGATGGATATCTGGTAATCATAATCGTATCATATCAGTGATCTATTTATTATCGCGTTGTTAAACTGAGCCACAATTAGGCTTCCAGCACCAAAATAGGCGTAATTTTCTGAATCTGTCAATAGTAGAAAATACAGTCTGACTTAATCCCTCATCCACCAAGCAGTTTTTAACTGTATACTGGTTTTTATTGCCTGCTGACATGGAAAATACTTGACAAAATTAAGTTTTCAAACAAATAGGAATTCATTGATACTCCCTCCTATGCCACTTTTAGATTGATATGTACTGTCTTTAACAGTTTTTGGTGGCACCCTTTGGCAGATAGACATACAAAGCAGAAACTTACTTGGCCACAAAGAATTGCTGCTGCTATTGGGGTAGCAAAAGGCATACAATTCCTGCATGCAGGTATTGTGCCTGGTATCTTTCCAAATTATCTGAAGATAACTGATATACTATTGGACCAGAACCTTGTTGCAAAAGTTAATAGCTATAACTTACCTTTGCTGGCAGAATGTATGGAAAAGGTTTGCCACTTATAAAAAAAAAATTTAATTCAAAATTTTTTTTTAATTGTATTTTTTCAGAAAATGTTAATATACTAAAGCTACTTTCTTTTACAGGAAAGTGTTGAAAGTTTTGCTGGTCAATTAACAGAGTTTAAGAGCATAAGGTTTGTGTTAATATAGTTCCCAGTTGGCTATTTTAATAGACCTATGCCTATCTGGATAGTCTTTTTGAGGAAGATTTCTGATTGCTGACTATTCACCAGAGCTGCATTTTGAAAAAATTGTATTCATTCACAGTTTTCAACATCTCCCTGGCATATTCTGCTGCTGCGTATACTATTCCTTTCTCACAAAACCCTGAATTGTTCCATCTATCAGTTTGGCATTGCTGATTGTTTTCCTCTGTTTCACATGTTCATGTATTTTTTATGGTTGGTTGAAGATAAATAATTAATCTATAAACCACCATTGATGATTAGTCCTCAGTACTGTCATTGGAAAGTTGTAAGTGCTTATGCTTAAATCGTCAGCTAGTTCTGCAATTTTGCTGCAAGTGCATATTTTTTATACACACTTCTGGGAGAGGTAGTTCATTCCACCTCTGGTTCATACAAACTCCTGAAGACTTAAGTTAACCTGAATTACAGGGTGAAGCATCAAGAAAAGTTCGATATTTATGACTTTGGAGTAATACTGCTGGAGATCATCACTGGAAGGACAATAAATTCCAAGAATGAAGTCATGGTTCTCAAAGATCAAGTAAGATTGGCGTTCTATTAGTGGCAGGCTGTCTTTTGCAACCATCTTAACTCCTAACTTGTTTGCCACTGAGCCTGCACTTCCATTTTTGATTGGTCATTTGTGAAAAGATTGGCATCTCCATTGCTGTTTCTTTTGCTTGTTTTAAAACTGCACAAGTGATTGCCATTTCATTACAGAAGACTGCCATTCTTTTGTGGGAAAGTGATAAATTTTATCATGTTTTTGAAAGAAGAAAACTAGAAGCTATAAATGAAATTCGAGTAGACTCTAATGTCTGTTTTGGACCTCTGTTGCTTACTCATTGGTGTATAGCCTCTGTTGACTTGTGCTGCTGGCTTTAATATATCTCTTTGCCCTTTGGGTGTCACTATTAATTGGGAGAAAAAGTTTCTGCAATGCAACACTTGAAGGCTAAAAAGTTTTGTGAAGATGCTAGAAATCATAAATCATTTTACAGGTCTAATTATATTTGGCATGATAAAGCATCTACACAGAACCTTAAAAACATAATGCAGGCCTAGACAGATACAATATACAGTTTGACAAGGATAAAACCTTTCTTCAAGCATTTCATTTTCGATAGTTTCAAAGAAAAGATAAATTGTTCTTCGTAATTGTATCAAGATCAGTGAAGATGTATTGTTTAGTCAATATGTGGAGAGATGCATCTTGAGAAGCTACTCCATGCATTTTGAAAAGTGAACTTCGATTTTATTGGAGAACTGTGAGCAGTATTTTTAATTTTTAATTTTTAATTGAATGTATAGTGAAAATTTAACAGCTGAAAACGTATAATAATACATTGGGTCCAGGTTATGTATACACTTAACACAAAGCAGAAGCTGCAATTCATGATACTTTTCTTGCATTTGTCTGCAATTGGTTTATATTGACTGCTTTTTATAGCGCAAAGATGTTTATCACAGTTGTCCAATATTACGTTTTATGTTATGCAGTTACAAGCAAGTATAACAGCAGATGATGTATCACGGAAAAGAGTTGTTGATCCAGCTGTTACCACTGCATGCTCAGATGAGTCACTAAAGACAGTGCTCGAAATCTGCTGCAAATGTTTGCTCAGGAATCCTACAGATAGACCTTCTGTTGAGGATATTCTTTGGAATTTGCAGTTTGCTGCACAGGTTCAGGATGCATGGAAAGGGGGCGAACCCAACAGCAGCGATGGCTCTCCAGTTTCATCCTTCAAACCTCCACGCTTTCGACTCACTGTTCCACAGTATTAGGTTCTCGTCCTAGAAGAAAGGTTTGATTTTATCCTTTTTCACTTCTGAGTCCCGCTTATTCTTTTCCACTCCAGCTCTGATAAGTTCCATTTTTCCTTGAAAAAGGAAAAGGTTGTTCTGAAGTGTTATTGACATGAATTAAACTCTTGATCAGGACAGACAGATTCTACAAGAGCTAAAGTCCTTGCCCGCACCATTCAAGTTCCTCTTCTTCCTGAAGCATATGCACAATGAATTTTGTTCCCTCCCTTATGCAATATCCTCTTTAGTGTCTCATTCACTCGTTATATATATGTGTATTTGCGGTTTCCTTTTGTATTCTATTGGAATATGTAGAGAGCAAGAAACTGCAGAGTTACTTGCGTTTTTTGGCCTTTGAATTGATTTTCTTCCTTAATCTTGTAAAGTACTAAAATGAGGAATCGGGACTCTCAAAAGAGTATTTTCATACCCCGAAAGAGATGAAATCAGATGATTCTAATGTGCTCACCAACCATAAAATATTCAGATGCAACTTATATTTTTTTGACAACATCAATTCCTTGTTACGGATGGAGATAGATTGGCAAATAACCAGTCAAATCACAACCCGTTTCCAAGAAGTCATACGAACTTTTACCAAAAGAAAATTACAAATGCTTTAGGTTTCAACATCTACTTTTCTTAAACAAGAGATCAGTTCATAAACATGATAGCCAAACGACGATTGGCTTCGTTATTCAGAAAGTTTTAGGGATAATTATTAATACCCATATAGTTTATATTTATTATTAATCGCACCTTATAGTTTATCAAAATTACCAATATCTCCTAAATTTTAAAAATCTATAACATATAAGTCCATTTTAACGGATTCCGTTACTATTATAGAAAAGTTTGAAAATTTTGGATGAAATTACCCTTTTTACTTTAGTCTTTACATTTGCATTATATTTTTTTAGGATGAAATTTTATAAGATTTTTTCACGAAATTTTACAAGATATTAGGACTAAATTTTACACAATATCATGACTAAATTTTTTAATTTTTAATTTTTAAATTTTATTTGCTGCCTTGTGCCCCCTTTGCATCTGTTTTGTATTTTTGTTAATTTTTTAAGGACGAAATTTTGCAAGATATTAGGATTTAATTTTTTTCTTTTTTTCTTTTTGTTGCCTTGTACTGCCTTTGTATCATTTTCCTTGGTTTTTTTGTCATTTTGCTCATTAAATCCTTTAAATATAATGGTCAGAGAGTATTAGTAGTTATGACAAATTATAGAGTGCGATTAATAATAAACATAAACCACAGAAAAATATTGATATTTATTCCAAAGTTTTTATGGTAGAGGTTGTTTGCCCAGGCTAGATGCACAAAGCCCAGCTAGCAAGTAGGCAAAGCCCACCTGTAGTGAGAAAGAGACCGCGTGGCAGGTCATATCTTCCATATTTTTGGGTCATTTCATTTAACAACTTATAGCAACTACTTTTAAGGCCAGGCCTTACACATACCACATCAGGTTAAGATTTGATTTTTACTATTTACACAGTCATAATTAAAAAATTACTTACGCTAATAATTTGGCCTTAAAATCTACATCACCAATTTATTTATCTTATATCTACTTTTTCACTATTTATTCAATATATTTAATACTTCTTATTTTTTGTAATTATTAAATGAGTATAAATAATTTTATATTACATTAAAATTAAAATTTAATAATACATTTAAGAATATTAGATTTTGCACAAAAAATAGGCAAAATACATGTCAATTTATAGAAAAAAATATTTTCTTTTCGTTGGTGATTTTTGTTTTTTTTTTTTAAGAAAAAGGAGAAATGACCATTGCAAACCAGTGTTTAGCTTGAAACGGCCATTTGACGTGGCACATGCCCAATACGTTTGCAATGTTAGCTTAAAAAAAAAGGTAACAACGACGTCGTTTGGTGTCATTTTGACACCTAAAAAGCAAAAAAAAAAAATTGCAAGGCCAGGCCGTGACAAGCATTAGTGCAGAGGCCGCTTTTGAAGGCCATGCAATTTTAAGGCCACGCCACATCAGCAGTTGAGCTGATGTGGCATGGCCTTGGCAGTAGGGATGTGCAATTTTCGAATTAATTTGAATATCCGACCAAATTTGAAAATTCAAACTCGAAAAAAAACTAAACCGAATTCGGGTTTTTGATTTTCGGGTCGAGTTGAACAGAAACCAAATTTCGAATTCGGTTTTTGAGTTCAGATATTCGAATTCGGTTCAACCCGAACCGAAAAATCGAAAATCAATTTTAGACTCGAAAACCGACTCGATTCGGTTTGAACCGAACCAAATTCGAATTACCAAAATAAAATATATAAATATATATATAATTCAATTTATGTATAATTTCATTATATATTGTAGTATATTTAAATATATATTATTTATATGTATTACTCCAAAATATACAGGAAATATATATATATATATATATATAATATAATATAATATAAAAAAATATGCTTGATTATATTTGATTTATTATATATGTGTGTGTGAAATTTACAAATTTAAATAATTAGTAAAATTGTCAAGATGTGTATTTTAAATTTTAAATTTGTATATTATTGTATACAATACATATTTATAAATTATATACAAATAATGTGCATATATATAATATAATTATTTATTTATTTACAAAACTACTTGGTTTACAATAATATATAGATATATATATATATATATATAGTAGACAAAAGTATTAATATTATGATTTTAGTTTTATTCAATTGTCGAATATGTTAAAAAAATTATATTTCATAAGTCTAATTTATTAATTACAATATAATTACATTAATATATTAATTTAAATATTAAAATTGTACGAATGTCATTAGTTTAGTAAATTGGAAAAGATTAAATGTAAATTTATTAAAAAGGTGTAAAATTATGAAAAAAAAATTGATAAGAAAATGAAAAAAGTGAGGAAAAAATGATGTATATATTATATAGTATACAAATACGATAGGGCAATTCTCGTCTGTACTAACTTATCCATGTCTCATTTGAGCATATAACTTTATAATTTAATAATAATAACCACAAAAGTGCAAATTGATTAAGTAATAATTAGGTATTGGTTATTATTAACTTAATAATCACAAAGTTTTATTTATTTAGTAGTTTTTACTTCTAATTTTTGCTAATTATTAATAATTCAAAACTTGAAAATTTGAAATATTAAAAATTGCCAAATAATTGAATGTGTGATTTTATTTACTTTTGAATTTACAATTGTTGTATAGAACACTTATTTATTTGTAAATTGGATACAAATAAGGTATCTGTAATGTAGATAGTGTAACTATTTACTTATCTGTATTATTACTTGGTTTACATTATAATATATATTTATATATATATATATATATATATATATATATATATATATATATATATATATTATATATATATATATATGTGCTAATTGCTATATAGTAAAAAGATATATATAATTCTTGTGATTTTAGTTTTATTCAATTGTTAAATAAGTAAAAAATTTATAACTAATAAGTTTGATTTGAGAATTGTAATATAATGGCATTAGTGTAGTAATTGAGATATTAAAATCGTAATAATGATATTAGTAGTTTAGTACATTATATCATACAAGGAAAAAAAGAAATTTATTAGAAAATGTAAAAATTATTTAAAATAAGATAAATATATGAAAAAATAGACAGAAATAACATCTGTAGTTGTGTACTATATGAGAGCGCAATTATCTTCTTTAATAACTCATCCCTATTTCATTTGAGTGTGTAACTTTATAATTAATCACCACAAAGTAGTTAGTGAATATTAATTAGATATTTATTATTATTAACTTACGAGAGAATAATAGAGTATTAAATTGAATGACAATATTAACTTAATAACTTTAGTTTAACTATAATTTTAATTTTTAAGTTTGAGTTTGAACATTTTTTAGGGAAAAAATTAATAGGGAAAAATTTGATCATGATAAATTAATAATTATTCAATCTGCATTATAGAAAAAGTTTAATTTAGGTTTTTTTTTTAATAATTGTGAATTTATAGTGATTAGTCACTTTTAATTTCGTGATGAATTGAAAGGTGTTATAATTGGGAAATTTGCATATATAGCAGGGTTGACCGTTGACTTTGCAAATATAGCACCCTCCTTTTTTTCCTTGCAAACATAGCACTTCAGGGCCGAACAAAGACCAACATACCCCTCTCTCACTTCAGTTCATAGCATCTCTTCTTCGGTTTTTTCTCTCTAAACTCTCTAAATTCGCAGACCCTCTCTTCTTCGGTTTTTTAGTCTAAGTTCGCAGACACCATTGTGGCGTAATTTCTTGTCTCTCTAAGTTCGTAGAAGTTTGCAGACCCCATTTGCTCAGTTGCTTTACTCAGTAATTCTTCATTTTCTTAACACTACAAAACTCCCTCTACAACAAAACAATATATATCACCCGTTTTCATGGCAAGCACAAAAGGAGGACCATCATCTTCAAGTAAGAATGTGTGCTCACAAGGTCACTAAATTGAACTACAAATTGTCTTTTTATTCTTATGAATTCATACGAGAGTGTTTTGATAGAGTGCATGTTATTGAATGTTGGAATTTGAGTTGGGTTTGTTTGAATTTTTAATTGGTTTTCGATGTATGAAATTTGGTCGAACCTTAGGTCGAGTAATTAGTCGAGCCATATTGTTGGTCGAGTATTTAGTCGCGTTAATATTCGAGCTCAAGTGGAGTAACGATACGTCCGAGTTAATAGTCGAGTTTAGGGTCGAGTTTAATTAGTGCTTGGACCAGAAATGCAATTTGGTCGATCATAGGTCGAGTAATTAGTCGAGCCATATTGTTGGTCGAGTATTTAGTCTTGTTAATAGTCGAGTATTCATATTGAGTTAATAGTCGAGCAAATTATCAAGCAGCATGTTACTTTTATTTTCTTTCATGTCTTGCAGGAAAAATCGGTCATCGATTCGAGAATATGCAAGAAGCAATGAATGATCTCGGCCCTGACATAGCGGAGCTGGCAGAGATGTGCCAGCAAAACGCTGCCCGCTTAGAAAAGGGCGTCAAAGATTTAAAAGAAGGATTCAACCGTTTGGATGCTCGTGTTGACAAGTTGGAACATAAGGGCGTCAAACGTGTTGCGAAGCAGACGGCCAAATTGGATGCTCGTCTTGACAAGTTGGAGGCCAAAATTCGGCGTTTACAAAATGCCATGGGAAATGATTCTGAAGAAGTCGGAGCTGTTTCCGAAGTGGACGAGTGTAGTAGCGCAGTTGAAGACAATTGACATGTTTTAACTTTGTATTAGTCTTTACTTTTATTTTAAGGACCATTGTGTTTTAAGAAATTGTCAATTTTACTTTTGTGTTTGGAACAATTTGTTATTATATTGGATTTTGATATAATTTAGATCTTGCTCGACTTCAGTCAAGTATCATTTTTACTTTTGTCACTGTTACTCGACTTCAGTGAAGGTTTAGTGTTTTTAAAATTTTATTAAACTCGACCAAAAACTCGACCCAATTACTAAGTCTAATTTGTTTAAACATTCTTCTTCTGTCGACCAAATACTCGACAAAAAATGACCTAATACTAAGTATAGTTGTTTCTTAATTTTAATTTTACTCGACCAAATACTCGACCAAATACTCGACCTAATACTAAGTATAGTTGTGTTGTTAATTTTATTTTCACTCGACCGAAAACTGGACAGAAAACTCGACCTAATAATTAGTCTAGTTTATTTTTTAAATTTATTTTCGCGTTGCAAAAAGACCTACTGTCGCTTCAGTTCCCTCTTCATTCGCACTCTCTCTTCTTTTCGAAAACCTACCGAGCGGCCGTTCCTCTTCATTTTCTTAACACTTCAAAACTTCCGGATTCAACAAAACATTACATATCACCCGTTTCAATGGCAAGCAGAAAGGGAGGACTACCATCTTCAAGCAAGAAAGTGCAGGCTCTCGAGGTCGAGGTCGAGGTCAGTCGATATAGAACTAAATTTTTTTTTCCTTATGAATGTATGAATGTATGTATGGCCAGTGGTTTACTAATATCATCATTGTGGTTCTCTGAACGATTTATTGATACTGGTTTTGCCTATTCATCATTTGCCTGTAATCCACTTTATTCCAAAATCTGTTCTGACCCTTAAAGGCTAATAAGAGTTTCAATGAACCAAACCCAAAGATATTTAGTCCCTCGTAGGTGTAAATATACACTAAATATTACATGCTGTTCTCAAATGCATGGAATATAGCATGTATGCAAAATGTGACAAGGAAAAAGTCCTGAGATTATACTCAAATATTAATCTCGAGAAAGAAAAAATTATCTCCATGTTGGAATTTGAGTTGGGTTTGTTTGAATTTGTAATTGGTTTTTGTCGATCATAGGTCGAACCCTAGGTCGAGCAGTTAGTCGAGCCATATTGTTTGTCGAGTAATTTGTCTCTTTATTAGTCGAGCCTGAAGTCGAGTTAGTAGTCGAGCAAATTATCAACAGCATGTGACTTTTATTTTCTTTCATGTCTTGCAGGAGAAATCGGTCATCCTATCTCAGCCCGCGCAAGAAGCAATGAATGATCTAAAACGTATGAATAAGGCCGTCAAACGTGTGTCGAAGCTGGCTGGCAAATTGGATGCTCGTGTTGACAATCTGCATGCCAAAATGCAGCGTTTAACAAATGCCCTTGATGCCCTTGGAGGAAATGATCATGAAGAGGACGATTGTAGTAGCACAGTTGAAGACAATTGACATGTATTAGTCTTCACTTTTATTTTATTCAGTTTTACTTTTAAGTTTCTTTCTATTAGTTTATGAACATTTATTAAGAAACTTTGTATTTTTGAAGGTTTATTTATTTTATAAAATTTTAGACTAAAAACTCGACCAAAAACTCTTATTCGCTCGACCTAAAACTCGATTAAAAACTCGACTTAATGATTAGGGTAAATTTTTTAAAAATTCTTTTTCGCACGACCTTATACTAGACCAAAACCAAAAAACCCGACCTAACCATATAACTAAATCTGTAAGACTAAATTTGTAAAAATTCTTTTCCGCTCGACCTTTACTCGACTAAATTTTGATAAGACTAAAATTTAATAGAAAGTATAGTTTTGTTTAATTGGTAATTTTTAGTTTTATTTTTGCTCGACTGACTACTCGATAAAAAACTGGACCTAATAATAATAAGTCTAGTATCGTTTTTTATTTTATCTTCGCGCGTAAAAAGACCTACATGCCCATCTGTTTTGAAAGAAAACCAAAGGTCGCGCGAACTAAAACATATCATAACCGACTTCTGCAAACCTCTTGAGTACCTTCAATTATTCATTCGAGCAGTCATCTTCAACCTCATAGCTTTCTTCATCCATTTCATAACCCATTCCAATCATTCAATCATTTTCAATGGCACGAACAAGGGGAGCACCATCTACCACCAAGGCGGCCTCGACTGCCATAGAGAAGAAGGGGAAGAAGGATACTCATCACCGCGAGGTAAGCTCTATATTGCAGAAAATGCTCATTTCATTATTCTTTTGGTTCATAGTGTAGATATTTTACACACTGGGTTGTATGAGAGTATTGTAGGTCGATAAAGGTTGAGGGCGATAAAGGTCAGACAGAAGAGTATTGTATAAGAAGTCGAGCTCTTGGTCGAGCCCTATGTCGAGCCATAGGTCGAGCACTAATAAAAAGTCGAGTTTCATGCCGAGTTTCACAGTCGAGTTTCACAGTCGAGTCATAGGTTAACTGTTAGTCGAGTTTAACAGTCTGTAACCTTAGGGTAACTGTTAGTCGAGTTTAACAGTCGAGTCATAGGTTAGTCCAGCTAAAGGGTTTAGGGTTTAGGGTTTAGGGTTTAGGGTTTTAGGGAAAAACATATATAAGGTCAAGTTTTTAATGTCCATCTGAATTCGAGAATGAGGTCGAGTACTATTTGTCGAGTAATTCAGGTCGAGTTTATAGTCGAGTGTTTGGTCGAGTACTATATGTCCAGTAATTCAGGTCGAGTTTATAGTCGAGTGTTTGGTCGAGCGTAGTCCCGATTTATTTCACCTCCATCTTCAACCCTAATTTACTACATCTCTTTTCCTCAGGACCCTCTAAAGAAGCAAATGGTTGTTCAATGTGATTTCTTCAATGCCAAGGTGTCACAGTATTGCTACTATGAAGCAAATATTCTACGAATAAGGACTAAACTAACCGGGCAGCAGAAAGACATACTTAGACGGGAGAGCAGTCTGGCCGGAATTGCTTTGGACCACCAACATACATTTTGGTGTAAACAGATAATCCACAGCGTGCTATTGCGCCAATTAAAGTCAGATGAGTCAAACAAGGCGGACAATGCGATGTACTTTAATTTCGCGGGTAAGAAGGTGAGATTTGGAAGGAGGGAGTTTGCACTAATCACTGGGTTAAGGATGGGAGATTTTGATCGTGAGTACGCCAAATACCAGGCACCTGATGGTCCGAGTTTGATTAGTAAGTATTTGACTGGGGAAGGTCGGCACGAAGACACAACGTACGCGGACGTTTTCAAAGCATACGATCAAATTTCCTCCAGCTATTCGGACGAAGTTGTTGTGTCCCTGACTTTGTTATTGCTATACACCTCCATTCTCGGGGAACAAAAGAGAAACCACATTGAGGACAAGGTCGTTCATCTGGCATGCGACTGGAAGAAATTTGATGTGATGCCTTGGGGGGAAATTTCTTTTAGGGCAACAGTCGATAGTGCGCGCAAGGCAATGACCAATGCCCTAAAACAGACCAGGGACGTCGATAATAGGACGTACACTGTTGGGGGCTTCCCAGTGGCGCTAGGGGTAAGGATTTACGATCCATAAGCATATTTAATTTTGTGTTTTTCCTGATTCGAAAGAACTCATTATTTTCCAATCATAGGTGTTCGCATATGAGTTGATGCCGCATTTTGAACGCTTCTCATTGGCTGAAAGGGTCGAAACCACTGGGTGCACGCCACGGATGTTTAGGTGGAAAGGAGTGAAGACCCACCGTTCAGTCCAAGAAAAAAATCAAGTATGGTCGAAACGGTTGGTTAGCGGAGAGGTATGATTTCATAGTGTTTTGTTTTTCCTTCCCATATTTGATTGTGGTACTGCCTAGTTTCATTACTCACATATTTTGAATTGCAGCCAGTTAAAGTGATCCCAATAACTCCAACTCCGGATGAAGCTGCACAATTTTTGACTTGGGAGAACGGAGAAATCGCCGAATCCGGGAAGGATGTGGGGTTGGAAGAGGATGAAGAAGAAGAAGACGGCCAGCCCCGTCATACCTCAATGGGATCTGAAAAGGCTGCCGATCCTTCATTGGAAAGGGCAGCCAGAGTGGAGGCTCGCAAGCAATTTATAAGTCAGGTTCTTGAACGGCTGGAACGGTCGGAGACTCGTATCGCCTAGTTGGAAACCCTTAATAAAGATCTGACCGCCACTGTCCAAAACCTGACACATATTGTCGAGCAACTACGGTCCGAGGTGCGTGGGAGTCCGACTAGTCATAAGGATGAAGAACCCGCCAGCCCTTCAACTGCTTTGGTTGTTGTTCATCCATACAGTGCTGAAAATAAGACTCCTTCCATCCCGCTGGTTGTTGAAATCGAGAGCCCTCCACCAGCCCCGATGAAGCAGAACCCCGGGAAAGAACACAGTTTTGCCATAGAGGACTCTCCCGGGGTTATCAATTTGAGTCCGCTGCTAACCATCGAATATCCCACACCCCAACCATCGATAGTTGGCCAGCGTTTCAGTATTGAGGATTTCCAACCGGGGCCAGACGAGATTGATGACATGAAAAAGTGGTTGGAGCCGTCAAAGCGGCAGTACCTGTGGACCCCGGTGTTTGCCCTTGATTCTGACTTGCTCAAGACTATGATGCTAGAAAATGAATGGCTGTCAAATGATGTAAGTGGCAATCCTACTCCGTCGTTGCACATATATCGGTTTTAAACTAATATTTGTGTTGTACTATTTTTCAGCATCTCAACTTATACACGTCCATGCTCTGGAGGAGGGTCCTGGTAATGGGCCGCAAAGATGTATTAATATTGGAGACGACTGATGTAAGTTCTCGATCATATTCAACATTCAATTGACTGTGTATAATATAACCACTTATGACATTTCGGTGTGTTTATTTGTCGTGACAGACTGATATGAAGACGCTGTACGCAACCCAGCGGGATCCAAATTATGAAGACTTGGCAATGAAACAATTTGTTGGTTCAGTGCCATATGAAGTTGATTGCCGGTATGCCAACCATTTCTTATTTCCCGCGTATGTCGATGGCAATCATTGGATACTCGTTAGGGTTGAATTCAGCTCGAGGACGATCCACGTGTACAATCCGCTTGACCAGAAGGGGATCGTCCAAAAACTAGACCACCTTGTTCAAATCATGCCAAAAATACTCCAAGCATGTAAGATGGAAATGATAGATAACTGGCAGGTCGAGGTGGAGAGGGGATTGATCGGCCAAACACCGGGGTTAGCACTTTAAAATATGCCAAACATGCCAAATATTACTTTTAAATTTCATCTTTTATTTCTAATAACGCATGACTTTTGTTTCGTATAGCAATGGAGATTGTGGCGTGTATGTTCTGAAATGGGCAGAACGGCTAATTCACGGATTGCCGCTGGGGTCGTTCAAAATTGACAATGTAATGGATGCGCGGACTGAGCTGGCCGCCGCTTTGTTTGCACATGCAAGGCAAGAGGACCAAAGAAAAGCAAAGCCGGCGAAGAAAAAAAGAAAATGAATTCATTGGTATAAATGTACATATATTTTTTATACATTAGTACAAATATTTATACGTTTGTACATAAATTTATTTATTTGTACATATATTTATTTATTTGTATATATATGTAAACATTTGTACAAATATTTATACATTTGTACATATACTTATACAGTTGTGCATATATTTATACATTTCATTCCTATTTGTGCACTATATAATTAGGTCACTCTTTAACAAAAGTCGAGTCCAAATGTCCAGTTTTAAAATCGCCCAAATAACAGCAAGCAACTAAAATTTAAAAAAGTCGAGTTTAAGGTCGAGTTTAGAGTCGAGCAAATGACAGTAGGATAACATATATTAACAAAAGTCGAGTTCAGAGTCGAGTTAAAGTCGAGCACATGACAGCGGGAAAACATATTTTAACAAAAGTCGAGTCTAAGGTCGAGTTAATGTCGAGCGCATGACAGCAGGAAAACATATTTTAACAAAAAAGTCGAGTCTAAAGTCGAGCATAAGTCGAGCACATGACAACAGGAAAACATATTTTAACAAAAAAGTCGAGTCTAAAGTCGAGCATAAGTCGAGCACATGACAGCAGGAAAACATAATAGCATTAGTTGAGTCTAAGGTCGAGTCAAAGTCGAGCACATGACAGCAGGAAAACATATTTTAACAAAAAAGTCGAGTCTAAAGTCGAGCATAAGTCGAGCACATGACAGCGGGAAAACATATTTTAACAAAAGTCGAGTCTAAGGTCGAGTCAATGTCTAGCACATGACAGCGGGAAAACATATTTTAACAAAAGTCGAGTCTAAGGTCGAGTCAATGTCGAGCACATGACAGCAGGAAAACATATTTTAACAAAAAAGTCGAGTCTAAAGTCGAGCATAAGTCGAGCAACCGAAAGCGGGAAAACATATTTTAAAAAAAGTCGAGATAATTCGAGCACATTACAGCAACAAAAAGTAAAGTCGAGTCTGTCGGCGAGATAAATTCGAGCACATAAAAAAAATTATTTTGTTCTATCTGTTTTTGTTTTGAGCGGGTCGGTGTGCAGAAGAAGAACGATGATAAATTTAAGCATTCATGGCTGAGATGAAGATAAAAAAACAATAACAATAGCAAATATTTGAAAGAAAAACTTCAAAAATTCATTACATAAACTCCATTTGATCATTTGTTTACTATGAAACTGCCTTACATAAACTCCATCACATATCAATTATCCGCCTTACAAACGTATGGATTCGAGCAGGTTTTACGGTTGTGACCACTTCCTCCGCAACGGCCACATTTCTTTGTTACTTTCTCCTCTCCAGTTGAACGGATTCTCTGTTTTTTGGGCCGCCCGCTTTTAGACCTGGGTTCCGGAGGAGCTAGATGAATGCACATAACTTCTTCAGGGACAACCCAATGCTCAGGCTCACCGACTGGGAGAATGGGATCTGCATATGCGGATAACAGTGCATCAGTGTGATAAAAAGGCGAGCATAAGGCGTAGTGGTCGATTTGTCTGTGCCGGGATGCAGCTAATGCATGGCCACAAGGCAGTTGGTCGAGGTCAAACACCCGGCACGTGCACTTCTACTTTGCAAATTCACTATAGCCAACCGGCTCAGCAACATACGCTTGTGCTTCTCTCATTCTGCCATCAAGTTCAGCTTCGATGTATGGGGTTGTGTGTGAGTTCAATTCATGGGCCGCCGTACGCCTTTCATAAAACCATCTCTGTAGCATGTTACGAATGTACTCAACCAAACAATGAATGGGTAATTCACGCGCATCCTTTAAGAGTGCGTTGAGACATTCCGCGATGTTGGTGGTCATTATGGTATAGCGTCTACCTTGAGAATGTGCCCTTGCCCACCGTTCAATGCCAACCTCAGTTAAATACTGACACACCCGTGAATTTTGGCGTTCAAGGGTTCTCCACAGTTCATCGAATTCAGCAACAGTGTAAGCCTTGGCAGTCTTAAAGTAGACCGGGAGCATGTCGTTTCTTTTGAATGTTGCTCGAAGGTTGTTGCTCAAATGATAGATACACACTCCATGGAAGGCATTCGGAAAAACAGTTGATATACCCTTCGCAATGCTCTTATGTCTATCCGAAACAAACACCAAATCCTCGATCTCATCACCTATAGCAGCCTGTAACCTTTCCAAAAACCACTCCCACGGCGCATCATTTTCTGAATCGACCACTCCCCAGCTGATGGGGTACACTTGGTTGTTACCATCCATGCAAGTTGCAACAAGTAATGACCTGTATTTTCCTTCAAAAGCATGCATCAACAAAGAACAACGGAGCGCATAGAAGTTCGAAATCCACGTAGAGATGGGCCAAATGCGAAAAAGGTATTTGAAGCGTCCATCTTCTTCCATTTCAAGATCGAGAACGTGCGGATTACATGCCCGCAAAGATGTGCATATAAGTCGAAGTATTTTATAAGAATCTTCAAATCCACCTCGCATTTCTTCCAGCGGATTCTCTTGATCGCCAAGCCTTGTTGTACGTTATGTTCACACCCAACTCTTGGCGAATATCTGCCATGATTTCCCCGGGTTTATACGGCCGACAAACTGCCTGGTACTTACACTTGATCCATGAACCAATAACTTTGCTGTTTGCCTGCCTATTATCACAATGTAGCAACGATGATTGACAAGTATGGGTGTTTTCAAATTTATTGACCTTCCAAGCTCTCGAATTCCCAATCGCAGATGCATTCAGTTTCCAGTTGCAATTGGCATGCTTGCATCGTATGTACCAATATTTGCTATTTGCCCTAACAACCTTCCACTCGAAAAAATATTTCACAGCCAGCATACTCATTCGCAAGGCTAATTGCTCCCTCGTTTCAAATATGTCATTTACCGCAACATCTACGACAGCGGCTAATCTATCAGAAGAAGTCCCACTGTCCGCATGGGATGCCCTTGTTATTGTTTGGCATGGTATGGCTGGTAGTTCACCTATTTCTTGTTCCTTGGTTGACACATTATCTTCTTCAACAACTATGGGATTGTCAACCGGTACGCCACCCGCATTGCTAGCTCCTTCAGGGTCAATTTTATCCATACAATTGTTTTCCACAAAACGGTTTGGAGGAAGAACATCGTTAGTCCATATCGACCGTTCGAGCCTGGGCCGCTTTATCGGTGAATTGCTAGCATTAACTTCAGGATGTGATGCTTCAGTGGATGGCCGGACGCTAACACATATTGGGATCCTAGCATGTTCGGGCCATCTAATAATTTCATTCAAAAAACACTTCACATGGTAATCAGTCTTGATGGGGATAGTGGAGACTTTAGACAAGTACTTTGGTAGATATTCGATGACCAGTTTATCTTTGAGCTCCATATCTAATTCCATGACGGATACTATGAGATTCACAAGGTCATCGAAGCTTGCGTCCTCTTTTAACATAAGAGGTTCAAGCCTCTTGTGATTAATAAAATTTCGTTCATTTGTATTGGGATCAACGACCCATTCTCCCCCATAAAACACATGGGTTGTGACCATAATAGGATGCGACATTCCTACAAATCCAACGAAACCATAACCCAAATTAGGCATAACCAAGTTAATAGTATAGTGGAAGGAATGTGAATATTGCTCCACCACAACTGGTAAAAATACTCGACCAAACCACGCACTCTCTCGACCTTATGCACGACCTTTTTGTTTGACCAATTAACAGACTCGACCTAATGCACGACCGTTTATTTGACAATTACCAGACTCGATCTGATGCACGACCATTTATTCGACCTAATACAAGACTCGACCAAAGGACAGTCCAATTACTTGACCTTTCAACATATTACTCGACCTATAACTCGATATAATACTCGACCTTTACTTTGCTCGACCTAGTGCTTGACTATAGGGCTCGACTTTCTTTTCAATTTCACAAACCCAGTTCGCAAAAGTAAATTTCGACTAACCTCTAACAGCTGATCCTTTGACTCCACAGTAGCGATCTTCTTGCTTACAGATGATGGGCCAATGGAGTTTGTGAACAATGTGGTGAGAAGAAAATTTGTTTACTAGATTCTATTACGAGAAGAGAGGGTCTGCGAATTTAGAGAGTTTAGAGAGAAAAAACCGAAGAAGAGATGCTATGAACTGAAGTGAGAGAGGGGTATGTTGGTCTTTGTTCGGCCCTGAAGTGCTATGTTTGCAAGGAAAAAAAGGAGGGTGCTATATTTGCAAAGTCAACGGTCAACCCTGCTATATATGCAAATTTCCCGTTATAATTTTCAAATGAAAAGCACAAAAGAAAAACTTGTGGGGTATATATAATATTAAATATAATTTTTGGCCAAATTATAATTACCAAAATTTATACATTATAAATTAGAGTTGCAAATTTTCAATTTAAAAAAAGTTAGTATATTATCTAATGAGTCCCTCAAGGGTCAAGGCTCAAACACATTCGCCCTTTTCTCTCACTCCCTGACACATCTGAAAGCCTAAACCCTTTTTTTCTTCTTGCCACCGCTTTCTCCCCTTCCCCCATGGGGCCACCATGCGGCCCTCACTCTATTTTCTTGTGTTGCCGCATTTCGCCTTCTAATCCCAAACAACCTAAGCCTTGAATCCCCACTTCCCCGAAGCCTCAAACCTTCGAACCTTGAACATCTGCTTATCTCGCCACCGCAGCCGCTCCTCATCAATCCAAGGTGAGAGTGGTGTTTCTTTTGTCATCGTGTTCTCATTTGCACTCTTATGCTATTTATTTTATTTGTTGTTTGCCTTTTAATGTTAAAATTGTTTGAACTAAAAATTGAACATAATGAAATTGGATGAAGATACATTTGTTTGCCTTTTATTAGGTTCTTGGATGAAGATGATTCTTGAATGAATTGGATGAAGATGCTTCTCACGTTGCACTCTCATGAAATTGGATGAATTTTGAATTCAGCTGAATTCAAAATTTGGTTTTTTTTTGCAGAATTTGAATTCGAACTGAAAATCAAATTTCGAATTCTGATCGGTTTGAATTTGAATATGGTCGAATTTGGTTTGGTTTTTGAATTCGCACTTGAAAATAGCCAATCCAAACTACTCAAAAACTGAGAAACCTGACCGAATTGAATTCGCACTTGAAAATAGCCCATCCAAACAACTCAAAAATCGAGCAACCTGATCGAATTGCACACCTACTTGTCAAGCACGGCCAGCCCCTAAAAGGACTACTGTGAGAACTTATAGGTGACCTTCAGATGTACACATCCCCCACTTTGCCAATCACAAAGCTTGCATCGACAAGATAGTGTGTGTGATTTTTTTGCTTTTTTTTTAGGTAGGTAGAAGAATTGTGGATTGTACCATGGTATAATTTATAATTTTTTCTCTTATTTCCGATTGTACAATTATACAATTAGGGCTTTTGTTCTTCTTTTGGGAAGATTTTTGTTATTAGCTTGGTTGCATGGTAGTTTCACGTTTTTCGATAGAATCCCGAAAGGCATGAAAAGAGCGTTAAGGACAAGACTCGTCATCGAGTTTCCATTCAGTGGTGTTTGATGCATGCAATTTTGAGGTTCTCTAGTTGCGGAATTTTCATGTCAACTAACTAGATAGTGGTAGTGTAGGAATATCCTTTTGATGTCATGGTTAATATGCACTAGCCATTTCATTATTTAGCGCAGCAATCTTAATTTACATTTTTTTGTTGGATGTGCATTTTTCTACATTGTTGTGTTTTTCGTTGTAAAACCATGGGGTTCAATTAGCTTACTTTTAGCTAAATTTTGTAAATAGTTGCAATTACAATATATGTCTAACGTTTCGGGAAAAAAAAAATCGGCACTAAACAGTATCGAAACCAACTCCGTTACCAGGTAGCACTAATATCTTTTCATAAAATAATATTAAAATGCTATTCTATCGCATAAATGTTGAGTTATTTTTATGAATATTGATTCAAAAAAAATTAAATAAATATTGGTTTTTCTATTTTCTTCCTTTTATACTGAATTCATGTTCTCAAAAATCGACTTTGAAGTCAATTTTTGAGAAACCGACTTCAGTTCAAATATAATATTCCCGACCCTTTCCGTCTTTTCTCTTTCCTTCTTCCATTTCCGCCATTTTCTTCTCCAATTTTCTTCTCCTTTTTATAGATCTAGCCCCATTCCCACCTCCTCCTTTCTCCCCCATCCCAAATCCAGCCTTGCTGCACCCGTCCCTCCCCCCACCACCAGTTTTTTCTTCGCAAGCAGTGACCAGTTAATAAATTGCACTTTGCTGAATTACTTCTCCTATCATACACTTGTTCATATTCTCATAGTTAATTATGCACTGCAAAACTCTCCAATTCCAGGCTCCAACCGTCATACCCTTTTTTATCCCAGCCTGTGAAGGAAGCAAGTAATTAAAAATGGCTATGAAGAACAATCTGAATGGATCTCAACAACCAAAATTTTTGGCCACAGCACCGCACTTCTTCAAAGTTATAACGGCACCCATAAATCGAGGCATGGTGAGTACAAATTCAGTCATGTCCTCCAGTTGCTATTAACTTACGTTATTTTGTTTCAAGTTCCCATTTCTGTTGACTCATATTTTCTTTGCTTATTCTGTAAGAGAATTGCAACTGTGTTCATGAGAAACGATGTGGATTTTTTGAGCAAAAGAGTGTTTTTGAAAGTTGCAACTAGTGCTTCATGGCCCATGGAACTACTCCAGACAAACTGTGGAACTTGGTTGGATAAAGGCTGGATGGAATTTACATCGTATTTGAAGTCAATATTCTAAAAACTGACGAAATACCGACTTTGAAGTCGGTATTCCAAAAATTTGACAATAATTTATTGTGTATTATTACGAGTTTTTTTCCAAAAAAAATTGTATAAAAAAATATGAATTAAATAAATACTAATTCTTGAAAATTTCTTTTATTTTTAAAAGAATCGGTATATGAGATATTGACTTTAAAATCGATATTAGGGATATCAACTTTAAAATTGCTATTCCAGATAACCACTTTGAACCTCTTAAACCCTAAACCCTAAAAACTCAAACCTCCTAAACCCTAAAATCCCTAAACCCAAAACCCTAACCCTAAACCCGCCCCTCCTCCCCTTCCCCCTCCCTCTCCACTGGTGTTTAGGTTTTTCACTGGTGGATCATCAGGCTCTGTTTTCCCTTTTACCACAACGTTTGCTTCAATCTCATCTTCACAATCTCTCTTTGGTTCACAACAAATTTTTGGTAGTTCTGCTCATTTCTTTACATCTACAGTAGGAAATAATGATAAAATATACACAAAAGACAGCATGGCCGAGGATTCTGTCAAGTTATCCATGGAGTTTTTTCCATTAAAAATTCCACAAGGTACAATGGAGTTTTTTTCATAAGTGAAGAATGGAGTTTTAAAAAAATCACCGAAACTTTCGGCCAAGTCGTGCACACAAACCGGATGTGGAAGAGAGAGAGGGGTGTGGAAAGCTTAAGAGAATGTTAAATTAAAAGTAATATAATTATATCTTTTGATTTCGTAAGAAGACATATAAAATTTTTGTATATGCTTTTTACAATTTTGTTTAGGGTTTACATATTTGGGATATAAGGGTTTAGGATTTCGTACATGCCATGCGCTGCCCAACCCCCCTTCCCCCTAACACTGTTGTATCCCACCTTAAACCATTAAAAATGGCATATTTAGGAAATGAACTTTTTATGGCCGTTTATATTAGATTGCTCACTATGTTCTCATGTAATTTTTTCTATAATAACATTTGGATTGAATAAGGAGATTTCATTTAATTAATCAAGTTATAGAAAAAAGTTATAAGTTTCAACATTACAAAAAAGAAAAAAATTTAATCAAGTCCCACAAGGAGGCTGTCTAATATTCCTACGTGGCTGTCGCCTAGGGGGTTGGGGTTGGGGCTGTGGGTTATCGTCCGTCTCCAGTGCGTTTAGGTCAAAAGCAATTGATTCATCCATACGTGATTGTGGATGAGGACGCCTTCGACGATGCTCATAGACCAAATTGTACTGAGGCATTTGAGATGCTCTCGTATCTACCTCTAAATTGGTAAAATTGCGGGCCAACTCATTCACTTGCTGCCAACATTGACCCTGTATATAAATAAATGCTCAATCGTTACATTTTCTATACTATGCTAAATATGAACACTTTAAAAGTTATATACATACCCAATACTCGACAATCGATGCAGTTGGGCGCATAACCTGGTCAGGCCGATGCACGGGATTACAGATAAGAATCCGAGTAATCTAGCGATACTAAATCATGTATTCAGAAAAAAAAAATGCATAGGGCCAGTTGAAGGCAAGCCAGTCACAATTCTATCCCTTTGGCTATTCCACGCAAAAATGTAAGGTCCATGCCGTGATATCCAGTTCACTCTCTTCTTGTCCTGACAATCCACTCGATGCAACCTCAAATCCGTGTCAACGGTACGAGGAATTGTCTGAATATAGCCAAACTGCCGCATAATTCACTCTAGTAAATGTAGTTCAACTACATAAAAGTTTAACAGAGGCACGGTTGTACTCCAAATTACACGGCCAAATAAGCAATATTCAGACAACTCATACAGGCCTTCTTCCGTTTGATACGGTTGCCAGATAAATTGTAAAATAAAGAATGTTAACAATCATTAGTGTTTGAATTAAATTTAGTAATAACGAATCAAAAGTTTCGAAACAGTAATAATTCATCTACTTACGTCCTCATCGGCTATGTAGTCCAAATGATCCCGATATATACGCAACACATGGCATCCGACATCTCCAAAACTCAAACCCGTGTTCCATCTGCAATTATTATAATACGGCAATATTGAGGATTAGACACAATTTGAAATAAACCAACTGTGCCATTGAAAAGAAAAGCGGGAAACACGTACACGCATGCTCTAGGTCCGAATAGCATGCCAGGGTAGTCAAATAAATGAGTGTATCTGACATTACGGTTTTGCGGCCGAATTCTAGGTAGTCTCTCCCAGGTCCACATCTGCAATAAACTTAACGGTCCACATATGCCGGCTGTATCTCCCATTGTAACCCGACATAACGCCCTATACAACGATGTTAGTATAACGCTACCCCAACTGTACCTCGATGCCGTTGCTAGATCTCTCAGTAGAAGTAGGTACATCAATTTTACCTTTGTACTTGACTTATCCCCCATAATAGACCCTATTATTTGCATGATCCGACATCTGGCATGCTGTAACATCTGATCATTAGGGGTTTCATCCAGTAGAGGACGCGCCCGGATATGCATGGAGATATTCCTCAATTTCAATCGATCTCTATCGAAATGGTTGAGGGCCGGCATATAACCCAACAGCTCAAAATAGATAGTCTGCCACTCCTCAACCATATGACTTGGATCTTCACCAACCAATGGCTCTCCGTCAACTCGTAAACCCCAAAGTACAGCCACATCTTGTAATGCCACTGTGGCTTCATTGACTGGAAGGTGAAATGTGTGCGTCTCTTAACGCCATCTCTCCACCAGTGCCGTGATCAAAGAATGATCTAATTGTATACATCCTGCCATGTATACACCATAAAGACCCACTTCGTAAAATACATCTACAACCCTAATGTTGAGTGGGCCAACTTTCCACAGGTCCACATCTGCCCTATACACTTTCAACGGCTCCATTTCTGGATCGTCCCAAACGAGCTTCGATCAATGACTGGATTGAAGCGTTAGAACATTCTGCCGTTGTGGACCAGGACTTACATCTCCAAATCTGGATGAAGTGCCCTTTAACTCCATACCCTGAACAAAGGATTGACAAATTTACTATATTATGTTAAAATCCAATGACGATTGCATTGAGATAATGCAAAAGTATCGCTGTGGGTCCCTTTTACATATTTAAAAAAACCACTAAACTAACACACAACGTGTTGCGGCGCGATATCAAACACCCAAAGAACAAAATAATATTATCGACAATTGTATAATTAACAAGCGAAAACATGCAATGGGTATTTATTTAATATTTAACAACACACACAACATAAAACACAAAACGTTTAGCCACATGAAATCAAACACCAAATCAACTAAATAATATTAATGGAGATGCAAATATCACAAATAGTATTTATTACACAATAGCAGCCACGGGTTCATAGCTGCTTTTTCTCTAAGTCTTTTCATATTAGGGCAGTCTTTCCTATTATGTCCAACGACTCTACATACCTTGCACCTCTGTCGTTGTGGTCGATCCATTTCATTCCTTATACGAGTGGATCTTGGGTGGCCCAGAAGGTTATTAAGTCTCGCAGTATTGGCGACCAGATGAACATGTGCTGGCGACCAATAGTCCTCGTGGGGCACAGGAAGAAATGGTTTGAATCATTTTTTTCACCTTATATACACCATCTACGAGTAACAAAGCGGGCCGTCCCATTTAAGAGCAACCCTTTTATGCATGGGAGTATGGAATCTTGTAAATTGCAAACTTTCCACAAGTGCATGAATGGTTGTTAAGGTGTACCGTATGTACGTTCCCTCCTTTATCACTATGAACCCCTGCCGTGACTTGGTACAGGCCTTCCTCCCGCACAAAAGCCGTGACCTGGTGAAATTTGGACTTATGCTCGTTCCGAAGGAACTTTTCCAGCATGTTTAGTGGCCACGGATTCTGATCAGCAACATGTTTCTTGCCTTCGGTGCAGTACAAATCAAAATATTTAACCAACAAATAAAAATTCGCACACACACAAGCCGTTATTGGCAATTTCCTGGCACCTTTCAACACTCCGTTGAACGATTCGTCGTCATTATTCCATATCGGAAACCACCATCATAGCTCAGTGCCCATTACTCGAGAGGAATATCCATCAACCATTTATAGCCATCTTCATCCAATGCTCGCAAGGATTCCATAATTTGAGCAAATTTGCGCTGTTGATGTGAAGTAGTAGCGCGGTGCATTAATTTTGTCAAAGCATTATTTTTTAATCGCTGACTAAAGTTAGCTTTGGCATGCCTCAGGCAAAACCTGTGGTGTATCAGGGGTGGTTGTAATTCAGGGTTGTTCTGAACGACTCGCAAAATTCCTCTCACCCGATCAGAAATCAAACAAATTCCTTGGCAACTACGAATCACATGGTGAAATAAGTGATACAAAAACTAAGACCAATTTGCTAAACTTTCCTTGTCAACAATTGTAAAAGCCAAAGGAAGGATATGCCCAGCTGCATCAGCACCAACTGCAATAAGGATCTTTTCCTTGTATTTCCTGTATTGAAAAGTTCCATCGATACTAATTACGGGCCGACAGTGTTGAAAACCATCAATACAAGGTCTAAATGCCCAGAATACGGAACGAAAGATGTTGTAATCTCCAATACTATCTTCCGTATGACGCTATTCAACAACAGTGCCAGGATTACATGACTGAAGGGCAAGTAAGAACTTCGGTAATATGGTGTATGATGTCTCCCAATTACCATATACCATTTCAATAGCTTTTCTTCTCTCCAACCATGCCTTCTTGTATGATATGTTCACTCCAAATGAGCGCACATCTTCAACTATGTCGAGGACCTTGTATGAAGCATTTTCCTTAATATTGTTCTGAACCATCCAGCCAACCATCCCATAATCTAAATTCGGGTGGTCCTCTGGCTGTATCTCGGGGAAGCATGTGTGTTTCAGATGCATCTTTATGATCTCCCAATATCCATGTTCCTTTCTCAACTTTGCTCGAACCTTCCATAAACAATTCTTGTTCGCATAATAAAGACAACGGACAAACCAACTAGTAGAAGTACTTTCATACACTTTGAAGTACCTGTGCGCACGAATGGACTAACATTTAACTGCATGTTGCACCCCCTCTTTGGTACGGAAAACTATTCTAACCTCTAGTTCTGAAGTTCGATCATCAACCCAAACGGGTCGTCTATAGTCATCAGACTTGTCGATCATAGAAAGCTTTGGATCACCAATGTCCGTGTAGAAGGGAATATCATCGACAACGGTATCCAAGTGGGAAACATCAATCAGTGGAATCGAAGTCTCTCCTTCCTGTTGGCCACCACCCTCGCCCTTCTCCTCTTCACTATCTTCCAAGGATTCTGAACCACTATCTATCCATCCATGTATGGGATCATAGGGAATGCTTACATCTTGGTTTGTGCTCCCTAGTGTCAACGTATCGATTGCTTGGGCAATTGGCTCGGCTTAGGAAGCTCTCCGCGAAAAACTGTACGACTTGGCCCTTCATTATAATTACCACAACTTGCACCCTCATTAAATTGGCCACAACCTGGGCCTTCACTGTAATTGCCCTCAATTGGTTCCACATTAAAGGTAGCATGACTTGGCCCTTCATTCAAATTGGCCTTACTTGGTCCCTCGCCAAATGGCCCACGACTAGGATCCTTGGGGACAAAATAAGGTTGTGGAAAAAGCACATCATTCGATATGAAAGCACCATACATAAACCATTGATCATTAAGAAGCCCTTCTCCCTCTCTACTTTGTAGAAGTTGTGTGAATGACCCAACATTTGTTTGGGGAACCATTGATATATTGTCCTCAGAACAAAAGGCATCTAGGCCGGATTCGTAACTTATGTACAATTCAACCGCATTAAGACTCGGACATGTGGTTGGAATGCACAACATCTCCCTCACCGTATCATCATCATCCACTGGAACAGGTATGTATGTTATTGAATTGCCAGAGTTGCTAATAGGATAACAGCACATTAATTTCATCCTAACTTGGCTTCCATCCATTCCAGTAGCACGATGCAATTTTCTCAAAAGTTTGGACAAGCTTATATTTTGATCAACAACAATATACCGTTTTGGCAAATTACTGTATTCGTAGCTGTTCGGGCCATTAACTATTTCTCCATCCCAGTATAACACAAGCCTTACTCGATCCTTCCCTATTTCTATATTGTGTATGCCATCAATAATAACATAAAATTGACATTAATATCAGACTCAAAGTTATTGAAGTAATGGGCATAGAAAAATTAATAGAATTAGTCCCATGACAAAATAATTAACCAACTAACATTTTGACATCCATTCATAACCTAACAATTTCTCAACAGCACAAAACCTTATATTCATCAAATCCAACCACAATCCTTTAATCATTATCTTGAACACCCCTATTCACAACTTATCATTCAAACAATAGCAAACTCATTTACTCAAATGTCACATCAATCCAAAACAAGCCAAAACAATCCAAATATATCCAAGTCACCACCTCACAAAAATAACCAACTAACATTTGGACATACATTCATAACCTAACATTTTCCAATAGCATAAGGCATGATATTCATCAAATCCAACTACAATCCATTAATCATTACAATCAACACCACTTATGACAACTTATAATTCCAATAATAGCAAAGGCATTGAATAAAATTCCACATCAATCCAAAACAATTCAAATCAATCCAAACCACCACATCACAAAAGTAAACAACTAACAATTTCCCATCTATTCATAACCAAACATTTTCCCAACAACATAGAGCACTATATTCATCAACTCCAACCACAATCCTTTAATCATCATAAACACCCCTATTCACAACTTATCATCCCAATCATAGCAAACTAAACTGAATAAAATCCAAAACAATCCAAAACAATGAATAACGATCCAAAATAATCAAAATCAATCCAAATCAAACCAAATAACATTGTCACATCTATTCATAACCAAACATTTTCCCAACAACATAAAGCATTATAGTCATCAAATCCAACCACAATCCTTTAATCATTACCATGAACACCCCTTTCCACAACTTATCCTTCAAATAATAGCAAACTCATTGGCTAAAATCCAAAACAATCCAAAACGGTCCAAAACAATCCAAAACGGTCCAAAACAATCCAAAACAATCATGAACGATCCAAATCACAACCCAACAAGAGTAACCGAATAACATTGTCACATCCATTCATAACTAAATATTTTCCCAACAACATAAAGCATTATAGTCATCAAATCCAACCACAATCCTTTAATCATTACCATGAACACCCCTTTTCACAACTTATCCTTCAAATAATAGCAAACTCATTGGCTAAAATCCAAAACAATCCAAAATGGTCCAAAACAATCCAAAACGATCCAAAACAATCATGAACGATCCAAATCACAACCCAACAAGAGTAACCGAATAACATTGTCACATCCATTCATAACCAAACATTTTCCCAACAACATAAAGCATTATAGTCGTCAAATCCAACCACAATCCTTTAATCATTACCATGAACACCCCTTTTCACAACTTATCCTTCAAATAATAGCAAACTGATTGGCTAAAATCCAAAACAATTCAAAACGGCCCAAAACAATCCAAAACGATCCAAAACAATCGTGAACAATCCAAATCACAACCTAACAAGAGTAACCAAATAACATTGCCACACCCATTCATAACCAAACATTTTTCCAACAACATAAAGCATTATATTCATCAAATCCAATCACAATCCTTTAATCATTACCATGAAAACCCCTTTTCACAATTTATCTTTCCAATAATAGCAAACTCATTGGCTAAAATCCAAAACAATCCAAAACGGTCCAAAACAATCCAAAACGATAAAAAACAATCATGAATGATCCAAATCACAACCTAGCAAGAGTAACCAACTAACATTTTCACATCCATTCATAACCAAACATTTTCCCAACAACATAAAACATTATATTCATCAAATCCGACCACCAGTCTTTAACTTACATCATCAACTCCACTATTCAACACTTACTATTCCAATAATCAGCAATTCAGTGAATGAAATTAATAATCAATCCCAATCATTCCAAATAAAAAATCACCATACTTTATTCACAACGAAATTTCCAACATCAATTCAAATAATTCTATCAATAATTAACAATTTTTGAAACAAAATTAACATCAAATCACAATCATATTATATAAATTGTTTACCTTCGTCGGTTTCTTCGATCCTCGAAAATGTTCTTCGCTCAACTTATTTTCCTTTTCGCTACAAATAAATTTTTTTATCAATATAGGATAACTAATTAACAAATTTAAAGTCATAAAATTTAACATACAAATTAAACATAAAATTTAACATACAAATTAAACATAAAATTTGACATATAAAATATAATTTAACTTACAAATTTAACATGAAATTTAAAATCAAAAAAAAATTAACATAAAATTTAACATATAAAATAGAATTTAACTACTTACAAGTTTAACATAAAATTTAAAATCAAAAAAAAATTTAACATAAAATTTAACATATAAATAACATACAAATTTAACATACAAATTAAACATACAAATTGAACATACAAATTTAACATATAAAATAAAATTTAACATACAAATTTAACATGCAAATTAAACATACAAATTAACATATAAAATATAATTTAACTTACAAATTTAACATAAAATTTAAAATAAAAAAAATTTAACATATAAAATAAAATTTAACATACAAATTTAATATCAAATTTAACCTAAAAATTGCAAAAAATAAATGGTAATTCACATTTTAAAAAAGAAATGGAGCAAGAAGGAGGTTTGAATTGTTGTTGAGTATTTTTTTTCTTTTTTCAAGGGGTAGTTGGTGCCGGGGTAGTTAGCAAAGAACGCGAGTTGGTGAGGGGAAGGGGTGCAGGATTGCTTGGTTTGGGGTGGGGGAGGAAGGAGGTGGTGGAAATAGGGTTGGATTTATGAAATGGAGAAGAAATTTGGAGAAGAAAATGGTGGAAATGAAGAAAAGAGGCGGCAGAAATGGAGACCGGCAGAAATGAAGAAAAGAGGAAGAAAAGAAGGAAGAAAAGAAGAAAGAATGAAGAAGAAAAGAAGAAAAGAATGAAGACCGTGCGCTTTTAATGTTTATACTAAAGTCATGTTTTCAAAACATGACTTCAGTATAAACGGAAGAAAAAAAAATATTTTTTTTTGAATGAATATTCATGGAAAAACAACTCCATAAATGTTACTCCTTCTTCTTAAAAAAAAAAATTTCACTTTTAATTTGATATAACTTTTTTTAAATTACACATTACAATATACTTATTGCACGATTAAATATAAAATATTTATTTCTAATTTTTAACTTGGATTAGAATAATATAAGAATTTCATTCTAAAAATGAAATCTTTTTTTAAGATTGAGAGAGTAAGATTTTTTTATTTTTTTTTTGAATAATATCGCCTGCATACAATTTCTTTCCATTTTTTCCCTCACAGCCTTTACCCAAATCCGCACGTGTTTATGATTTAGATCTCTTACAAATTTCACTTTGGCAACATTCGAATTAAACCCGTTACTTATTCAACGTAATTTGGTTGAAAGTATTATAAAAAAAATACTTTTTAATAATACTTTTAATAATACAAGAATTTTATTCCAAAAATAAAATCTTTTTTTAAGATTGAGAGAGTAAGATTTCTTTTTCTTTTTCTTTTTTTTTTTGACAAATATCGCCTGCACATAATTTTCTTTCCATTTTTTCCCTCACAGCCGTTACCCAAATCCGCACGTGTTTATGATTTAGATCTCTTGCAAATTTAACTTTGGCAACATTCGAATTCAACCCATTACTTATTCAACGTAATTTGGTTGAAAGTATTATAAAAAAAAAAAAACTTTTTAATAACACTTTTATTCTTGTCTTGAGATTTTTGACAATTAAATAAGTAATGGTATCTCAAAAACAAGATAAAATAACTCCAAATTAAAATATTAAAAAAAAAAAAAACATGTAACCCGTTGTAGAGAGAGACGGGTGATAATGGGAGGACCCTCTTGCTTACCAACAGTAATATTACAAAAAATTATAAATAATTCTTTATTTTTGGGTTAAATTAAATACTAAGGAAAATTTTGCAAAATATAGTGTCAATATAAAATGGGAAAAGAATTTTCAAAGTCTAATAGAGAAAATTTAGAAAAAATATATATTAGATTGGACAAATTTAGATAAAAATAGATTTATAAAATATAGTGTTCAGAACAAGTTTTCAATATTTAGGTGGGGAAATCAGAAAAAAAATTATAATTTATAATCTGTCTTAGTTAAAATATATTTTTTTTCAAAAATTAGAGGAATTACAATATGTAAAAATAGAATTTCGTAAAATATATGGGAGGAGAGGCCGCATTGTGAGACTCAAAAGGAACGTTCAAATTTTAGGGTTCAATCAATAGAAAGTTTTGTAAACTTCCAAAATTCAATGAGCTACATTTATAATTTCTAAAAGTTTAGGGGGAAGGGAGGCAACTGCTCCATCTCTTCATTGTGCGTCCGTCTTTTGTACTAAATCCAAGATTCGAAAATTTTGCAAACAAGGAAAATTTCGAGTAATAGCAAAATAGACGACATCACTTACGGCACGTTTAATTTACTGTAATGAAGAAGGTTAAAATTGAATATAAATTTGATGGGAATTGAATTGAATGGACTTTTCAATAGTTTGGTTCAAATGAATTATATGGGGTGCAATCATTATTCTTGTATTTGGTTCGGGTGAATAGGACTAATGGATAGTGTTAAAATAACTAAAATACCCTTATCTTAAGCATTGTATTATTAAAAGAGAAAATGATGCGAGAGGAATAAGAGTTAGAAAATGATAAGAGAAAAAGAAGAGTGTGAAAATGATGAGAGATAAAGTAGAGTGAGAAAATGATGAGAGAGAAAGTAGACTGAGAAAATTGATGAGAGAGAAAGCAAACTACGAAAAATGATTAAAGATAAACAGAGTGAGAAAAATGATGAGAGATAAATATAGTAAGTTGAAGGATAAAATTGGAAAGAAATATAGTAAGTGAGAAAATTGATAAATATAGAAAGTCGAAGGATAAAATTTTAGTGAAACATAATTATAATTTTTAGCTATTTGTATTGCTTTGTAGGTTTTAGGCAAGGGATTGAATCTCAAATTAGCAACATTTTTAATGAATCAACCTTTTATAAATACAATGACAATCATATGCTTAATATTGTTGTGTGGATTTAAATTTTTATTACTTAATTTTGTGGCTTTGTGTTACATTTTCATATTTTAATCCATAACATCACATTGCAGTGGAGTATATTTTTTAATCCACAGTTGAATCCACAATTGGAACTTTTTAGCGCAAGTAATTGAGAAAATGGGGTTTGCTCGGGGTTTTATTGGTTGGATTTTGCAGTGTGTTAGCACAGCAACGATGGCCATTAACATCAATGGTGAGCAATGTGATTTTATCCAGCTTTCAAGAGGAATTCGTCAAGATGATCCTCTTTTCCCATATTTGTTTCTACTTGTGTCCGAAGCTTTATCTAATGTCATTAAAATTGCTAATGAGAGGGGGAATTACAAGGGAATGAGAGCTAGCCAGAATGGTCTGACCATAACTCATTTGTTATTTGCAGATGACTCTTTGTTGTTTTGTGAGGCTGATTTATGACAGGTGAAGCACTTGCAAGCTATACTCCAAACATATTGTCAATGTTCGGGGTAGCTTATAAATATGGACAAATCATCGATGTTTTTTAGTCCAAATGTGGCTAGAGGTTTAAGATCACAACTTTGTCAAGTGCTGGAGGGAGTGCATGAACAACAAAATGCTCGATATTTGGGGTTGCCTATGTGGGTGGGGAAATCTAAAAAGGAGGTCTTTAACTTTGTGATTGAAAAAGTTCAAAGTAGAATCCAGAGTTGGAAGAATGGGTTTTTTAGCTTGGCGGACAAGGAAATTCTTCTTAAAGCGGTGGTGAATGCATTTCCAATGTATGTTATGAGATGCTTCAAGCTGCCCATGAGGATGTGTAAAGAAATTTGCAGACCTTCTGCAAATTTTTGATGGGGTACAAAGGAGAGAGGAGGACAGAAAATTCATTGGAAATCTTGGCAAGCAATGACAAAAGCGAAAGGGGAGGGGGGGATGGGGTTTCATGATATTCAACAATTCAATGATGCTATGCTGGCCAAACAACTATGGCGGGTGATTAACAATCCGGAGCTATTGATGAGTCAAATACTAAAAGCGAAGTATTTTCCTAATGATGGATTATTGCAAACGGAACACAAGGGCAATGTTTCATGGACGTGAAAGGGTTCGATGGAGGCTAAGGGAGTTTTTAGACTTGGGCCAAGACATTGAGTGGGGGATGGAAGTTCAATTCGCATTTGGGAGTCACCATGGATTCCAAGGAAACCGAATTTCAGGCTGTGTAGCAATAATTCAGATTACCAACCAGGAGCATGGGTGAGTGAATTATTGCTGCTTGAAGGTAAGGCATGGAATAGGAATAGGGTTTCCAGTATGTTTGCGACACCAGTTGCGGATGAGATCTTGATGATGGCTTTGCCATTACCGGGTACAAGAGCTAAGCTTATTTGGCATTTTAGTCCGCATGAGGAGTACACTGTTAAATCTAGATATATGCAATTGCAAAAGCGATGCCTAGCTGAGGAATTAGGAGTAGCATCCAGTAGCTCTACTACCAATCTGCATAGAATGTGGCGCACAACTTAGCATTTGAAGGTTAAAGGAAAAGTGCATCATTTTGTATGGCGATGCTTGCATGATATTTTGCCACTCAATGTTCGATTGCAACAAAGGAAATGGACGTGGATCCCATTTGCTCAATGTGTGGGGCGGAGGAGGAAAATCTAGAACATTGTCTTTTCCACTGTTCCAGAGTTTGACCAATTTGGAAGATGTCACTGGTTCAGTGGAATCATACGGGACATCAGGGAGCTAATTTTAAAGATTGGTGGCACTTTATTTGTGATAAGAGGAGTGCTGAGTTTTGGGAAGAAATAACTCAAGTTACAGTCTACATTATTTGGTTGATCTGGAAGAGAAGGAATGCATAGGTGTTTTAGGGGGAATGGTGGGAGGAGAAGTTGGTATTACAAATGGCGATTCATGAATGGATGGAAGTTCAGCAACTATATATGGTTGATTAGATTGCTAGAATCATGGGTATAGATCAGTGGCTGTCTAGTATATATAGGGTGAGCATGACTATGAATCTTTTGGTATGTCTACTTTTTTCTTTGGTATTGGGTAAGTATATACAGTAGATTCTTGGTGTGCTATTTTGGGGCAATGAGGTGTGTGATGGATAGGATATCAGTTTGTCTTAGCCTCTTGTAGAGCTAAGGAGAGTCCGGTATTCAAACATTGATTGTAATTGTTAATTGTTGCACGATTAATATAATTATCGACATTTTGGGGGAAAAAAAAGAATATATTTTTTAAGGTAAATAGTGCAATTCATCTTTCAACACAGAACTTAAATACGATTTAGTCTCTTATATTAAAACTTTTTTAATTTAGTCTCTCAACTTACAATATTAATTTTAATTAATTCTTCTAATAGAATCAAGTCAAACAAAACTTAATACAATTCAATTACACATACTTAGAAAAAATGGCAGTAGAAAAAACCAAAACAAAAATAGTAAATTCTAAACATACTTAGTTCACATTTTATCACATTTACCTTCGTAATTTTTATAATGTATTCTAATTTTTATTAGTTGTTAAAAGTATATTATGAATTAATAAAATTAACTTTTAACTATCTAAATTATAAAGTGTTGAAATTAGAGGTTATTTAAATATTTAAATAAAATATTTGTAGAATGTGTAAATTAGTAATTAAATATATTAAGTCTTATGTGGCTTGATTCTTTTAAAATGACCAATTATAAGTAAAATTGCAAGTTAAGAAAAAAAAAATGAAACCTTTTAAATATGAGAGACAAAATTTAACCATCATTTTCAATTTAGAGATGAATAATGCTATTTATGTTATATTTTAACTTCACTAATTTGATTCAAACATCAAATTAATTATATAAATATTTAAATTTCTCTGGACCAGTTTAACAAGAAGTTTCTTATAAAATTGTTTTAATCTATTTTTATTAAAAAAACTTTCAACGTATTCTTGTAAGATTTAAACTTTTGATAGAAACAATACTAAAAATAAAAAAATAATATATATATATATATATATATATATGAGATAACACCCAAAATAGTCCTTCACATTTTTACGAATAATCTTTTTAGTCCTTCACTTTTAAAACGAGAACAAATAGCCCTTTATATTTTATAAATGTATTCTTTTAGTCCTTCGTCAGCATTCCATTAGTTTTTCTGTCAAATGACATCACATGTACTGCACATGACTTTTTAATCGTGGGTAAAGTTGGAATTAACAAAAAAAAACTGTACAGAAATATGCCCTGAAAAACATCTAAAAACATCTAAATATCATGAATCAACATCTCTATGCAGCATTTCATCAAACACTTGACGAGCATCCCGTGTGTTCCCACATTTTCTGTACATATAAATCAAAGCATTACCAATTGAAACATCCAAACCAAATCCCATCTTACAAATCAAACTATGAACTTCCATACCCTTGTAAACATTCATCAAACCAAGACAAGCTTTCAACGCAAAAGAAAATGTATATTTATTCAGACAAAATATTTTTGATCTTTTAAACAAATTAAAATAACCAACTGCTTCATAGTGGTGCCCATGACAAGCTAAAGCTGAAATCATCCAATTAAATGCAAACACATTTGGGTTTTTCGTTTTCATGAAGATCAATTTCCCAGAACCCAAATCACCACAACTTGCATATGCCCCTGAAAGCTTTGAGCTCAATGAGAAATTATTCCACTGCGGAGGGGGTCGAAAGCTGAAGGGGAACAGAGGGAGATGGAGTACAGCTTGGATTGAGAGAGATAGCGGAGATCAACAGTTGGTACAGAATCTACGAAGAGTAGCGGTTCTACTTGACAGCATTCAGAGGAGATAATTCTTCTTGAAGATAAACAATGGCTATTTCTTCTTCGTTACCCCATCTCTTGATTTGGTATCTACGTTGGTGTGAGCAGTCAAGCCATTATGTAGAAAGCACTAGCAAGAGCCATCAGCAATGGCAAATGAAAGAGTTCTGATGTGATCGGCAACCACCCTGTACGCCATATCTATATTGTCTGGTGGTGGTGATGATGATGAAGGGGTAAGTTGGGTTGTTAAGTCGATGATAACATCTAAGTTGGGTTATGAATTTAGAGGTTTTTTCTAAAATTTTTTTTTAATTTTTTAATTCCAACTTTGCCACGGTTAAAATGTCACGTGCAGTGCAACTGATGTCATTTGACAGAAAAACTAACGGAATATTGACGGAGGACTAAAAAAATACATTTATGAAATGTAAATGACTATTTGTTCCCGTTTTAAAAGTGAAGGACTAAAAAGATTATTCATCAAAATGTGAAAGACTATTTTGGGTGTTATCTCTTATATATATATAATCTCTCTTCGTTGTCAAATCCATTCCCCAAGACAATTACTACCAACATTCATAGTTTTCAAAATCCCGATCTGATCCCATCGATTATACGATTATATGATTCTACGATCCAAATTTAATAAAACAATCTTGATTTTAACTTCGATCTTACCTTTATTATATGAATAAAATATATCTAAATTTACTCAAAAAAAACTTTCATATTTAAGTAAAATTAAAATTTATCATTATATAAATAATTTAATTAATCTAATCATACTTTTATTAGTTTTTAATAATAAATAAATAAATTGAATATGAATGCCCTTCGATTGCGATAATAACTGAAATAGTGAGAAAATTACATAAAATATTGTAAGAAATAAAAATTGTACTAAACTTATTTAATTATAAACTATACATGAATTTTTTACATATCTATTCATCTATTAATTAATAATTTCTTTAAAAATAATTTATAATTACTACCAACATCCATAGTTTTCAAAATCCCGATCTGATCCCATCGATTATACGATTATACGATTCTACGATCGAAATTTAGTAAAACAATCCTGATTTTATCTTCAATCTTACCTTTATTATATGAATAAAATATATCTAAATTTACTCCAAAAAAAAAACTTTCATATCTAAGTAAAATTAAAATTTATCATTATATAAATAATTTAATTAATCGAATCATACTTTTATTAGTTTTTAATAATAAATAAATAAATTGAATATAAATACTCTTCGATTGCGATAATAACTGAAATAGTGAGAAAATTACATAAAATGTTGTAAGAAATAAAAATTGTACTAAACTTATTTAATTATAAATTATACATAAATTTTCTACATATCTATTCGTATATTAATTCTTTAAAAATAATTTATAAATTATATATTTTTTAAAATTTTATGATTTTACAATTCGATCCTACCAATCCGATCTTGTTACCCTAAATCGATTCTGTATAAGATTCTGATCCTAAAAACTATGCCAACGCCATCTGTCCGCTTCTGCTCCCGTGAAAAAATCATCACCACTCGCCTCATTTTTATTCCAATCTCAGCCGACTTCGTCCTCCAATCTCCAATAACCAACTTCTTCCTTCTTATGCCATAACCTGTTTAGAAATCTGTTGTTAACCTACTAGCATCCCTAGACAAGGTAGCCACACGGTATTATACTAACAACACAATTCATCTAATCACTTACGCTTCATTTTTTATCCTCCAAAAGGAACACACAATCTAAATTTTTACCACCCATTTCGTCACTGCTATCCCCATAACCCAATCCATCTCTAAAGAGAATCGACTCCCTCTCTCTAATCATATTCAACAGATACGATCATTGGAAAACATTAGGAATTTACGATAACATGTTCATTTTTTGTTCTAAAAGTTAAAATTTTTAGTAAAAAGTTATTATGAAACAAGTTAACTAGTCCAAACAGCTTCTCATTCTCTTAGCTAGGGGTGGCAATAGGTTAGCTTTTGGGTTCGTGTGTCGTGTTTTAAAAAAGTAACAAGATTGCAAAAAAAAAATAAAGAGCAATAAAAGTTAAACCAACACGATTGTTTTCGTGTCGAATTTTCGTGTTAGATTCGAGTCACATTTTATCTCACAATTTCGTATCGAGTTTTTGTGTCGTGTCAAAAATTGCCGCCCCTACTCTTAGCATTAATTCCTAAAACTATATATATTTAACTTTATTACTTTGTCCAATGTGTTTCCGTGTATTTTCAATTAATGACATGCTTGTACACTTAAGGCCACAGAACTTCAGCTCTTTTCAGCCAAAACCCTCGTGTCCTAATTTCCTTAGTTGAAGTTCCCCCCAGCAGTTAAGCTTAATTAACCCCAGAAGTCTTGGCCTCTGAGTCCAGTGCCGTACATAAAACTAAATATGAGTTCTGGTTTGTGGTCAAATTAGAATTATAGAGAGTTGCCAGCACCACCACCAACCCTTTTCCTTTGGATTTTGCTCGCCATTTTCTATAGTTTCTTCACTTAATTTTCTCTTTTCAGGAAAAAAAAAAAACCTAAACAAAACAACCCAACTAGAAGTTTTTGGAGTGTCCAGTCCTCTTTCGAATGTAAAGTTCTACTTGCTCTATAATATATTTCTTACCTTTTCCAAAAAAACAAAACAAAACAAAACAGCCCATTTAGAATTATTGCCAAATCCTGGCCTCTTTAAAAAAGATAATACCTTTGAAAAAGAAAATCCTGGTAAACTTGCATCTATCAAAATATCAACTTGCTGGAGTATAATTGTATTAGTTCCTCTACTGATAGGTGATGGGGATCAATTTATTGTTTAATTAATATTTACTAATTTTATTTATGGTGCTTGTTTTAATAAAGCCCAATAACTACTGGGCTTAGTTTAATTAGATTTTCGTATTAAGGTTTCTTATTTCTTTATAAATATGGATGTAGTCCCTCATGTCAGAGGCAGACTTTGATTATTGAAATTAAGAATTCTTTTGGTTGCGACCATCTCTTACTCTTCTGCGGTTGAGGATCCTAGGGATAGTGAATTTTCTGCGGTTAATTCACTCTAATTTATTTTCTTGTTATTGTTCTTCAACAATTACTGGTCTTAAAATCTTGTCCTACATCATTTTGGTATCAGAGCAAGGCCAGGGAAAATTTTATTTTCAGATTTACAACCTTAGAAAACCCTAGCCGCCGTCCATCCCACAACTCAGCCGCACTTGTTTCCAATTCCTCAGCATCGCTTTGCCCAAAAGAACTCAACCACTGAAAAAGCTTGAGTTGATTTGTGGGCCGCCAAGATTGTCTTCCAAATTCTGCGTGTCTACAAAGATCAAACCCGCCAAAGCTATCAACACCATCAACCAATCAGATTTCTTTGTGGGGCCAGAAGTTATCAACGACCAAAGAACTAATTTGTCTTTCTTTGTCTTTGTGGGGCCAATAAACAAATTAAGGAAACAATCACAAAATAAAGTCACAAGACCGTGTTTCTTTAGTGTGTGGGCCAAAGTCATCATTTGGCTTCATTCCAGATTCAGGGAAAAGGAACTGATTTTTACCGCAATCGATGACTCTTCTCACGCACAAGAAACAACAAAAACAACCCGAGCAAATGTGATCTTTCTTTCTCAATTACCTTTGCTTTTGATATAAGGGAGGTAACCTAATCTTTCTTTTTTTTTCTTTACAGCCTAACCTTTCAAATTAAACCTAATCTTTTTACTTTATTTTTATTTAAAAGCCAAAAAAAAAAAAGCCAAAAAAAAAAGAAGTTGAACATTAGATTAGATACTTATATTATTTAGATTGCAATTTATAGCGTAGTATTAAACTTTCAAAAAGATTCGGCTGGTTTATTCTCTTTAATTGCATACTATTCCTACTTGTGTGGCATATTACTTGATCTTATCATTGCTTTCTTGAGTTTGCGAGTGCATTTGTGTTAGAATTATAATTTATTTGTTTAAATTAAGTTTTAGAATTATCTCAGCTTTGCATTTTATCATGACTACCCGCAAAGGAAGTCATTATGGCCCAGATGATAACAGTAGTGTCACCCAGCCAAACCTAGATGATAACACAACTCTGTTACTAGCTAAACTAGATGAGATGCAAAGGGACTTTAATGAGAAAATCAACATTGTGTCTGACAGAGTCCGTGTGTTAGAACAAAGACTGCCTGTGGTTGAACGTGGAGAGGGTGAGAGAAATGGGGAAAACTTAGTTGACCCTCGGGCCCCTGAACATGGTCATGAACGTCCTCGACGTAATATGCTCAATGACTTTAGGGATATTGATTATCCCGAGCATCAAGACCATGACTATGAAGAGCGTAGAAATTATGAGTATCGTGACCATAGAAATTATGACCCGTATGATCGCCGTGATGATGACATTATGAAGATCAAGGTAGATGCTCCTGTGTTTGATGGTAGGTTTGACCCCAATGTTTTCACTGATTGGCTGTCTAGTATGGATGATGCACGTAGGGTGTGTTTTGCCAAAATGAAGCTTGTTAAGCAAGCTGATGTGTTCTGGAATAGTGTTGAGAGAGACCTAGAGCGTTTAAGGGAACCACCTATTAGGCACTGGGCAGAGATGAAAATGCGTTTAACAAGGCATTACCTACCTTTAGGACATACTGATAGGTTGATGGAACAGTTAGACAACTTGACTCAGGGTACCATGTCTGTTGCTGAATATATTAATAAATATAGAGAGTTAATCCAGAGGTGTGAGGTTAATAAGAGTAGTCGAATGACTATCATCCGATTTAAGAATGGGTTAAAACCTGAGCTTAAACATGAGATTTTGACCACTCAAGTCAACACCTTAGATGACATTTTTCAGGCTGCTTTAGAGCAAGAGTATAGGTTGAAGGGTTCTTCCCAGAGAAGAATGTCTTCATATACCAGTCAGGTTAGCAGTCGTAATACTTCACAAGGTCGTTCCTTCCCCACTTCACAGGGTACCTTTAGGGGTAGTAATACAATGAGCGCACCAGTTCGAGACCCTAGGAAAGGAAAAGCTCCAGTGTCATCCACACAGTCTAGGAACACAGATGAGTGTTTTAAATGTCATGAGCTCGGCCATAAATCCTTTGAGTGTCCCCAACGCCGTCTTGGAACCATTGAGGAGCAAAAAGATGAGAGACACTTAGAGGGGGAGGTAGAGGGTGAGTATGACACAGAGGATGAGGCAGCAGATGAGGACCTCGAGGCCATGGGGCAACAAATAAATGTGATGAGATCATAGTTGTTAAAATCGCGATCCGGATCGTAGAATCGTGCGATTCTACGATCCCACCTAACAAAATCGATCCTGGATCGCACAAAATCGTTCAGCAAGTAGAATCGTTGGTAGAATCGGTAGAATCGTATAGAATCGTACAGAATCGTTAGTAGAATCGTTGGTAGAATCGTTTTTCTTTTTTTTTTCTTTTTTTTTTTCTTTTTTTTCTGAACTGACTGTTTTTCTGTTTTTTTAGTTAATGCTATTATTATTTTGGGTAGAATGTGGTTGAATGATTGAATGATTGAATGATATATATTGTTGTTAAACATGATTTGGATAAAATTCAAAACACATATACATTGAATATTTTAGAATGTTGATTTTTTACAATTTAGCACAAGTACACAACTTATTTTTGTGAAAAAATTAGTGTAGGTGATAAAATATGAATAATTAGAATTATTTTGGTCATTTTTTGTAGAATCTTACGATTCTACGATCCGATTCTGTTACCCCAAATCGATTCTACGTAAAATCCCGATTCTATGAACTATGGATGAGATGCATTTATGCCAACCCTAGGAAAGAGGAGGATTGGAAGAGAACCACCATATTCCAAACTTATAGCAAAGTCGGTGGTATTTCTTCTAAGGTAGTTATTGATGAGGGTAGTTGCTTAAATGTAGTTGCCCAAAGTGCAATTACTCGGTTGAAGTTGAAAGCAGAACCACACCCTGAGCCATATAGTGTTGCCTGGGTCAATAAGACATCTATTCCTGTGTCACAAAGATGTTTAGTTCCTATCCACCTTCAGGGTTATGAGGAGAGCATTTGGTGCGATGTCCTTCCTATGGATGTTGCACATATTTTACTAGGACGACCTTGGCTTTATGATCATGATGTGACTCATTATGGGAGAACTAACACTTATGTGTTCATGCACAAGGGGCAAAAGATCACCTTAGCACCTGTAAGGCCCCGAGTGTCTCCCAAAGGGTCGCCAAAGGAGAGTAGCACACCTACTCAGCGAACCAAATCACTCCATCTCCTTAGTAGAAAAAAGTTTGAGAGAAGTGCCCTTGAGGAAAAGGTTGTTTATGTGGTAGTTGTTAGGGAGGTGAGGGATGTCCTTGAGGGGAGTGATAAGGAGGTTCCTCATGATGTCAGGCAGATTCTCCGTGAATTTGTCGATGTGATGCCTAATGAGTTACCCAATGGGTTACCACCTCTTAGGGATATCCAGCATGCTATTGACCTTGTTCCAGGGTCCTCTTTACCTAATCTGCCACATTATAGGATGAACCCCACCGAGCAAATAGAAATGCGAAGACAAGTAGGAGACTTATTACATAAAGGCTTTGTGAGGGAGAGTCTTAGTCCTTGTTCTGTGCCTGCGTTATTCACCCACAAGGCTGATGGAAGTTTGAGAATGTGTTGTGATAGCCGAGCCATTAATAAGATCACTGTCAAGTATAGGTTTCCCATACCGAAACTTGATGATATGTTAGATATGATGACAGGTGCTCGGGTTTTCACCAAGATAGATCTGCAGAGTGGATATCACCAAATCCGCATTCGAGAGGGGGATGAGTGGAAGACTGCCTTTAAGACAGGGGATGGGCTTTATGAGTGGTTAGTCATGCCATTTGGTCTAACCAATGCACCTAGCACATTTATGAGATTTATGAATCAGGTGTTACGTTCTTTTATTGGTCGGTTTGTAGTGGTCTATTTTGATGACATTTTGATTTATAGTAAGACTCGAGAGGAACACTTACTTCATTTACGCCAGGTGTTAGCTACTCTTCAGCAAGAGAAATTATATGTTAACTTGAAGAAGTGTTCTTTTGTACGAGAGTCAGTTATATTTCTTGGGTTTGTGGTTTCCAAGGAGGGGGTTCACGACTGAGAAAGTCGTATTATCAAGAAGTTGGCCCAACCTTCCAATATTCATGAGGCTCGTAGTTTCCATGGGTTAGCTACCTTTTATAGGAGGTTTATCAGGGGATTTAGTACGATCATGGCTCCCATTACCGATAGTTTGAAGAAGGGGGAGTTTGTTTGGTCCAAACCAGCTGCTAAAGCCTTTGTGGCAATTAAGGATAGGTTGACACAGGCCCTTGTCCTGGCGCTACCAGATTTTGGTAAGGTTTTTGAGGTAGCATGTGATGCGTCAGGTGTAAGTATAGGAGGAGTACTTAGTCAAGACGGTCATCCGATTGCATTTTTTAGTGAGAAATTAAATGAGGCCAAACAAAAGTATTCCATCTATGATCGAGAGTTTTATGCTGTAGTCCAGGCACTTAGATATTGGCGTCATTACTTATTGCCTAAAGAGTTTGTGCTATATTCTGATCATCAGGCGCTTCAATATCTCAACTCCCAGAAAAAGTTGAGTCATCGACATGCTAAGTGGGTAGAGTTTCTTCAGGAGTATTCGTTTGTCCTTAAGCATTGCAAAGGGATAGAGAACAAAGCTGCTGATGCGTTGAGTAGGGTATCTATCCTTGTTAACACCTTGAGTGTGAAAGTGGTAGGGTTTGAGCGTATTATCCAAGAGTACCCTTCTTGTCGTGACTTTAGTAATACTTATGCTAGCTTACAGGACCCTAGTTCTCCACCCTCTAGTACTTTTCATATCCATGATGGGTATCTGTTTAGAGGAACTCGCTTATGCATTCCTAATACATCACTGCGTGATTATTTGGTTATGGAGTTACATGCAGGAGGATTAGCTGGTCATTTTGGTCGTGATAAAACCATAGCTATTGTTGAGGATAGGTTCTTTTGGCCTAGTCTTAAGAGGGATGTAGCTCGTATAGTTGCTGAGTGTCGAACATGTCAGACTGCTAAGGGTCGAAAGCAGAATACAGGCTTATACACCCCACTTCCAGTTCCTCATGCTCCATGGGAGAATGTTAGTATCGACTTTGTCTTGGGTTTACCAAAGATCCATAGGGGTCATGACTCAGTTTTTGTTGTAGTGGATCGCTTTTCCAAGATGGCACATTTTATTCCATGTAGTAAGACTGATAATGCCCCTCATATTGCTTCACTTTTCTTTAGTGAGGTTCTGAGATTACGGGGATTACCTTTGTCCATCGTTTCTGATAGAGATGTGAAATTCATGAGTTATTTTTGGAAAACTCTCTGGAAAAAGCTTAATACCACACTTCAATTTTCATCGCTATCACCCATGCAGATCGATGGTCGACCGAGGTTGTTAATAGAGTCCGGGGATTTGATAAGGTGTCTTGTAGGTGATCATGTGTTCGCCTGGGATAGAGTTTTACCTATGGCTGAGTTTGCATATAATAGCTCAATTAATCGCTCGATCGAGTGAGTCCTTTCCGTGCTTACAATCGGATATCAACCTAGGAAGCCTATTGATTTGGTTTCCTTCCACCGCATATAAGACGAGCGTGTCTCAGAGTCTTTTGCACAAAGACATTCATGATTTGCATCGAGATAAGACAGAAAATTAATTTAAGCAATGAAAATTATAAGTCCGCCGCAGATGTTCATCGCAGTATCAAGAGTTTAATGAGAATGATCAAGTGATGTTGCGACATCGTCGAGAGGTTTCTCCCGCACTGGAAGAAAGTGCATGCTAAGAGGATGGGTCCATTTCGAATTCGAAGGAAGGTTAGTGCTAATGCATATGAGTTGGATCTTCCTAGTAATATGGGTATTGGTCATGTGTTCAATGTTGAAGATCTCACCCCTTATCATGGACCTTCCGTTGATCCTTCTTCTACTCCCTCATCAGTCTCTCCTACCCCTGTTAACTCCATTGATCAGCCAATATCTTTACCTTCATTACTTGTTCCACCTGCACCTCCCTTTATGTCTTCACAGCAAAAAGTAGAGGTAATTGAGGATGTTTTAGATGAGAGGTTTGTGCCTACTCGGCGAGGTGGATATCGACAGTATTTGGTTAAATGGCGAAACAAACCGCTAGATGATTGCACATGGATTAGTACTACAGAGTTTCGTAAGATTGATCCTGGCCTATTGGAGCGCTATGCGCTTTACTGGCCGAGGCGACTTTTTCGCAGCCGGGGAGAAATGATGGGGATCAATTTATTGTTTAATTAATATTTGCTAATTTTATTTATGGTGCTTGTTTTAATAAAGCCCAATAACTACTGGGCTTAGTTTAATTAGATTTTCGTATTAAGGTTTCTTATTTCTTTATAAATATGGATGTAGTCCCTCATGTCAGAGGCAGACTTTGATTATTGAAATTAAGAATTCTTTTGGTTGCGACCATCTCTTACTCTTCTGCGGTTGAGGATCCTAGGGGTAGTGAATTTTCTGCGGTTAATTCACCCTAGTTTATTTTCTTGTTATTGTTCTTCAACAATTACTGGTCTTAAAATCTTGTCCTACATCAATAGGCCACATTCTGTTTGGCCTCAAAAACCAAACTCTTAGATTATATTTGCATTGTAGAGTAAAAAAAATCTTTGGCTGGGAAACCATGCCAAATCAGCATTTAGCAAACTACTCAGAAATTCTCTCTGTAATTAGACCAAAAGCAAGGAAACATAATAACGACCTTGGGATTATAACTCATAAGCCATGCATATGCAATGAACAAAAAACCTAATACTGCAACTTGATTTGAAATAGAGAGGAAATGCATGCGCACGCACACATACATATATCACAAGATGGCAGCAAAGATTAGCACTCTCACAAGATGGCAACATGATCACATGCTGAGTTGATGAATTACATACAGGAAAGGTCAGAAAGTACCATGGAAGCGATAAACTACCATATATGAATGCAGAAGCTCTTTACCTGTCCATAATCATGTATTCTATGAAGGAAGAATGCCGAGACAACAACTATCGCAGAAAAACAGCAATCCTTGCTTCTTAAGCCTGATATCTCCATATGCCTTCACATTCATAAACTCAACAAGATCACATTCTGAGTTCATGAAGTACATGTAGGAAACATCAAGAAATACCATGGAAGTGATAAACTATCACTTATCAAAGCAAAAGTGCTTTACTGGAACATAATCATGTATTCTCTGAAGGCAGGATGCCGTGACAAGAAGAACTACTGCAGAAACAAGGTAATCCATGCTTCTTAAGCCTGATATCACCATAACTAAAGCAAAGCTCTTCATTGTGATGAATATCTCTAGAAGCAAAAAAGCAGATTCGAGGCACTAAGGATCCAGAGCTACGTACTATAGTTGTATTGACATTACCACCATCACAGGAATGGTTAATAAATCTAGCAATGTTCCCAACTCTAGTGGCATCAATATTTATCCTCATACACACATCCCTAGATGGAAGATGCTCTTTTACAACTAAAAGCGCAGGAGACAACTGACCATGTATTGCAAGGTTATCATATATTTGCTGCCTTGACTGTGCTTCTTTAGTAGTCAAAAGTTCACCTGTCAGAAAAAATTAAAAGTGAAATGATTATCCTCGAAAGAGCCTGCTCGAAAATAGCATGGAATTTCACAATCACACAAATGACAATCAATACTTGAAGATAGTGAAAACTAGCCAAATATTTGATGGATTTTTAACAAGCTAGAACCCTAAAGCTGAAAAAAAGAGAGCAATCAGATGTCTAAGTGGTAACATTATTGTGGCCGATGCCTTGTCAACTCAGTGATAGTGAGTCATTTAATTGAAGGGACAAGCACTCAATGATCTTACTATTTGCTCATGATATTATTATATATGAAGCATATGGAAGGCAAAAGGATATACAAGTATGTAGATCATGTCATGTAACTCAAATATCCTGGAAAATCAGCCAAAAAGTCTACTGAAGTGGTACCTGCACTCATCCCCAGATAAAATCAAACATAAATAGATAATAAAACTGGATTCGTAGCTTTCCATAATGAATTCTAAATTTCAAATAGACCTTTATCATTCCCCTCCTTCCATAGAATTAAGGAGATGGCAGTAGGAGCCAGGATTATTCATCCAATTTGTATTTAGTTTTTTTCAGAAAAAAAATAAAAAATTAAATAACGGATTTATCCTCTACAGTAGGTTAGGGGCTTCTGCATAATCCAACAAAACTTGAAGAAAACAGTAAAGTCTTCTATTATTTTAAGTGCAATTTAGCAATTTAGTATGTGTAACTGAAAATTCTTCAAAAGTACCCATAACAGCTCCTTCACATACAAACAATAAATGTGTATTCTTAATTTCTAAATGCGTTTCTCATTACCACCAGAGTTGTGTCATTCCATTCCTTACATTGCACCACATAAAGGTCTCAATAACTTCTCTAGCATGTTGGGAGCTCCTGTTCTATTTATGACATAACCAGATGGATTCTATTCAAAATCCAAACTTCATCCTTAAGCCACCTCACAATGTAGCAGAAGATGCTTGAGATCTCACCCTTACCGTCTGAAATCCAAATTTCATCATTGAGCCACCGATGCTTGATATCATACTTATTTCTTTGACAAGCAGAAAGCTTTCTTCTCTCCTAAAAGTTTCAACCAATGCATAGCTCCCAGCAAGTGTATATTTTAATGAATACAACTACGCTGGGGACTCTGTCTTCCATATAAATAATCAAAGATATCCCTTGTTTCTCTTGTCAGAAGTTGGGCAAAGCATAAAATTCAGTGCAAGTATACTTGTCCTGCTACTTCACTCTACTTCCTCTCAGATTGAACTAGTGCTGTATGATGGTTACTCCAGTACCACATCCTGAAATGCTCTTCCAAAAAATTTCAGAAGACTGTCAGTGTTCCTACAGCATAAAAGAAATAAAAGTTGTCTTATTTAACTAGATCTGATACAAACCTAAAAATTTACCACACCAAAGTCTAATTGTCCTCCAACAACCCCTTTGAGAGCAGGTATAATTTTAATAATCATCATACCCATCTCAAGGTCCTCAACAAGGTAACACTTTTATACCTTCTTTTAACATAGTCCACTGACTACCAAGGCACAGCAAACTTGCATAATCACTACCTCACAGGTTGCACACGTTTTGATCACTCTTGTGCACCTAACCCATAGCTGGTTTCTTTATCTATTGCTAGAGACTATTTTCCACCTTAAAAGATAATATTCTGTTTCTTCCATGTTAAAGTTTGTTAAATAATCAACCATTTCGGTATAATAAGAGGTGGCTCAGCTTCTCAAGTTGAAAGATCAAAGAATAACAGGAAAAGGGAACAAGCCGAAGTGCTATTAAATTTTACTCCACCAAATGCTGATGCTCCCAAGGAAAAGTTCCAATGGAATGTTCTTAAATTCATCTCACAAAAGATATTGAAGACTTATCTATAGAGTTCTAGTCTTTGTGCAGCACATTTGGGCATACCATAAAAAAAAAAAAAAAGAAATTTAATTGGTTTATTTTCCAGATGTACAGAGTTATTCTGCCAATTGGAAAGTCAAAGGCTAAGGCTATAAGCTTTCTATAAACACTGCCACTCCATTTGCTCATTTTCACACAAGATGATGATGATGATGATGATGATAACAACAACAACAACAACAACAACAACAACTAAGCCTTCATCCCAATATATGAGGTCGGTTATATTAATCATATCTTGCTATTACTTTCTATTAAAACACATTCTCATTTAAATTTAAATAATTCAAGTCTTCTTTAATAGTTTCTTTCTTAGTCTTTTTAGGTCTTCCTCTTCCCCTTTTAAGGGTTAATAATTCTCTAGTCTCTAGAAACCATACTGGTGCATCTAAGATCTCTTATGTACATGTCCAAACCATCTTCAAACGTGTTTCTCTCTTTTTTTCATCTATTGACACTACCCCTACTTTCCTTTTAATATATTCATTATTCATTCTATCCAGTCTAGTATGTCCACACATTCATCTTAATATTCTTATTTCTTCTACCCTTATTTTCTGTTCATGTTCATAATGCTCCAAAAGCATTACTGGTCTTATGGCTTCAATTTCAAAGGTACTTTATGATTCACAAAGTATAGAGCATGTACTTCTCCATTTATTCCAACCTACTTGAATTCTATGTCTAGCATCTTTATCAGTTCCCTATTTTCTTGAAGGATAAATCCTAAATATTTCAAACTTTTAGATATATCTAATTCATGCCCACCAATTTTTACACTTACCCCATTGCTTCTCCAATGATTACTAAAGTGATACTCCATGTATTCAGTTTTACCTTTACTTATTTTAAAACCTTTCGACTCTGAAGCCTCCATCCAAGCTTCTAAATTAGTATTCACTTTTATTGTCTCATCAATCAAAACTCTATCATATGTAAATAATATGCATTCAAGAATTGTCGTCCGCATATGCTTAATAAAATTGTCCATTACTAAGGCACAAAAGTATGGGCTCAAAGAAGATTCTTGATGTAAACCTATAGTATTCGGAAATTTGCATGATATCTTTACTTGAGTCCTTACACATGTTACGTCTTTATACATATTTTTTATAAGTTTTATATAAGCTACTCTAATTCCTATCTTTTCTAATACGAATCACATTATATCACAATTAACTCTATCATATGACTTTCAAGGTCAACAAATACCATATGAAAATCTTGTTTTCTGTCCCTATAATGTTCACATAATTTTCTTATTAGAAAATAGAAAATAAATAAAAAACCCACAGGTCACATGCAAAACCATTTACTACAAAAGAACAAAATATTCCTTCATATCAAGTTTCCGCTCAAATATTTCTTTTATTCCCATCTTTCCAATCTCTTTTCCTTTTTACCTATCCTAGGCCAAACGAGGCACTGCTGCTAGCCATTTCCTGGAAATGCAAAAGACCTGCTCAACTCTACTTTTGTCCACACCCACTAGACATGAAATTTGAACTTCTATAAAGCTGAAGACTTAATTCAACAATCCACCAAAAGTGGAGCTGCATTGTTTCAATTTTGAAATATAAACAGCGTTATCATGTTTCTTAAATAAGTCAAAGACTAAGTCATTAAGGCTTCAATGAAGGAAAATTAAAAGATCCCTTTTTGTGAACTTCTTTTTACTCTAATATTCTGTTTAGTTCCATGTTTTTCCTTGCTTGTCCCTTCTACCTATCCTAGGAAAACCAGGCACTCTTTCTGACTATTTGCTGCATGTGCAGAGAACCTACTCAACATACTAAAATTTTATTCATCCCACTAGTCCCAAATTCAACCTTTTTTAGAGCTGAAAACTTAATCCAATTACCCACAACAATGGTGCTGCAATGGCTTAAACAATACATTGCTCATTGGTGCTGAAACTTTTTTGTTTACTCCCTTCGTCCCACAAGACGAGCCTACTTTCAAAATTTTTCATTATCCCAAAAAAGGAGTCCATTTTTGAAATAAAATTTCTCTAATAACCCTTACTAATAATTATGTGTGGCTATAATTAAAAAGCAAAGATGAAAATGTAAAATTATACATTTAATGATGCACTAAAAGTGTTGTATCTATTAACTGAAAAAAATTATACCCAACCCAAAGTTGACTCTTTTTTCGTGACAGAGGGAGTATATAAAAGCTTTTAGCATGAAAGGGAGCCTTGGCGCAGCAGATAGAATTGTTGCCACGTGAGTTGAGGTCACAGTTCAAATTGTAGAAATAGGCTCCTGTAGAAATATAAGGTAAGGGTATTTGCATTAGACATTAATGGCCTGAATCTTCTCCAGATCCCGCATAGACGAGATGCTTCCAGGAACCAGGCTGCCTTTTAAAAGCTTTTAGCATCATATTTTTAGTTTTATTACTCACTTTGCACTTATCTTCGAACTTGATTTTCTTGGATCCGTTTGGTTACGAGCCCTCTAGTAGCAGTCATTTATCATAAGAAAAAGGTCAATCATGCCAAGAATTCCATCAACACAATACAAAGCAACTATGAAAGCACTTGGTTTAAATAAACAGGCAACACTTAGATGAGTCTTTCCCAACACCAAAAACTTGATGAGATAGTTTCCCACATGAATGTTGCTCATAGGTGGAGGACATGCAACCATACAACAACTAAACTTTTATCTCACTTGAGTTAGTTATATGAATCATATCTCAACATCATATTCTATCAAAATAGATACTTTAATTATGTTTAGACATATCATGCCTTTTTTAATACTTTCTTTCCACGTTTTTTAGGTCTTTCCTTTCTCCTTTTAGTTTGAATTAATAATACTCTATTTTCCACACACCATACTGGTGAATCTAAAAATATCCTAAGCACATGTCCAAACCATCTTAGTCTTTTGGAGCAGAGGCAACTATAATTTTCCTAACTCTTTTTAAACCCAGTTAAAGCACACTGCAACTGCCTTTACCTCTTCATCCCACTTATTATTTTTCTTTCTGGTCATCAGTCATTTTTCATCATATATGGATTCCTGTAAAGTCATGTTTACACATGATCTATGAAGCCCCTTCTACATCAAGGAGGCCTAACGAACTTTAAAAATGAGCTATTACAGTCTCACAATGCAATGAAACACATAAGCACCAAACGAAGCCCAAATATTGGTCCATTGAATGCAATGCCACAACGGTTCAAAAAGGTTTAGCATGTATTAAACTGTGAACCCCAGCAGTCAACTTACCCAGCTTTCATTTGACTGTGAGAAATATACATTTCATGTATCACTTAAACTAAACCGTAAATCATTAAATTTTCTACAAAACATCCTTGGTTGGGACAAAGTTGGCGTCCTCATACATTCCCCAAATTGATCGTGAATCACTGATAAACTGTGCCAAAGGGATACATTATCTAGCTACAAAGGAAATTAAATGGAAAAGCACTCAACAAGATGCCACAAGAATTCAAACTAAAAAACATGACAATAAACAAATAAATAGACAAATAGACAGGAAGACACCACCCCCTCTACAAATATACAAACTTATCTAATTCTTACAAGCAAAATTATTCAACCCTTACTTCCCAATTTTACTACGGAAAAAAAATAAAAAATAAATAAAAGGAAAGAAATAACAGTTTACCAGCATATTCACACACAAACCGCCCTTGGGGAATAAACTCTTCCGCATACAAACCCCAACCTTTCCTCCTGTCCTTAACTATCTTCAACTTCACCAATATCCCGCTTTGAGTAACCCGGTTACCGCAACCCGACCCGCACCCACAACTCGGCCCACACTCCCGATATAACATTTCCTCGTCACCAAAACACGGGCACCCAAAACCCCTCGCACATTTTCCCTCGCACGCACAACCCTTGGCACCCGCAACCAGGAAAAGAAACGGGTCCGGAAAGCGCGGGTTAATGAGGTCGGGTCTGGTGTCTGGGTCATGACCCCACGGCTGGACCTGAACGTCGGAGTTTGGGGAGGACGTGGATAATGTCTGAGTTGGGGTGTAGATAAAGTAGGAATAACTTTGCTGGTCGATTGGGTTAATGAATGGGATTGGACTGTTCTCGAAACTTCTGGCAGCGTCGGATGATCTTCTCATAGTGATGTATTTGGCGAAATCTCGGATGGTTTTGCAGGTTAACGAGGCAGAGGCGAGGTCGGCAGGGAGGAGGTACGGAAGGATGAGCTCGGCGCATTGGACGAAAGCATTCTGTTCTTCCGTATGTCTGGCGTTCCGGTGCCCACGTTTCGCCTCCATAGGTGTTGATAAAAAATAAGAAATAATGGATTGGGATTACTGGATGCCGGTTTTACAGTTTCAGTGCCCGCGCCGGCGAAGGTGAACTATCTGTTTTGGGTTTCTCCTAGGCAGCAAGTGTGCGGTGGAGTGTGAGCTCACGTACAATTTGTCGAAAATAAATTTGTTATTTGTTATTTGAAAAAATTACAAATACCTACATTAATTGAAGTAAGAAAAAAATTAAAACATTATCAATTTATTAAACCAAAAATACAAATTAAAAAGAAAAAAAATTAAAAGTGAAAAAATAAATGATATTCAATCATAAATATTATATAATATTACAGTTTCAAATTTTAATCGAAATTGTACACTTTTTAAATTTTGAATTTTTTTTCTTATTTATTAATTTTTTTGGAATTCTCAAACTCAAATTTAAATACACAAAAAACACATCTATTTATTTAAGCACATTTACAGAATATTTTACTTATTTTTATGATAAAAATTATATGTGTAGGTTTATAAAGCATAATTATTGAAAAAATATTAAGACGTAAATTTATCTACAAAAACCTAGCTTTTTTTACCAATAGGGCTTATTTTGTAGTTTTATTAAATCTTGAAAGACTAGATGTCATAAATTTAACTAATTAGGGAGTATTTATAGTTTTGTCAAATAAGTAAATCATTTTGTAGTTTCAACAAATTTCAAGAGAGGTGGATGTGATCACCTCCTATATAAATTTTTATTTTTTCATCCCCCTATGTACATAGTTTGTTATTTCTAAATTATAAATTGTCCTTCTTTAGTTGTCTCTAATTATAAGGACTCCTTAAATTTCCAATCTTGTTTGGGATTCTTGTATACTTAGTTTGAACTTTATAAAAATTTTCATAGTTCTGTTTTATCATGAAATAGATATCATAAATAGAAATGAGATTATATCAAAAAGTCATAAAGTTCAACCAAATTTATTATGAACCTTGATGGTTGAATTCCACAAAAGCTTAGGATAAAACTACTTTCTTTGTCAAAAATTACAAAACCTATTCATACAACTAAAAGTCTTCCTGGTCACTTTTCTTAATATACATAATGTCTAATTTTTTTCCCCAAAAAACGATAGTCATTTCATTGATATGAATAAATATATCTACAGATATTAGCCAAGATGGCTAAATGAACTCCATGGTCTAATGTCTAATACAATAACAATAGCCATGGAGGAAAATATGAGAACAGTCGAAAACTGCTATCACATTCGTTTGCAATGATAGCTAAGCTATGACAAGCTATCTTAATAACACACTATACCTAAAGGTTACAAAAAGATTGCTCAAAAGATTGAGGTCTGCAGCTATAACAGGATACCAAACTTCAACAGAATTTCCATTGACTAAGATGTCACACTATCACCTGTACCTCAAATGCAATCTAGAGTAGGCATATTAAATGTTCATGAAAGTTTAAAAATAGATTCCTAGCTAAACTCACACCAAATTCCAGCAACTTGTAAGCATGCCCACAACACTTGACGATGTTCCAACCCACACAGAATTACAACCCGAAGCACTTGGTGATATTCTATCAGCCATATATTCTATCCTCTCAAACTGATTACCAACAACTACAGAAGGAATACTACAGTACAAGCACAAGCAACCTCTACCAACTAAAGCAAACTATACTAGCTCAGTCAAAAGAAAATAAATCCAGTAACAACAGAATGAATCTAACAGAAAATGTAGCTTTGCACCAACAAAAGAGTCCCATCCTGAAGCCATAGCAGTCCATACATAAAAATTCCAGCAACGCAATGAAGAAGTAGTAAGAGAGGCACAAGCCATTCAGATTTAGTAACAAATATGAACAACAGGAACAGTATTAGTAGAAAGAGAGTCATAAGTCCTAAGCCATCTTCGTTTCCTTCTCTTTTTCTTTTTTTTTTGTTTTTTTTCCTACTCTTTTTTTTTCTTTTTTTTTTTTTGGTTTGCATAAACATGTGCAATATGTGCAAAGTGTAAGATTTTACATGTAACAAATAAAGAAATAAACGATTCTTAGTTCTTCAAAAAAGAGCAATGATTTGGACATTCAGGTTGGATTCATCTAATTCCAAGTGAATACATGCATGCAACAAGGATAACAAGGATGTCTATTCATACGCACGAAACATAACATAGTTTGGATTGCATGAATCACATTTCATGCAAAATGTTCTTTTATAATAAAGACAAGAAAAATTAAAGACTTCCATGGATTGTATTTAATCCCTTTTACCAATAGGGATGAATTTGTGGGATGAAGTTTCAATTTATCTTTCAAAAATAAGATTAAATTTTTCAGTGGAGTAAAATTACAATTACAACTTATTTATGAAAAGGAGAAAACAATATGATAAAAAAAAATACATTATGGGCTATTTATCTTGCCTTCATACAAAAAAGAACAAATTTTTATTATAGCAATGCTATTACCTGTCATGTGGTACAAACTTGGAAAGAGAAGATTATATATTTGAATGATTCTATGATTCTATATTAAATATGACTTATTTATCAATAAATACTGTGAAGTTTTTTCTTTCATCTTTATGCACCTCTTCATATTCTCGTCTTTGTTCGCTATTTCATCTCATCATTATGAAAGTATGTTGTGAGAATAAGGAGTCCCGAATTGTCATGCTAATATGTGAAGGTCGTATTATAATGTAAAACTCACTTAATACAAAACCAATTATACCCCTAATCATTATTATCAAATTGAAAACCTAAAATCAATAGATATATCAATTTCAAATGGTTAAATCCAATTCAATGGTGGGGTTTTCTAAGTGCATGTGAAAAATATCTCTACGTGCGACCATAGTGTGACTAAAGTGTGAGTTTTCTTCATAGTGAAGTTTTATTCCTTTTAGTCACGAGTAGTGTGTGTTTGAGAATAACAAAGGTTACAATGATGGCTGATGGTGGTAGTGGTGGAACTTTGAGTTGGGATACTAAGGTTGCCAGCTTGGTGTAGCAGCTGCAGTTAACCACAGCGGAAGTGGGGGAAGTTGCGTTAGAGGTGAAGGATATTTAGGCTAGCAAAGATGAGTATGAGCGGAGTCTTTTTGGGAAAATCTTTGGGGATAAACAAACCAACTTTTTGGGTTTGAAACATACTCTTCAAAGGCTTTGGTCGGTTACTAAGCCTTTCCTTGTTCGAGAATTAGAACTAAACTACTACCACTTTGTGTTTCAAACACAGGAGGATAGAAACAAGGTTATGGCTTGTCGAGGGTGGACATATGATCAGCAATATCTGGTGTTACGGGAATGGGAAGAAGGTGTTATGAGCCATGATAAGGAATTTAGTCATGTGGATATATTGGTACACTTTTGGAATTTGGCAAATCATTGGATCACAAGAGAAATAGGGCTTCGAATCGGTAACCTGTTTCCATAGGCACATGTGTGATTATTCCAAAAGGAGGTAGTCCGAATGGGCGACACATGAAAGTCTTAGTCACTATCAATTTGGAACAACCTCTTTTAAGAGGAACAAAGGTACGTCTTCAAGAGTTTTCTACTTAGGTTCTATTTAAATATGAGTATTTGGCCTTTGTTTGTGTATATTGTGGACGAGTGGGGCATGGTGAGAAGGTGTGTGGGCAAATAAGTTATGCTCAGAAGAGTAAAAAGCTTAAGAAGGACCTGTACGGGGAGTGGATTCGAGCGAGGAATGGAAGAAATGAACGTACTGAGCATGTGGCTATGGAGAATTGGAGAAAACCAACTGGACCAACAACTGTGAAAATGCCCGATTTGGACAAAACAGAGCAAAGCAAGAGAGGGAGCGACATGTCTGAACATATTGAGGAGGAAAGGCATATGATTAGTGTACTAGTGCTGGAGTGTGAACAAGATGCGCACCTCATGTGTTTATCTAAATAGCCGAATATAATTGAAGGTGTGGTGTACATGCAATAGCAAGCTACACAAGTAATGCAGAGGCCTGAAGCGGAAGCACGGGGCGAACATTGTTCTTTAAGTTCGGAGGTGGGGCCATGATCCAGATGTGGGGGAAGGTGGTAGTCATGGGCAAGCAATTGCCCTTGTGGATGTACCTATGTTGGGTGAGAAGCGTGGCATTCAACAACAACTGAACCTGGTCACAAGAGAGTCCATGATGCTGAGGAAAAAAAGAATGACTAGGATTGGGCGACAGTTGTTGTCTAATTATGGTGTTCAGCAGTAGCTACTCTCAATGGTTGGTAAGAGTGGGGAGAAAAATGGCTGGGGATTGGTGGATGGGGAGGCTAGCTTCAATGACGAAGAAAAGGGGGTTTGGATTGGTGGATAGAGAGGCTAGTTTCAATGACGAGTTGGAATATAAACGCCAGAAATGTGACAGTGTGCATATTGAGATTGGCCAAAATTCCAGGGTGAAGGGTACCAGCCCATTAGGGTCTCAAGAACCATCATGAAAGTGTGTGTGTGGTATTGTAGAGGGTTGAGTACACCTTTTATAATTTCTCAAGGGAGGGAGACCGTACCCTCCCAGCATCCGGAGTTGGTTTTTTTATCGAAAACTAAGAAAAAAACTGCTTTTCTGGTAAATATATGCAGAAAATTGAAATACTATGAAGGATAGGATAATGTGGACCCTAAAGGCACTAGAGGAGGGTTGGTAGTGTGTTGGGCTAAGAATGTTAAGGTGGTGAGCATAGTGAGTAATAATTTTTGTGTACATGTCAAGTAAAGGGAGATCCATTGATTTGGTGGGCTATTTTTGTTTATGCTAGCACGAATAGTAGAATGAGGGAACAACAATGGAGTTTTTTGGAAAATAAAAAGTTGAAGTGAGGTGCTTGGTGGATTTTGGGAGGGGATTTCAATAAAATTGCTCATACACGTGAGAAAAAAGAGGGGAGGCAACAAAGTGACCATAGTTGTTTACCATTTAGAAACTTTATTAGGCGGATGGATATGGTGGATCTTGGATTTCGGGGGAATCCATTTACATGGTCTAATAATCGAGAGGGTGAGGGCTATGTAGAGGAAAGATTGGATCGAATGTTTGGGGCACCTAGCTGGAGGTTGAAATATCCTCGGGGTACAATTTTTCATATTAAAAAACAAACCTCTAATCATTTGATGATGATGTTAGATACGGTTCCTACGCATAAAAGAACACGTAGTCGATTCATTTTTGACAAAAGATGGATTAAGAAAGAAGGAATGCATGAGAGGGTGGAAGTTGCATGGCATCAAGATGAAAGGGGAACAAAGTAATACATATTGAGTTATAAGATAACACAATGATGGGTTGAGTTACTAAAAGGGTGCAATAAGTCAGATAACAATTCAGCCCCGCAAATTCAAAATCTTAAGAAACAAATGGATGTTATGTGTAGAGATAGAAGAACAAGGGATTGGAGGAGATGGTATAGCCTGAAGAATGAGTTGATACTAGCATATAAGGAGGAAGAAGAGTACTGGTAGCAAAAGTCCATAAACCAGTGGTTGAAAGAAGGCGATAAGAACTTAAAGTTTTTTCATACCACAACAGTTCAGCAAAGCAAAAGAAATTGTGTTGCCAATTTAAAAATAGCAAAAGGAGAGGTATGTGGGAATATGGGAGAAGTGCAGAAAGAAGTAGTGGAGTATTATGAGAAATTGTATGAATCTAGCAAGCCGAATCAATGCCCTTCATTATTGGAAGGAATGGCCAAGTCTATCACCACAACTATGAACAAAAGGTTGATGAGACTAGTGAAGGAAGAGGAAATTAAAGCTGCCATCTTTCAAATGAATCCTCACAAAGCCCCTAAACCCGATGGTATGACGTCCCTCTTTTTCCAAACATATTGGGAGTTAGTTAAATATGATATTTGCAATGCTATGCAGGATTTTTTTCTCTATAGAAAAATGCTCAAGCAAATAAATTATACATTGCTTACATTGATACCTAAGGTGCAAAGTCCAGAATTTATTTCTCAATATAGGGCAATAAGCTTGTGCAATGTGGTCTATAAAATTATCTTAAAAATATTGGCTAAAAGACTCAAAAATTGTTTGCATTCAAGCATTAACCCGAATCAATCAGCCTTTATTCCTGGATGACAAATCATTGATAACGTGGTTATAGCTTATGAATGTATCCATACTTTGAATTCTATGAGGAAAGGCAAGAAATGTTATATGGCAATGAAAATAGACATGGCAAAAGCGTCTGATAGGGTGGAATGACCATTTTAGAGAAAGTGAAGGGAAAAATGGGATTTCAGAGGGGCTTTATTGAATGGATTAAACAATGTATTGGCATGGCAACTATGTTCATTAATATTAATTGAGAGCAATGTGGATTTTTTGAACCATCAAGGAGAATTAGACAGGGTGATCTCATGTCCCCTTATTTATTCCTTATTATTTATGAAGCGTTGTCAAATTTAATCAACCAAGCTTATAAAAAAGGGAATATAAGGGAATGTGAGCAAGTCGAAATGGCCTTATCATAACGCATTTGTTCTTTGCCGATGATTCTTTACTGTTTTGTGAGGTAGATTCAATACAGGCGCAGAGATTGCAAGCTATACTCAATAAGTGCAGTCAAGGTTTAGGACAACTTATCAACATGGAAAAATCTTCAATGTTTATCAGCAGCAACATGGACTCGGTGCAAAGATTTCAGATTTGTCAAATCAGGGAGGGAGTTAAAGAACAACAAAATGTGAGATACTTGGGGCTGCCAATGAGAATAGGAAGATCCAAAAAAGAGATTTTCAACTTTGTGTTGGAAAAAATTCAACAAATGATGCAAAATTGCAAGAATAATTTTCTGAGTGTGGCTGGCAAGGAAGTCCTCCTTAAGGAGATGGTTAATGTACTCCCAATGTACGTGATGAGTTGCTTTAAACTACCAATGGGAGTGTGTCAAGAGATTTTCCGAATTTCTACAAATTTCTAGTGGGGTGCAAATAAAGAAGGAGGATAGAAAATTCATTGGAAATCTTGGCATAAAATGGAGAAACCGAAGGTTGAGGGAGGCATGGGGTTTTAAGATATCCAAAAGTTTAATGATACTCTACTTGCAAAGCAATTGTGGTGAGTTGTTACCAAGCCAAAGTTGTTAATGAGCCAGGTCCTTAAAGCTAAATACTTCCCAAATAGGAGACTGATGAAGGCCGAACACAAATGTAATGAATTGTGGTTGTGGATGGGCTGGTTGGGGGCAAAATGGGTTATTTGAATGGGTGTAAGGTATCAAGTAGGAGATAGGAAAACCATTCATGTTTGGGATTCACCGTGAATACCAGGGCAAAAGGACTTTCAGCTTACAAGTAAATCGGAAGAGCAACAGCCAATAACTTGGGCAAGTGAGTTATTGCAACAAGAAGGAAGCAGTTGGAATGTAACCTTGATTTCTTCAATTTTCCCTCTGCATGAGGCTGAAACAATTGTGCAGCTACCATTGGATACAGTAGGAAGCCAAGAAAAGCTTGTATGGCACTTCAATCGAGCTGAGGAATATACTATTAAGTCTGCCTATGTGCAGCTACAAAAGACATTATCGGTTGAAGAGAAACATCCTGAATCTAGCACTAACTAAAGCAATATGCAACTCATGTGAAGGACAATATGGAAGCTGCAAGTAAAATGAAAGATGAGGTATTTTATGTGGCACTGCTGCCATGATATTCTACCACTAAATGAGATATTGCACCACAGAAGAGTTGAGGTAGATTACAGGTGTGTAATGTGTGGGGAGGACAACGAAACCTTGGAACATATGATGTTTCATTATCAGCGAGCTCAGAAAATTAGGCAATTGGCACCAGTCAGGTGGAATCATTTAGGAACTTTTGGTGACAAATTTAAGGATTGGTGGCTGTATATCTGTGTCAACAAATGTGCTGAATTGTGAGAGGAAAGGGTTCAACTCACTTTGTACATATTGTGGAGAATATGGAAGAGTAGAAATATGTGGGCTTTTACAAAAGAGTGGATAGAGGAGCTGAAGGTAATTGACATGGCGAAACAAGAATGGGAAGAATTTCAGCAAGCGGGAGTTTAGATAGCTAGGATCAAGTTCACGGATTAGTGGCTGTCTAGTATATACATGTTGAAGCACGACAGTGAGTCAAGTGGTAATTCTAACCTTCTTTTGTTTGTTAATATAGTTAGTATTGCAACTAGATTTCTGCAGTGTTTTTCATTTTTGTGGAAATAGAAGAAAGGTGTGGCCAAAGGTCAGTTAGTCTTAACCGAATCTAGAGCTAAGGAGAGTCCATTTTTAGGGACATTGGATGGAATTGTTAACTTTTTTGAAGTTAATACAACTTTCGATCTTTTGGGAAAAAAAAATCCAATTCAATAGTCCTCCTCAAACATACTATCATCTGCAAAAATATTTAATCGATAGATATGAGCAAAACTACCTCCAGTAAATAGATGGTGGTACTTCTCGTTGGTTTGAACATATTACATATAATAGTTTTATAAAAACAACTGTTCCAAAATATTTACTAAAAGTCCCATAAGATTAATAGTCGACAATAATTATCAATTCAACATATAGAAGTCATTCAAAACAACATTACTTTAGGCATACTAATATATAATTCCGAGATCACTTAGGCTGTATATGGATATTAGTTTTCATTTTCATTTTTATCTCACACACGCTTTTTAATATGTAAAGTATTGTATGTGCCACATTTTCTAAAAACATATGTTAGAATAAGTTTCAAAATGTGTTTTGCCTATTAAAAATGAAACTGTTAAATACATTCATCTTCTACTCTTTTTTATAAAGTGTTTCAATTCAAAACATGCTTATCTAGTATTTCAGTTAAAAATATATTTTTATCTTTACAATTCATATAATATTTTAATTTAAATACGTTTTTAGATTTGCAACTAATACACCATTTTAGTTCAGAACATATTTCAAACTATCAATCTAAACAACATTTCAAAAATGCATTTAAAAATACAACCCAGATGCGGCCTTAAATGACTAACTAGTTCATACATTTGTACCATTACCAGCTGCTTATCCAGCTAAATAGGCCAAAATGTATCAAAGTGTCTAACTTTTGTCCCACTACTAGAAGCCATAACATAATGATATCAAACATGTTCCTCCAACAGTTCATTAAGCATCTAAGAGCTCATTCAAAACAAATATCATTATTTGATCAATTAAATTAAATAATTAGCCATAGTTTAAGTTTCATACCTAGGAACATAATATATGCACGCTTATTCTGATTTTTTTGCAACAAAAAATAAAAATATACCATAAAACACCAAAAAAATGTCAAATGCTTTCCTAAAACTCATTCCTTAAAAAAAACGAGGCAAAAACTAGAAAGTACTAAAATCATTTGCCTTGCTATATTAATTCCAAAATTTAGAAATTCAAGCACCTTATGAGCAATCTTTTCACTAATCAATTTCAATCAAGCGTATAACGTAATAACCCACATAACAATCTATTCAATTCTTAGAAGAAGCCTGAAAACCCTAACAATATTCATTGATAATGCATTTACCTCAACATAGAGCCAAAAAGAGAATATTTATTACTAGATGACAGGTGAGATCATACATCTTTCTTCTACCTTTTTGTTATCATAGGTTTCTTTTATTTGAGTAAAAGCAAGATGGAAAGACAAAAGAGTAACTAAAAAAATAAAGATATTGAGATGGTTTCATCAATATATTTAGTTCACTATTTAAAATTTTCTATTAATCAACTTAAAATTTACATCATAATTCACCAATTTAATAATTTTTTTTTATCTTAAATGAATTTACAAGATCGCTAGGTTCTAAGTAGGGGTGGTGTTACATTCCACCCCCCTTAAACAAGTTTTGCACTCAAAATTTGAAGGATAAAAAATTTTCAAAATTAAATGCACATATTTTACTTCTTTAATAAATGTTCGCACCAAGCTTCTGGTGCTACAATGATAAATTCCTTCATAACGAAAGTTAAAATTTTAACTTTATAATGATTCAGTAGTATACCATCTCAACTAGTATCAAATCCTATCCTTCAAAAAAAAAAAAAGTCTAGCATATTAAACATTAAAGCCTAACTTACACCCCCAAGGATCATAACCTAATTTTCAGATACTAATCTATCACACCTCAATTTTGGATATGTGATGACTATATTATAATTTGAACATTATTGTAATACAAAACAACCAGTTCCCTATTTACAATTATCAAATTAAAATCCCAAAATTGATAAAAATATTGCACATCAAACGGTTAAATCCAATTCAATGGCCCTCAAATATACCATTATTTGTAAAATATTTAATAGAGTGAGATAAGTGAAACAACACCTAGTAAGTAGCTGTAGTATTCCTTGTTGGACTGAGCATGTTACATATAATATTTTTTAAAAATATCACTTGTTCTAAAATATTTTTCAAAAATTCCATAAGATTCATGGTGGGCCAAAACTACAAGTATACGGTATTTTCAAGAAGTAATTGTGAGTAAGCACGAGTCATATCTATAGAGAATTATCTAACCTAGTCCACATTTAAGTTAAACCATGATGTTCTAAACTAAGTCTAAGCAAATGATAAGAAAAAAGAAAACAATCTAGCTTAAGGGGAAATTTATCAAACAACTAGTAGATAATAGGATTATGGTATCCCTCTTTTACTTAATTTTAACTCATTATCCTCTTTAATATTTTGGGTTGAAGTGAAGAGTTTGTCAAGTCCTCTAAAGTATCTAATTACCTTTGCTAAGGTCCACTAGATATCTCTCCAACTTACAATGCACCTATATGACTACAAGCACCTAAGGGTAGAAGATAATTTACCTTGGGTACCTCATTGGCCACCTAAGATTTAAGAGTATATGTCAATCCTTCAAGAACCATGGACTATTCCACTCTATTTAGAGGTAAATCTCATCTCTCTTTATCAAGTTTAATAAAATTCCCATGTTCAAATAATTGGTGACCAGGCAATTGAATGGAAAACTAAAGCACATATAGAGTCAACAATTCATCTATCAATAACTCATAACATATTGAAGAGAAATAGAGATACAAACTATAACATTTAATTATAATCCTATGGCTCAACTATAAAAAAAAAAACATTAAGAACATTAAGAATACAAAAGAGAGTTGAGAAAGTTTGTCTCCAAAGTTTGCCCCAAAGGGGGCTCTGTCCCTTTTTTTTCCTTTTAATTATCACAATCTATTTATACTAGTAGAAGGGAGTCAAAAACTTAGTTAAAATAAGAAAAATCACTTAAACAAAATCAAAAATTGATAGAAAATGTAATAAGAAGTGGTGGTCAGTGACCTAAATCAGTTACTAAAGTAACTTTTCGCTTTATTTTGGACTTTAAGATATAAGAATTTGAGGAATGTTCTTCATGAAAGTTGCAGAGGGAGCAGAGTAGTCAAAGAATGAACCAAAGCAAATGATTGTTTAATAATATATAGGGATAATTACCAAAACCCCCTTGCGGTTTAGATTTATTACCAATCAAAACCCCATAGTTTGTCAAAACTACCAATACCCCCCCCCCCCGAGGTTTAAAACTGTTTAACATTTACCTCCCCTAAACACTATTTCCGTCAATGAACAGTAACTTTTCTGTTACTGTTCATGAATAGTATCGTGAACAGTACGCAACAGTAAAAAAAGTAAAATTTGAACAAAATTGCCCATAATAATCTAGTTATTAATTTATATAAAAAAATATTATAACTGACATTTATCTTATAAATAAAAAAATTATACCTATTTATTTATATCAAATGTAGAGTATGTAGGAAGAAAATAGAAGTTAAAAATATTGATTTATATCCAAAAAATTGAATTAATTGAAGAGTAAAAAACAAATCTATCAACCAAAAAAAAAGTATAGTATAAAAAAATTTAAGATTCATTTTATAGACAAATCCACCAAACTAACAAAATAAAAATACGTATATTTAAAAAGCAAATCTTTATACTCTTCAATTAATTTGAATTTTTTTTATATAAGTCAAGTTTCTATTTTTGTTTCCTTTTTGCGTACTCTGCATTTGAAATAAATGAATATGTATAATTTTTGTTTTGATTTATAGGGTAAATATCAGTTATAAATATTGTTTTATACAAATTAATAATTAGAGTATTAGGGGTAATTTTATCCAAATATTAAATTTTTTATTGCTTTTTGCGTACATTTTTTATACAAATTAATGACTAGAGTATTAGGGGTAATTTTGTCCAAATATTAAATTTTGTACTACTTTTTGCGTACTCTGCATTTGATATAAGTGAATATGTATAATTTTTGTTTTTATTTATAACGTAAATGTTAGTTATAAGTATTTTTTTATACAAACTAATAACTGGATTATTATGGGTAATTTTGTCCAAATATTAATTTTTTTATTTTTGTGCTGTTCATGTTAATTTTGTCCAAATGTTTACGGTATTATTCATGAACAGTAATGGAAAAGTTAGTGTTCATGGACGGAAATAATGGTTAGGGGGGTAAATGTTAAACGGTTTTAAACCCCAGGGGGGTATTGGTAGTTTTAACAAACTATGGGGTTCGATTGGTAATAAACCTAAACCTCAGGGGAGTTTGGTAATTATTCCTAATATATATTTGATAATCAATGATACAAAGAGTAAAAAAGCCAAGTTGTATGGCTTGCTTATATAGTTTTAAGAATCACCCAATTTGGAGTCATATAGTTTGAGAATAACTCTCACAAAATGACTTATTCATTAGGCTCATATTTGGGTTAGTTTCTTAGCAACTAATATTTAAATCCGATAATGGCCAAATTAGACAAAGTGTAATATAAAAGTAAAATCAATATTTCTTGGATATCTAAAAATTTAAAAATCATCTAAATTGGACCTTTTTGGCATGAGATATCATTTCCATAATTTAGAACATTCCTCCGATCATTTTTTGCAACTTTAATTTTTTCACCCTAAACTTTTATTTGGCTATTTGACTTCCCTACACATAAAGTCACACAAAAACATAAAAACCAGAAAAACATAAATCTAAAATATTAAAATATATTAATAATATAATCTACTTGTTGGCTTTTTTGGTTAAGAATAACAATTGGATTAAATATATTCTTCATTGAGCTAAGTTTCAGTGGCTTATAATTTAAAATAATTATACTAGGACATCTTGAGATTTATCAAGTTGCACACATAATTTTAATTACTTTAAACACATAATTTTGTTAGTAGTAAAATACACTATTGATTAATGATTATCAAAAGTTTTGACATTTATTATAAAATATATATCTTTCAAAAGTTTTGACATTTATTATGAGCTATATATCTACATAAGAAAATCATGGATAAAAAAATATATAATTTCAAAGCAGTTATAGTCACCAATGTAATATTATAACATAAGTAGGCGTCGGTTAATATCTGTATATATATAGTTAGACGTATAGTGTATAACATAAGTAGTAAATACTTATACTCCCTCTCTTCTAAAACAAATAGTTCAATTTCACTAATGTATAGCTTTTTATTTTTAGTCAACCACACAGTGACACACACATGTTAATTATTCGTCTATTTGTTTATCTTTTACGTAAGTAATTATATTTTTGTATTAAACTTTTTAAAACACATTTAATCTATATTGAATTTTGTGTTGTTTCATTTGTTGAAATTTTATTGCATACTATTACTTTAAGTTTTTAATAAACTTTTAAATTGAACATTCTTTTGTAATTAAAATTTGAACATTTTTTAGCAGGAGATTCATATGAAAGATAGTAAAGATTGAAAAAAAAAATTTTAAAATAAAGTGAAATTTTAAAAAAAAATTCAAACCAACATAGCATTATAAAGTTAAAGAATGATTATTGGTTTAAAAAATGTAAAGATTTTTTACAATTAATAATTAAATAAAAATTTTGAATGATTAAGAAAAAAAAAAGATGGAAAATGAAATTGGCTAATAGGGAAAAGCTGGATGTTAAAAAATAGAAAGTGTTCCATCATTTGAAAACAGTTTTTTCTTTTGCCAACATTTAAACAAAATTTCAGTTCAGCAGTCAACACTCCTCAAAATCAGACTTTTCTCTTCCATCTCTCAACACTGTTCTCTACCTAAACTTTACTCGCAAAGCATCATCTCTCCCAACTCCTTTGAATCTTTTCACCAAGCTTCCATTGAGAGTAAGATTTGTTTATAATTCTTCTTATTTTTTGGGTTTTTAGATGTGAGCTAGGCTGAAATTGGCTGGATTCATTTCTTCCTGTAAATCTTAGGATTTCTACCATGGAAGCGATTCATGGGGGGTTAGTTGGCAATTGCGGTTGTAGGAACAAAGAGCTATCGATTCACTCAACATAAAACTCTAGTTCATTCTTGCGGCTATAGGCATCCTTCGATTTTCTTCGTTTTAGATTGATTCGGTTCGCCCGAACCCTAGAGGAAGCCAAGATTCGAAGGATTTTCTTGTCGACAAGTTAGAATTTTTCGTAAGTTATCATGCTTATTTTTTTCTCTGATTGACTCTTTTTCTAATCTTATAGTGAGTTTGTTTGATTGATTGATTGAATTTCCTCTTTTTTTAAAATAATTTTTTAGTAATTGAATTTATCACTTAGGAATCAAAACTTCGAAATTTGTATGGGACAATAGAACAAGTGAATCCAATTTGGAAATCCTTCACCTTCGTTAAATTGTTCCTTCTTTTTTAATTTGGTTTGGCAGTCAATATAGTTTGCTTTTACTTTTTCCTTATTATGTTGGTTTTGCTGGGTTTGCTGTTTGTCGGCATGGTGTTCATTTTTCCTGACAACAAAATCCTTGAATTTCATTAAAATAATTGGGGAAAAAATGGGTTTTTTCTTTTGGGTGATGTATATATGTTACCAATACATAATTTACTACAAATAGTAGATGAGGACCCTTAACCTCAATCTCAGCCTCAAGCTTTAATTGCAATACTTGTAATCATAGTATAGTGGATGGTGATGAGGAGAAAATGAGAGAGTAGTTGGTAGAGAGACACCATATTTATAGTGAAGCATAGTTTAGAGGATTGAGATTTTACACAAAATTAACTTACAATATCATAATTGAATTGGTGGGATCACATCGTAAGATTTTAGAAAATTGAGAAAATATAATTTATAAATTATTTTTAAAGAAATTATTAATCAATATATGAATTTATATGTAGAAAATTCATGTATAGTTTATAATTAAATGATCTTATTTCAATTTTTATTTCTTATAACATTTTATATGATTTTCTTAATAATTTAGTTGTCGTCGATATCAAAGGGTATGATTATTTATTTATTGTTAAAAGCTAATAAAAGTATGATTAAACTAATTAAATTATTTATATAATGATACATTTTAATTTTACTTAGATATGAAAAATTTTAAGTAAATTTAATTATATTTTATTCACATAATAAATGTAGAATTGTAGTTAGAATTGGGATTATTTAGTAAATTTGAATCGTAAAATCGTAGGATCGATAAGATCAGATCGGAATTTTGAAAAAAAATGTTGTGAAGTAAACTATTTTGCTTATTTAAAATACATTGCTGTCATGAGAGGACGCTACTATAAAATATCGTGATCATGCCATACATTGCAGAAAAATGATGAATAGACACAGAGATTTATTTATTTATTTATTTTTTTCTTTTATTAGAATTTATGATTATGTTCTATATGCATTTTTTTTTGGATAAATATTTTTCTTCTATTTTTTCCTTTTGAGCAACTTGGGGATCATTTTTGGATTTGAATTTGAAAAAAGAAGAAGAAGAAATTAAGGGTTTTTGGTAGGCAAATTAATGTAGTATGATGTCCATACTATATTAAGGAAAGAAAAATGATTGTGTTCCTTTGGAGAGTGTGTGGATATATGATATTTAATTATTGTTTATTTGATAATCAAGATTTGTTGGCAATCACATGCTTTGCTCGTATAATGCTCCCTATTAACTAAATGATGACTTCCTTTTTCATTTATTTCTCTTTTAGAGGCAACAAATTGTTTATTTATTTCCCTATCAACAAATGATAAAACAACAAAGCATGAGCAAACTATTCAGTTGTTCCCACTTCTCAATGGAGAATGTGAGAGTAAGGCTTACTTTTCATTGATTATCAATTTGAATAATAATTTTTGCAGATTGAAGAAGAAGGGTGCATGCAAATTATGCAATTTCGGCTATAATTTTGAGCAGGAGATTGGATTTAGGAAGCATTTTTTAAGCCAAAATGGGGATAAAGGGTGGAGGGAAAAAGTGCAGTTTGTTAAGGGGTGGGCTCAATTTCTGCAACTGCAAATGCATTTATTTTATAGTTAAACAATAGAGCATCTTATTTAGCTACCACTACAAAAAGTTCAAACTAATTTTGGCTCATATGCCACTTTGGGGATTTTCAACAGATAATCAATAATTTATTAGTATTGTTAATACTAATTTTATCATGTTTTGTATTTATTCCAAAATGGCCATTACTTCCAAACCATTAAATTGTGGCATGGGGCCATGTCATTAACTAAAAATATGCTTTGGCCTCATGTTCTTGATAGCCACTGTAAAATTTCCTATACTTGGATATTTGTTTTCCAAGTCCCTGGAACATTTGCAGTTTTGAGGTCATCTGCTGCATGACATGTCTCTTTGTGCATATTTAGTATGTATATTACATGTGCAGCTATGCCACATAAAACTTGCTTGCAAATAGATACACATAGCTATACATGAATTTTGACTTTTACTCTCTTAGAATTGAACTTTGACCGAATTTTATGCATGTGGACTTGCAGTTTCCTTTGGCAAATCTTAAGTTTTGATGCTGGAGCATTTTCTTAATTAATTGTGAGATCATTGCCAAATATCATTTGTTAATGTGCTACTTTTGACAAATTTGACGGTTTTGCCCACATAAGTCCTAACCCATCTACATACTTAAAAGAGGGAATCTATGCACTCCTGTTTGACAATATGAAGTATTATGAGTCGTATTTCATGTGAACTTTACAATAAATGCACTGCGTTGCTTAAGAAGCCTTCACACCAGCATAGAACGCAGCATCCAAGAATGGAAATCTTGCATGTCCATGGCTCAACGGTGCACCACCATGCACTAGCTCAAAACCATTCACGGCATCTCCATCATCCACGGTTCTCCACCACAACAATTATGGCGTCTGTCAGCTCTTTGACTTTTGTGCTCTTTCAAACTCCAGCGATCTTTCTTATGCCTCCCTCCTTTTTGGCCAACTCCCGAGTCCCAATTGTTACATTTACAACACTCTCATTTACATTTACAACATGAGACCATAGTCGACATGGGTTCTAGACTTCTAGTCAATCCTTGTACATTCATCAAATTTTTTTGGCTAAAAGTGAAAATGAATCATTATTGTCTTGAAAAATGTATAAATCATGTCTTTTAAGCATGCATCTTGATTTCACCCCATTTACTTAGTAACTTTTATTTGAAAATATTTTGTTGTGGAGAAGGAACACTTCATTACAGAAAGAAAAAAAAAACCCTTTTGGTCGGTAGATTTGACTTTTTATTTTATTTTCTCGGTGCATATAAATTTGTTACTAACATGTTTTGTTTCCCAATGACTTATCATTAGAAAGTTGGCTTGCTAAAGGAAAAGAGCAAAATTGACCCCCTCACATCATACCTCTAGATTGAAGACAATTCTTCCTCTTGTTGTTCAACTTTTGAAGGAAAGTATAACTTTATGCCTCACACTGACAAAACTGGCATTAGTTTATATTATGTATATCCACAATTTGTTCTTTTAGGTTTTATTTAACTTTTTTTGCATGTAGAAGGTTGGCTGTTGATTTTTTTCTTCTTCAGAATGAGGACTTGACATAGGTTGAAGCATTAAAATGTAATTAGTTGGTGATTAGTAATAATTGTAAATGTTTTAAAGTGTCCAAGAAAATAAGCTGTCTTTTTTGATATTGTGTTGTTTTTTTTTTCCAAAATTTTTTATCTATAAAGTTTTTTGTTTTGGTAATGAAAATAAAAGCATTTTTATATTGTATTTGAGACACTGCAAAGGTAAAAATTGAGAAGAAGACCAACGTTGTATTCATATTGTGTTCTAATCTATGAATGAATTGATTATAGGTAATGGACAAATCATGGTTGAAAATTGCTCACAGAATAAAGAACAAAAGATATAAGGATGGAAGACTTCCTAAAATTTGCTTATTGTGATGAAGAAGAATTGGAAAAAAATTCCCTGCCCTTGTAAATCATACAACAACTTATGCCTTTATGATAGAGACACTGTATTCTTTCATTTAATGCATAAAGGGATTTGTATGGATTATGATAAATGGCTATATCATGGTGAGTAGTATGAGAATATTTCAGATGATGAATATTTAACAACTAATCAATTTAAGGGTGATGATGAGGAGGGTTATGGTGATGATCTAGATGACATGTTGAATAACATAGGTCAAAGTAATTGGGGTGAAAATTGGTAAATTGGTTGTGGGTAGTTGAATAATTTAGACAATGATGTAGAAACCCTTCATAGATTATTAAATAAAGCCTGCCAGGCCCTTTATCCTAGGTGTCAACATTTTTCAAAATTTCCATTCATTGTGACTATTTTACATTTAAAGACTACTAGTGATTAGACGGCCAAATCTTTTGATCTTTTGTTTGACATATTCAAGAAAGCCTTTCCAAATTCAGCTTCCATTCCAAAGAATTTCTACGAAGCTAAAAGATACATATAGGATTTAGTTTTTCAAAGTGAAAAATTTATGTTCGTGTCAATGATTGTGTGTTTTTTTTTTTTTTGAAATGAGTGTGCATCTCTTGACACTTGTCCAAATGATAAGTGTAATGAGCCTAAATTTATGGGCGAGGGTTTAAAGATTCCCTAGAAGGTTCTTCAATATTTTCCTCTTAAACCAAGGCTACAAAAGTTGTACATTAATGAGGAGGTAGCTTGTAACATGAGGTGGCATAATGAGAAGCAAGTTGATGATGATAACCTAATTAGACACCCTGCAAACAGTGAAGCATGGAAACACATTGATAAATTGTTTCCTTCTTTTGCAAATGACCCTCGAAGTGTGAGACTAGATCTTGCCACTGACGGTTTCAATTCATTTGGCAACCTAAGCAATGCATATAGTGTTTGGCTCATCCTTCGTGTCCTGTATAATTTGCCTCTTTAGAAATGCATGAAAGATCTATTTTTCTTCTTCTCGATTAAAATTCCTAGACCCAAATGCTAGAAAATAATATTGATGTGTATTTGCAACCCTTGATTGATGAATTGAATGAGTTGTGGATTGGTGTCGATAGTTATGATGCTCATAAAAGAGAAAAGTTCACATTGTGTGCAGCTCTTTTGAGGACCATAAATGACTTCCCTGCTTATGGTATGCTCTCTGGTTAGAGTACCAAATGCTATTATGCTTGTCCACTTTGCATGAATGAGATATCATTTTAGTACTTATATCACAATAAGAAAATGTGTTATATGGGACATCGTAGATTCTTGCCATTTGATCACCAATGGTGAAGAGATAAAAGAATTTTGACAGGAGTGTAAACCTCCAATATCGAGTACTACCTAAATCTGGCCATGAGATTCTTCATGATATTGTTATGTCAATCAGTAGATCATATTCTTTTGGTAAATCTTTTGGTAAAGACCAAAGGAAAAAGCATAAGCGCAAAGGGCATGTTTCACAGTGGACTAAAAAAAGCATGTTCAGTCAATCTTTCGTATTGGACAAACCTTAAATTGAAACACAACAAAGACATTATGCATGCTGTGAATAATGTGACTGAGAGTTTGGTTGCAACATTGTTTGACGTTAAGGATGAGAGTAAGGACCCCTGGAAATCTTATAAGGATTTGATGGATCAAGGGTTAAAAATGGTTTGCATTTGCAGCCACGTGGTAATTCATTCATCATGCCTATGGCTTGCTATCATTTCACAAAAGATGAAAAGTATAAAATACTTAATTTTATTAACTCTGTGAAATTCCCCAATGGCTTTGCTTCAAATGTGTCTCGATGCATAAAAGAATGAGAGTTCCAATTGTCTGAACAGAAAGTCACAACTTTTATGTTTTCATCCAACATGTTATTCTAGTGGCAATTAGGGAATGTTTAACAAAGGAAGTTTGACATATTTTGTACGAACTTAGTGAGTTTGTTCATTGGTTATGCTCACCGAGTACGTACCTAGATGTTCTTGAAAAGAATGAGATGAAAATTGCTATCCTTTTGTGCAAGTTGAAGAGATTGTTCCCTCTATAAGTTTTTCACATCATGATTCATCTCTTGACTCACTTGCCATATGAATTAAGAATAGTTACTAGTTGCACTCAAGTGGACATTGAAGGCTCGAGGGACGACTTGGATCAGTTGAAGAAAAATGATTGCTTTTGTGTGTAGCATGTACTACATTTGGTTGGCTCGGAACAAGATGCATTTTGAGGGATATATCCCAGTTACTAGTGAGGTTGTACATAGGATCATTACCCAAGTGTACAAGGTGGGTCACGCCGTGTACCCAAGTGTCATGATCTTCTAGGATGGCTAGTAAGCTAAGTTAGCTTGTAAGTAGCTTAGCTAGGTTGCTAGTAAGGATCAGGTTTATTATATCGTTAGCCTGGGGATGCCCAGTGATGCTGTAAACCTCAATTTTGATCAATAGTTATTTTTTACATTCGATAGAAAAAAAAAAAGAATAGTTGGTCCACACCAATATCGATGGATGTTTCCATTTGAGAGGTAATATCACTATCTTAATAATTTGGCATATTTCCTTATATTCAATTATTATTATTTTTAATAAATATGAAAATTTGTCCAGGAAAATGGGGGCTTTTAAGGGCTATGTTCATAACAAAGGTCAACTAAAAGGGTGTGTTGCTGAGAGGTACATAGACAATGAATACCTAACATTTTATTCTATGTACTTAAACGATGTTGAAACTATCTTTAATAGAGTTGAGCGTAACAACGAGATTATAGATAACAATTGTGTAATTTTTATTTTCTTGAGTAGGGGTCAGCCATTAGGCAGCCCTAAGTGTTGTGTTCTTGGTGAGGCAGAATTGGCCGGGATTTAGGCCTACATATTGAACAATTGTGATAAAATAGAGGAGCTAATCCAGTGCGTTTATTTTCCGCAATTAGTTTAAATTGATTTTATCTATAAGTTCATACATATTTTCACTTATTACTACTTCAATAACTCTAGGGAACATAAGCTTAAACTTGAGGAAGAAGACAATTAATAATGTGGATCAACATCACAATAATCAATTTGCTTCATGGTTTAGAGAATGTCTAAGTTTTGCAAGTCTAATATTAAATGTAAGTATCTCTTAGATTGAATTGCACTAATATTTCTATGATTTGTACATATAAGTTATACGTAGTCCATAAATATTTGCCGACAAGATTCGGACTTTATCATTTGAACCAATAAATCAAGTTAATTGATACACTAGATACATGGTAAATGGGTATAGGTTTCACACCCAAGGCTGTGAAAAGAACCAAAAAAACTCAAAATAGTGGAATTGCAGTGCAGGGGTAAACATGGGAACAATATCATTGATTTTGACGAGATATTACAAGATGTCTTGGAGGTTGAATATTTAGGTGGCAATAAAAGAATGTTGGTATTTAAGTGTGATTGGTTTAGGTTTAGTTATGCGAACGACCTGCAGATTGATAAGGAATTTGCACTTAGTAGTGTTAATATGCCTAGAAAATTATACATAGATCAGCCATATATACATACATCCAGACAGGTTTTTTATGTGTCGTATCTAAAACTAGGCAACAATTTGCATGTTATTCAAAGCATAGCTCCTCGTAAGTTGTACGATATTTTAGAAAATCTTGAGATTGTCCAAGCAGAAAAATATGTATCAAGAAGAATAGCCAATTTTCAATCTTGTTGTTGATTTGAATATGGACATGCCATCCTTGACGAGGGATACAGATACTTTGACATTAGTTGATGCCTTAGTTGTTGTTGAAGAATTGAATATGTGATTAGCGTAGAAATTGCATTCGGTGGATGATTTATTTATTGATGATGATAATTTAAATGATTTAGTAGATTCGGAATCTTCTGAAAAAGAAGATGAGTTAGGTGAAGATGATTATATTGATTCAGAATATGCACCAAATGGATGTTCCATCACATGTAGTTGTATCTTACATTTAAATTCGTTGTGTTTATATCATTTCTTATCTTTGTAGTCTTTATTTTTCAGTTTAATGAATGAGGTTCTTTTCAATTTAATTACATATATATGTTTGACCAGTGTAATGTGTGTTTTGCTTATTAATGTACTTAGTTTGTATCCTCTATTTGTTCTGATTTCTATTGTTGATATTTCTATTTTCTCAACATAATGCTCACTACAAAGTCCTTTGTAGTGGTTGCTTGTTGTTTCTAATGCCGTTTTTTTTCTTGGTTCTCAACAAAAAATTTCTATTGAAGGCACCCAAAATCATCACAGTCAACTGTTCAAAATTAGTAGGCTTAGAGTAACTGAATGAGATAATTAGATTATTGATTTTGCATAACAGTTTTACAATATTATCAAACATAGTGTTCCATTATGAGCTTGGAATATCTGTTGGTGGTTATTAGCTTGTCATTGCATGTTAGACATGAATTGTCATGGTGTTGGACATGTTAGATATCCTTATGATGTAAATGAGAAAGAAATTAATATGACATAATGAGGGGTTGATTGTTAATTAAAAGAATGAGTTGTAATGGTTCGCAAATTTGCATGTATGGAATTTTTTATTTTTTGTGTGCATCCGTTGAATTGCCAAGGCTTAGTACACATATTTTTTTTGTGTTGTTATAGGCATTTGGTCACCCTTTTAACAATTTAAACATTGTGTTTGTCGTTTTTAATGTCACTAATATCTTTATTGATGCACAAATGGTTGGGCCTAGCAAGGTAGGATTGGGAAAGAGGTCTGGTGTTCTAAAGTCACCAAGGGTGTTCACTATGCCATCTAAAGTCAAGAATGTACCAAATCCTCTACTATGTGCTTCTCCTTGACGAAGTGGACGTACACCAAGTCTACCAAATACCCCATTAGGTGCTTCTCTTCGACAGAATGCCTGACTTATGCCAAGTCTGCCAAATGCCCTTTTAGGTGCTTTTCCTCGACGAAGTGTCTGACTTACACCAAATCGACCAAATCCCCCTTTTCAACTCAGAGATGAAAAAATAGAAGAATCATGCACAAGACAATTAAACAAAAATGGAGTTAGGCACACATTGTATCTAATGCTGGAGACACATAACCATGATGAGATGGTTATCTTGACATCGGGTGAACATATTGATGTTGAAGGTGACTCTCATTAGCAAGGACAGTTTAGAAGCACCGCTAATCAGTAGGAATAGTTTGGAAATACTCCTCACTAGCACCAGCTGTCCGGAAATACTTCGCATGGTAAGGTTTTATGCATTCAACTTCTTTCTAAAATTTTGCTATACTTAGCTCCCCCCCTCCCTTTCTATCTTTTGGGTTATAGTTTCTTACATAGACAACTGGCTCTTGTTGTTTATAGTTTAAAAAAATTTATGTAGCCATATCCAATATGAGGAAACCCACACGAAATTTGAATGGTAAAAGAAAGGGGCATTCTAACGGCTCTAGTTACCGATATCAAGGGCCTAAGAAAATAAAATACCAAAACAACTGAAAATATAATATTTTTGGTATCCTTTAAGGGATCAGAGTGTCCTTTTCAGAAGGAAACTAAGATTTGCTCCCTTTCCATCAAAGGTACTCGGGCCTAATATCTTATTAGGTTACCTATATCTTCATCTATATCATTCTGAAAGTTTCATCATAACCCCTGTTTAATGATAAGTAGGAACTTATCAAAGGATCTTTTTGTTTTTCCCCAAAATCTATACACGAGACTCCTTCTCTCATAATATTACTGCCAGACTTCATCTTGACACCCTATGACTGATAAGGCCGTAATCTTATGGCCTGAGATGTTCGAGATTTACATCTAGTTCCTCATCTGAATAGTAACTTCTTTGAGAATGAATTAATTGAAAAACATGATTTTGGAAGAATCAATTTTCGTTTTTTTTAAACCATACAAAAATAAAAATATGTACAAAAATACTAATTGGGAAGATTCATGTTTAAAGACGCAGTAGTGGAGTTTCCCTTTCGGGAACCCCTAAAAGAAAAGTAAAGAAAAGATAAGTCTGGGACTAAATTATTAAAAATTTTGATGAAATATTTATTGAAAAATAACGTATACAATAGACATCTATAAATCTTTCGCTCTTTTCTCTTTTTCTCTATATCTCTCTCCTCTACCTTTTTCTGTAGGGAATAACAAGCCTTTTATAGGCATTACCAAACATGAATTCTTGGATTTCAGACCATGATAAATTCCTATCTATAAGGGTAAAATTACAAAATTTCTTACCTATAAGACTAGAGTAACAAAAATTTCAAACGATTCCTGCCTATAAGACTAGAGTTACAAAATTTTTAAACACCCTACAGGCTAAGAATATTGTGTATATATATATTCTAGTCTTTTCAAAAGATTGATGTGACAAGTCTGGTTGATGGAAACTGTTTTCTTTTAGTGTTGTTTTTTCAGTCTTACAGTAGGTATTCCGTATTTTCTTCTTTTTTCTGAAGTATTCCAAAGATACCATATCTTCTAACTGATTGTCTGGTCCTCCATTGCTGATATTTGAGCAACATCTGTCTTGGATTCTTTTCATTAAAATTATTCTTGGACATAATAATGTTTCTTTTAAATAATTTGTCCTTATCAAATCTTGGAGCCATCTGCAGATAATCTTCTGATCTTTCATTTCAATCGTCTCCATCTTGTCCTTGGTAGTCTGTAGGGCTTTCTACTTCTGGTGTAGCACACTCTACTTCTTTTGAATTTACATCTGAGGCCTCTGCCCAATTCTTGATGTCTGAAATAACCTGAGACTTCATATCCATCATTAGTTTTCTAATAAATTCTTCATCTGCTTGAAATAATAATTTTTGTGCTTTCTGACCTTCTGTTTCAAGTTGGCTTTTTAGCAAAGCCACAACTATTAACGGATTTGATGTCTATTCCACAGGTACCATTTGAGCCTGTGAAAGTGTAGTCATTTTTTCCTCAACCACACATGGTTCTTTTCCCACATTAATAGGGGATTTAAGGGTTTGAATAAGACTTTCAAGAGTCTTTAGTTGGTCATTTAATCTAAGGTTTTTTTGCCACAAGACTGTTTATTGATCTTTCTAGATTTTATGGTGTCTGATGAGATTTTCACAATGATCGCAAAAAAGAACTTTTTCTAGTTTATCTGAAAGGTTCTGGAATGGAAGCGACTCTGTATAATTTCTAATATTGGGATGAACAAAAAATTTTATTCCCAATAATCTTCTGGCAAAGGAAAAGGCTTTTGAAAGGTCATTAAAACCTTTATAATGAGGATTTAGGAAATTGTGGATTACTTCTAAAATTGATCCCCAAGTGGGATATACTTTTGGTTGCTTACCTTCAATTACAACATAAAAACGAAATCCTGGTTTTTGATTATGAAAGTATTCACAAAGAGCATGTAATGCTGCTCTATGATGTCCAAGATTCTTATGATTAAAAGTAAAAGCATAATGTAAATTATCTACAAGAACCTTCTGTGGTCTGTCTATTGAAACAAGATTCTTGAAACTAAGATTGGAAGAGGGGATTACTTTTAATATAAACCTCCCAAATTCTATTGTCTGTTTAATAGAACTTAGCACGTCTTTCTAACTAGTGGAACCTGAATGCAAAGTCTCTTTCCTAGTATTTTTCCTTCCATCTACAAACAATAGAAATCAGATTAGAAATCTAGATAATTGGTCTACTAAATAATTATCTTTTCCAGATATGTGTTCTATTTCTACCTTAAAATTATGATTAACTATGAAATTTCTAAATTCTAACCATCTTCTTATTTGTACTTTAGTTTCTTTTTTCTGTGCAAATTTAACAATTGCTTCACAGTCTGTTCTCAAAGTAAAAGGTTTTCCTAAGATCATAATTTCAAATGTTTCCATACCCATAATTGTTGCATTAATTTCATAATCGAAGCTTGTTAAATTCTTATTATGAAATTTTTCAGTATTATATCTACAAATCATTTCTGTATCTTTATTATCATATTTAATGGGTTTTTTCTTTAATACAGCTCTCTATCCTTCTTCACATCCATCAATTTCAATTATTCTATAATCAGTTTCTAATGGTAAAGAAAGTGAGGGTAAAATTTTAACTACTTGATGCGAATCTTAAACCAAGAGAATAAAATCTGAACCTATATCAGAGTGTTGGTCCTAGTATTGTCTTCTAGGTTGAATTAGCTCTTCCTTTAGCAAGACACCAACTCCAAGATTGAAAAAAAGACCTTGCTTTTGTCTACTTGACACCCGAAGGAATTATCCAAACTTAAAGTTGAGAATTGAATTATTCTTGGAACCAAAAAGGACACTCAGATTGTTGAGGGAAAGAAACTCAACAAAATAGTTTAAACACGAACCTAATATGTTATTCTCAAAGATTCAAAGCAAGTTCTAAACTAGAACTTAAAAAAAAAAGCTAAAAAGCTTTCAAGTTTGTAATTGATCAAAGTCTGTATTTTCTTGGGGCTGAATAAGCTCTATTTATAGATTACAATGTGTAAAAATTAAGAAAGCCATTCCCTAGTTGGATTAGCTTTTTAGGAGACTACTTTAAGAAACTATTACTAAAAGAAATACTTATCAAAAGTATTCTAACATAAGAAAAGGAACTAGAATAAAATAGTTGCCTAAAACTAAAACTAATCCAAGACTGATTTGGATTTGTGTGATGGCCAAACTTGTGTTGCCTTCAAACCTTGTGCTTTCCAATCTTGAATTGAATTGGGAAGTTTCTTTAAATCTTCTATCTTTGAATTTGGAAACTTCTCTAAATATCATGGATATGGTCTTGGAAGCTTCTAATTTCATTCATGAAGAAGAAATAATATTGCCTAAAGCTGAATCTATGTGTGGGTTGGATTAGAGAAGTGAATAGCAACTGAACTTGTTTTTCTTCTTGCCAAATTTGAACCTTCCAAATTTGAACTTGGATTGTGATGAGAAGTGACCTAAGGATCTTAATTACACAAGTAAAAATCAGCCACACTCGATCCTTCATTCTTGATTCTTCATGAATGACTAGAATGAAAAATGATGTCTTGGCTTTCGGATCAAGGTGTGGACGTCTCTTTGCAGGCGAATTCTCAACTAAACATTCAACTTGTGCTCTTAGATTTGTCTTTCTTGAATTTGGTTGAGTTGACACGGCTGGATGGTTGATTATTTCAACCTTGGTTCTCATATTTTCATCAGACTCCTTTTCTTTAAAAGGACTCGCCCTCGAGTCCATAAACTCTTCATCCAACTCAAACAAAGAAAGACCAGAGACATTAAACGCAGCAGCACTACCTCCATAATCACTTAGAATGACAAGTTGGTATACATTCTCGCCCATGCGAGCAATAACTTGGAAAGGACCATCTCCTCGAGGATAAAGCTTAGTCCTTACTTGCTTTCTCCCTCTATTGGCAACTTGAGCATAATGTTCATTCTTCTTGAAGATGTAAATGTGTACTTTCTCATGCGAGTCTTGAACAAACTTAGCCTTTATTGCACCATTAAGATTTATTTGCTCATTGCTATGTAATGGCACTAAGTCAAGAGGGGTTAGTGGGTTAAAACCATAAATACCTATTCCCTTTTTCTGACGTTTTATTATACAAAGGTCTTAAGAATTTTCCTAAATCTTTCACAAATGGTCTAGCATAGTTTGCTAATCCTAAGAATCTCTGTAAAGTTTTTAAGTCTTTTAATTCTTCCTATGGAAAATTCATTATTTTATTTGTTATATGTGGTTGTAGTTTTTGAATTCCATTACCTATTTCTAAACCTAAAAAATTTTATATATTGTTTTCCTAATTCCATCTTCTTCTTACTTATGATTATTTCATGTTTAACAAATTTTGAAAATACTACTTGTAGATGAGCGATATGTTCTTTAAAATTCTTAGTAAATACAAGGATATCATCTCTATATACTAATATAAATTCTCTGTATTTTAGAAATATTTCATCCATTCTTTTCTGAAAAATTGAAGGAGCATTCTTTAATCCAAAAAGCATGACTATCCGTTCATAATGCCCTAGGGGTGTAGTAAATGCTGTCCATTCTATAGATTCTATTGACATTTTTATTTGATAAAATCCTGATTTGCAGTCAAACTTACTAAATATTTTACTATCTTGAATATGTTCGATAAAAAATTCTTTATCTGGAATTATATAAGCATCAGAGTGTGTATTATCATTTAACCTTTTATAATTAATTACCATTCTACTTTTTCCTCTTACTATCTCACAGTGTTTTCTTACTATAAATACTGCTGATCTATGTCTTGAATCTGACTTTCTAATTAATCCTCCTTTCAAGAGTTCTTCTATATGCATTTTAAAATCTTTTTCATCTACCATTGTATGCTTATTATTAGCTGTTACTATTCTTAATTCTGGATCTATAATTTTTAATTTACATTCTGATTTATCTTTGTACCAAAATTTTAAAGGGTTTTCTCCTATTATTTCTAATTTTTCTAATCCACTTATGGTATCATCTATTTATGAATTCATCACTTCATTATACAAAATTTTTGGATTTATTATGTCTGAATAATCTAAATCTTCTAAATTTATAGCACACATATCCTCCTCATTTATTTCTATATTTGATTTCTGTATTTCTTTGAAATTTTCATCTATTATTTTATTTACCTTACATTATCCTAGTATCTCACATTCACAATGTTCTAATTCCTTTTTCCCTAATCCCTGTTTTTCTTTGTTACTATTTTTTGCCAATTCTTTATAACTAATCTTTTCCTGTTGTTTTTGTATATTAGGTCCACCACGCTTAGCTGACAATTCTGATGTTGTAGTTACATAAAAAGGTTTACGAGAAATTCTAATAGGCGCAGTAAGAGAATTTCTAAATATAGTTAAAATATTTTTTGTAAGAAAAATTCCACCATTATCATGTAACAAGAATTTTAAGACTAAAAGTAAATCAACTTCAATCGTTAAAGGTCTTACTAAAACTTTTGATATATTATAAGGTTCTGAAAACGATCCACATTGTGTAAAAATACTTATTTTCTGATTTAACTAATTATTTTGTATAAATAAAAGGTTTTCCCTCTACTCCTGTTCCTCTAAGTAATCTATCTTTAGAAATATTTGTAATATTTTCTTGTTTAAGGATGTTTTGATTTATTATGTTACTTGTACAACCTGTATCTATAAAAGCAGTTATAAATATTACATTATGATTTTCTGTTATAATTCTACAGTTGATTTTTATATTTTTTAAATTATCTAATTGATCACATATTAATTTTAATGGTGATTCTATCTTGTTTAAAAACTCTACGACTTCTACCAAGGTATTATTTTCTTCACATGAAGTACTTTCTACTATTTGTTTTTTACCTATAACTTTTTCTAACTTATCTATTCTTTCTTTAAATATAATATTTTCTCTTTGTAACAAAATAATTTATTGTTTACATATAGCAATCACTTTTTCTAATATATCTAATTTTATTTTTTCAGTTTCTTTTAATTTTACATCTGGTCTTGATATTATTTCATTACAATTTTTTAAACATACGCTGCACTTCTGTATCCTACAAAGATTACATTGATATCTATTATTAAAGGATGGATAATTTTTACATTGGTAGCATGGTTTATTGTCATCGCCCTTTCTAAATTTCCAATTATGTTGACATTCATTATAATCGTGTTTACCATATTAATTATTTGTTCTATAAAGGCATTTTCCAATTCATCATCTAAGTCTAGTTCTGTTGTCACATCTATGCTTACTATGCTATATATACTTTCTGAGTCATCCATATATTCATCTACATATGTTAAATCTTCTTCTACGTCTTCTATAATTTGTGCTCTTGCAGTTAATAAATTTTTTTTTTAGAGCATCTTGTAGCAAAATGTCGTGGCTGTCCACAAGCATAACAACTTAATTTATTACTATATGTTTTGTTTTTTTTAAACTTTCTAACATGTTTTTCAAAGTCTAAGAAAGGTTTTCTTTTTTTGACCTTTTTATCATATACCATTTGTTCTTCTTAAATTTATTTTTATAAGTCTTTTCTATACTACCATAATGTTGAGATACATATATAGTTTTACAATAACTAGTCTCTCATTTTAATTGTTTACTTGTATATTACTACATTTTTCTTTTAATAATTTTATTACAAATAAAACTCTACATGTTATAGTATCCATTATTTCTAGAATTATATTGTCTTGTTTATGCTTATTTCATCTTTCTACAATTTCTGTTCCTAAGGTTCATAGTAGTCTCAATAACATTCTATCACATAATTGCTTATTATAAGTATTCCCTGATATAGTAGTATAATAAACATAATCTGCCAAATATTGTTTTATATAAAACCAATTTGTTATACTTAATCTTTCTAAGTATTGTATTGCTTGAAATTGTAATTCTCACTTTCTTGCATTAGGGTCAGCTCCAGTGATTATAGCTCTAACTTATTTACAAAATTGTAAGGATTTGGTCCTACATTTGCCATTCCTGTAAAATCTTCTGGAAATTTTTCTTTATGTGCTTCCCACATAGCTTTGGCACTACCTGGTAAATATGCTTCTAAAAATGCCATCATTTGTCCCCCTGTATGAGTAAATTCTCTTTTTTTATATTCATTTACTACATGGTCTTTAGAATAATCTATAGTCTAATTCCACGCCTAAGGATCCTGAGCTGTTAAATTTAATATTTTACCTTCTAGTAACTTAATTTGTTGTTCTGTAGGAAATCTTAATCCTTTTGTTTTATAAGAATATTCTGGTTTTTCAAAACTAAAATTTGTAAAAGGTTTTCTAGTTATGTTTCCATAATTATATTGAGGTACTGTCTGTAATGGATGGGGCGGTGGTCTTGGTACTATTGGATTTGGCATAATTTGACTCATAAATTATGTATTTAATTCACTAGTTATCATAGGTATTTGTCATAATCCTTCTAAATATTCTAACTTAACCTCTACTATTAATTCTTGTTTTTGGCTATACTGATCATCATTATTTATTTGTTCATATTGTTCTTTTAAATAATTTTCTAAAGGATCATTTATTTCTTCTTCCTTATCTATCTTTTTATTTTCATCTATTATTCTCACTCTTATATTTCCTTCTGCATCATAATATAATTCTTCTGAATAATCTAAATTTCCTTGAGTAAGTAGTTTTTCTTTGTAGTCTTCTAATTGTCTGTTATTAAGATTAGGTGCTTTATCTTTTTCTAACCATAATCTATTTTCTATGTCTATATTAATTTTATTATTATATTCTTCATATTCCTCTTCCATTATATCTTTTAAGTTTATTTCTTCGAGTATTATTTCTTCTACTGCATGGGCTAAATTTGTTTCTGTTCTAATTTATTCTAAATCACTATCATCTTCTAATTCTTGATTTGTTGTATTATAATTTCCAAATCTAACTTTAACTTCATTTCTTGAATTATATATATAACTATATGTAGGAGTCATTACTGTATTACCTTCTTTTACTGTTTTACTTAAATTCCATTCTAATCCTGATAATTCTTCTGGGCTAAATTCTGTAAGGCTTATCATTTTTATTCCTTTACTTGCTATATTATCTATTATCCCTTTTATATTTAATTTATAATTAGTAGTCATGTTTTGCATTACTTTTCCTAATAATCCTATACATATTCCTAAATTTTCTCCTGTAAATTGATCAAATCCTTTAACTTGAATTCCTAATTTAATATGCTAAATAAAATCTTTTATGGTTAGTATCATGTCTAGTGTTGTATATACTAAGGCAATATTTTTATTTAAATCTATCTCTGTAATAGATATTATTGCTTTATTCATGTTATTACCCCATCTATTATCATATAAATAGACTAAAACTTTTGTTCCTAATCCTTTTCTAATTAATTCTCTTATTACTACAGCTATTAATCCTATATGGATATATTTTTTATTTTTATTTTTAAAATTTTTCTTAGCTTCACTATTGGTCAAATTTAAACTAACTGCATGATTATTATAACAAGAAATAGGTTCTTCTAAATAATGTCTATATAAACTGGTTGTTCTAGAAAATCTTCCCGTACTATATAATATTCTTGGATCTAATAATTGAAGTGCATTTGTTCTAAAATTATCTATATTTTAATTTATATCAATTATTTCATCTTAGACTAAATGTTCATCATTATTATTCCATCTGAATAACCTATCTAGTGAGCGTCTTTGACTACTTTCAGGCCTATCTTCTGTTAAGGTTCTACTATTTCCAGTAAATGATAATCTAGTCATTTATGAAAATTTTCAAAATTCTGGATATATTTGAAAAAGATTATTTCCTTTTCTTCACTTAGGTTCTATAGGTTTTATTTTACTAAATTTGTCTGTTAAATCTTCTATATTTGTACCACTAGTTGAAGGTTTATTATTTAATTCTATTATCTGTTGTTGTATTTTTTTTATTTGTTCTAAATTCTTTTCTTGGACTGCTTTTATTTTCTTTGGGCTACAGCTACCTTATCTGGAAAAGCTTTAAAATCTTTAGTATTATTATAACCAGCTTCTACTTCTTGCTCTATGTTTGTGGAAATTTTTAATTTTGCTTTCTGATTATTTTGATCTAGGGTCATTACCTTTTTGGTTTATTATAAGAGTTAATTTCTACTAATAATTTTTCTATTACTAAATATCTTTTTTCTAGGTTATTATAATGTTCTTCTAATCTATTTGTTTGTGTTAATACTTTATCTAAAAGGATTTTAAATTCTAATTCTATAGGTGTTTCTTTTATTTTATTAAAGCTCCTAATTATACTGTTATTCTGGGTTGTTAAGTATCCAAGGTTTTTATCTAATTCTTTTAATATATTCTGTTTTTTCTGAAAAGATTTTGCAATAATATTACAAATTCTATTATTACTTTCTAAATTCTTATCTAGATTTCTTCCTAAATTTATTATTAAATCTATAATTGAATTTAAATGATTATTTGAATTTTGTAAAGTATGTTTAAAATCTTTGAAAAAATTTCAAAGTATTTTATTTTTATCTAAAGTGACAGTATTTCTATTTTCTGATTTGATTTCTAGATTTAAATACTCAATTCTTGTAAGATCTATGTTAATCTGTACTAGCGTATTCATCTAAATCCCACTGAAATAAGTAATCTTGGTCTGTTTCTGTAAATTGTAAAGGATCTACTCCATTAAAATTTCTTTCTAAATAAAGATTCCTAAACCAAAATATAAATCTGGTTGGTAAATATCAGGATTATTTCTGAAATATGATATGAAGATTTGTATAATTTCGATATTATCAATAAAAATAATAGGACAAATTCTTAATATAAACTGATTATATAAATGTTTAAGTCTAAGTTCTACAGTAGTAGATTAAGCAAAATCAGCACAATCGTCAACTAATGTGGCTAAATTCTGAAATCGTAAATAACTGTCTAATCGAGTGCAAAATCCTTCCAATTCCCAATTTAAAAGATTCATAAGCTTTACCTTTTTTGAAGTCAAAATTTTTCTTCAGAACTTTGCTTTTAAGATGTTGTAAAGTCCTTCTTGGTACTCCTCATTCTTGTAAATCTTAAACACTGAATTTTCCAGTCAAAGAAATAAACAAAACAAAAGAGTCTTGATAAGGACATTAAGGATAATGACCTTTACCAAGACAATTGACTTACATTTTGACAATAACTCATGCATTGACAAAGTCAAAGCTTAAGCTTTGAAAATGATATTCACACATACGTAAAAACACACAAACAAGGTTTTGAAAATATACAAAAACAAAATACAAGTAAAAATACTTAGGCTCTGATACCAAAACACGGGGGGTACCCACTGGACTTATGGTTCCAGTTACCGATCTCAGGGGCCTAAGAAAATAAAATACCAAAACAACTGAAAATACAATATTTTTGGTATCCTTTAAGGGATCAGGGTGTCCTTTTCAGAAAGAAACTAGAATTTGCTCCCTTTCCATCAAAGGTACTCGGGCTGGACATCCTATTAGGTTACCCATACCTTCACCTATATCATCCTGAAAGTTTCATCATAACCCCTATTTAATGATAAGTAAGAACTTATCAAAGGATTTTTTTGCTTTTCCCCAAAATCTATACACGAGACTCCTTCTCTCAGAATATTACCGCCAAGCTTCACCTTGACACCCTGTGACTGATAAGCCATAATCTCACGGCAAGAGCAGATTGTTAGCAACTAATTACTAAGGGCGGGTGTATTGTGCGTCAATTTGCAAAATTTGATGGCACCCATTGGAAGCATGTGTCATAGGAATTTAAAGATGAGATCATTGCCAAGTGCATGGTATTATATGTTTAATATTTTTTAGTTAAATAAAAAAATAATTTATAGGTATGGATATTTGATGTTTTATGAATTATGATGTCATTCTTATTGGCGTTTAAGAGAACTTAAATTATGATGGTAGGGAAGTAGTGAAGAAGGCCTTTCGTATGCAACTCAACCACCAACATAGGAATAGGCCATATAAGTTGCATCTTCTCTTCAAAAAGTTTCCATCCAAGGAAGAGGTCATGAGGCATCCTCCAACCCGTGTAAAGGGGCCTGAATGGGTAAAGTTTTGTGAGAGATTTGCTAGTCAAGACTTTCAGGTCAATTAGTCATTAATTCTTGCATTCTTTTTTATTTCAAACTTTTATGGTTGAAAAACAGCATTTAATTCATTTTTCATTTTCTAACATTTCCAGGGGATCAGACAAAGAAATAGGAAAAATCGTGCTACCAATGACAACCCACCAGCTATTGGGTCAGTCTCAATCGCCCAGATAGTTAATGATTTGGTTAGTAAAACACAAACCTGTTTTATTTTTCTTTACAAATCAAGATGACCCTTGCTTAATACATATAGTATAATTATGGAAAATTGACAGGCAAAGAAGGAAGGAAAAGATCCTATTGATCAATACAAAATTTGTCATTACTTGAAGAAGAATGGAAATATGGGTTAATGAGAAGACACAAAAAACTTTGGTACATGAGTTTGCTACTTGCAAATTTAGCAATTTTGATTTTTAAACATGTAGAGTATTAGGGGAATAATGAATTGTTTCTTAATGCAAGACAAATTGCGATATGAGGAATCTATTTCTTCAAATTTGCCGATAGAGATTTGCAAGAAAAAATCACACCACATTCTTGGGCATGCTAAGGGGCGGTCTATTCTAGAAAAAAACAAATTGCTGTCAAAAAACTCATAAATGAAGTTGAAATAGAGAAGATAAGATGCAAATGATGCTATGGAACAAAATGCACCCACAACGGCAAAGGTCGCTACTCAAGAAGTTGAGTTAAATGTAGTAAAGGAGCATATGCAATTTATGATGGTGGAAATAACTCGTATGTATAATCAATATCTAAAAAAGATGTAAGTGCCTATTTCATGTCTAATTGTCTTATAAATATGAGATTGGTTAATTCAAATTATATAATGTTCCTTTAAGGAATTGTTACATGCACACTGATAGGCTTTATATCAATATTATCAATGCATGGGGCATTTTTAGCATTTCTTTGCAATATGAACATTATTTAACATATTAATACCTAACTATATGAGTTGGTTTATAATTATTCTCCTTAATTGGTGGAATTGTATTGTGTCATGAGATACATTTGGTGGTCACTTCAATTTTCTTTTCGTCCTCTAACACTTGATTTTCATTAATTCATACAAAAAAATAATATTTGAAATCGGATTTTTGTATGTAAAATCCGTTATACATTTGGTTATTAATCTTTCGGAGTTCTGTTAAACTACTTATGTGTAAAACCATTTTGAGGCAAAAAATATTTTCATGTCTATCGATCTGAAAACACATAATGGAATGTCTTTGTTGATACCTGTCCATCAACATGTTTTGGGTTTGGTAGAAAGGATCTCTTTATTGGAAACAATGGCAAGTGTGAATTGTTGTCCACGATTTGATAATAATTGAAAAAGCGCATTTCATATGCAGTTGTTGAGTATTGCCTATGTTGTTTTTTAATTAGATTTACATGTGCTAATTATAGTTCTCTATAATACAAAATATGCCTTTGATTGTTGATTTTTTATTAAACAGGCTTAATTCTATAAAATTTGATGTCTTAAAATCTGATTGTTTCCTCTGAAAACACAATTTTGTTGTTGGGCAGAATGAGCCATCTATTAATTATGGGCTATTGCTACTTTCTACAAAAAGAATAGAAATTATAAGCTGTAGTTGATCATATATTTGATTGGCTTGGATTGAATGTTCCAAAAAGTAGTGACTAGGAACTTAAACCCAAGCTCAATGGTAACTACTCCCTCCCATGTTGATAGTTGAGGCGACAACTATAGTGGGAAAAGTATCTAGCTTACATGGAAGTAGGATACAATTTCCACTAAAGTTGAAGAAGAGCTTATGGTTCAAGCAAAGGTGGCGGCTTTTTGTTGCTTGTTTATGTTTTGGTAGTGCATTTTTTGCCTCATAGTAGGAATGTAAAGCGGTGTCTGGAAATGTATAGAGTTTGATCTAGTAGGAGAAACCTCAAGAGTTTCAACCTTAGCCACATTTTGAGAGTTAAGAAAGTCATAGCCAGTGGGCGAAATTGTACATGGTGATATTTTGGAAATAAATATAACTAACGTTTCATTGGCTAAAAAAATCCTGTTCCTTTATAAATAGCACGCCCCATCACTCACTAGGTGTAACATTTCCAAGTGTTAGAATCCCTAGAAAAGTAGGCATATCATAACCTTCATGAAATTAAAACAACACTAAATAGTGAGCCATTACGGCATCACAACTTGCAAAGAAAAACATCATCATTACTCCACTACTTGAGTATAACCCAACCTGAGCCAATCCAAACCCTCTCTTTGGTCGCCTTGAAAAAAATAAAAGAAAAAAGCTTAATATGGCCTCCTCTAATTGGAAATAAGGGATTTAGCCCAATGCAACTGCCTTTATTCAAACATTATAGCAGAGGATTCAGTATAATACAACCTCTTTTATTCTAACCCCATAGACTATCACCACCCTGTAAACACCTATGCACACATGGATTAGACTACGTGAATAGGCACCTGATGTCAATCACTAGCATAAAACTTCTCACCAAAAACAAAACGGCATCCTATTCTAGCGATATTGCAATCTAATAGAGTCAAGTAAGCCAAGAGCTAATATAAACAACACAACTCTCAAAAGACGATAGCCTATGCAATTATCCACTACAAGAAATATATCCCAAGCTAGCTAAGAGATACAAGAAAAATGCTAGTACCAGCATTCATTTCCTCCTTTCACCCAAAAAAAAAGGACCGATTTAGGCATTGGAGAATTTTCTCTAAGATCCTTTTTGAGACTTGCTCTCATTATTTCTTTCTTATAGGATATAACTTCATAAGAGCCATGCTCTCACTGATCATCCAACTCAATCGCACCAATGTAGGACCCATCAATTCATGTTTCGACAGTTTTGTAACCTCTTGGTCAATTGCATGGTTGCACTCTAGACCAAAAGGCCTTCTTTTTGTTTTACTGGCTTAATATCGGGGCTAATATTCAATGTGTGCATTATTATTTCAAACTGGATAATTTTCATATGCAAAAGTTTCCACATGAAGGCATCCTTGTGTAGGAAACAAAATACAACACGCAACGGAATTTTAAAATTTTTTGTTTCCTCTTAAGATCCTTACAAAGTGAGATCAAACCAGTAATGAAGGATTTTACCCTATCAGTGACAGTAGAGTTTTCTTGCGAAGATCGTAGCTCATCGAATTACCAGCAAAACTAGCACAGCCTTCCCTCTATGGTATCCACATGATCATTCCAAGCCTCTAGTTATTTTCACAAAATAACCAGAAAAGGAGTAGCAAAAATCTAATGGTGCTAGCCTGGATTTCTGCCTTCAGTTTTTAGCTTCCAAGCTTCTCTAAATTTCGGTTTTTCTTCTTATTTCTTTTACAAAGAAGTAGTTATTGTTTTTCTCTAAAGAACAACTGAAGAGCTTCTTGTTATATTGAAAAGAATGGTAGCTAATTCTTCAAAAGAAAAGCCGAAGATAACTTTTCTGAACAAGGAAGAACAAGGTTATGTTTTTGGGTTGCCTTTGCTACATAATTTTTCTCTCTAAGAAAGCTGAGTTTTGGCCTTCTTTTCTAGCAAGAGAACGTGTCGTTTCTTGTCTCTCACGTTGGGGTTGTGACTCTTGAAAATTTTAAGTCCTAACACATAGAAATAGATTAGGGTAAAACTTATTCTAAAGAGTTTTACTTGAACTACAAGTTCTAATCTATTTTGAAACTTTCTAAATTTTAGTGGCTACCAAAACAAGAATCCCATTCTAATTTGGTTTTCTAATTTCAGTTTTCACATAAATTAATAAATCTAAAACTGTTTCGAATTTATTAACACAAAGCCAAAATGATTTAGTCACAAATCCAAATACCAACTTAAACTAGAAAACTTTCTAGAGTCCTATTCACAATAGGATTCTTTAAATTAATCAAAATTTCATCACATGAATTTTGCACTACTTTTGGATACAATCTAAGTGTGCAACCCAATAGGTTCTTACAACATTGGCAATGACATAAAATCTATTTTATGCGATAAGCATTGAGCGGTGTCTAGCAACACATCAATACTACCCAAGTTATAAGAATGTTAGTAATTCGATATTACTTTTCTTGTGATAGATGTTACCATATAATTCAATCCTTTTGCCATACATATCTTGATTGAACATGAGCCATTGAATGTGTCATACTTGTATAGTTCAATCTTTGCGTTTCTTGATTCTCGGGTAGACACATCTAAGCAAATGAGTACGATATCACATATCTACTCATTTGAGCACGATCATGCATTTTATGGTCTTACTCAATTAAAAGGCCCAAAGATATAACTCTCATTATATAGGAAAGGCAAATCCTATCTTGATCACTCAACATCCCACTACATGATTCATTACATATTTAATTGCTATTTCTATAGTTTACCCTATTACGGGTAACGTTTAGTAGTATCAAAACATGCAACTCCTCATGTTGGGATCTTTGGTGACCTCAAGTCTAAGGATCACTTACACCATCGTCACTATGAGATATACTTATGACATTTCATATAATAATCCATGTAGCATTTCTTATGTCGGGTTGATCCAGTACATAGTTTTCTAACATGTACCTATGTGTTGACTTAATATCTTATATCATGACACATTTCATCAATCATTACACATACTAGTTTTAATGCATTATCATTGTTCCATTAATGATAATACTTGACTAGGGATAATTTTAGAATAATTAAATTCTTGGAACATTATTATATTTATTAATAAAACGCAGATATAGAATTAAACATAATAATAACAAATTGCCATAAATTAAAAACGTTATGATACAATATATGCCTAAACTATCAGCACATAATTGGTCCTTAGGGCATAATCCAAAAAACTCCCACTTGAACTAAGACCCATCAATCATATCTCTAATGCCTAATGATCTAGTGTGACGATCATGTTTCTACTGTGTCAGAGGCTTCATTAATGGATCAGCGATGTTATCATCAGTTTGTACTTTGCATATTTTCACATCTCTTTTCTCAATGATCTCTCGGATAAGATGGAAGCGCTGAAGTATATGTTTAGATCGTTGGTGAGATATGGGTTCCCTAACCTACACAATAGCTCCATGTTGTCATAATAGAACTCAATTGGATTGGCAATGCTAGGTATAACCTCAAGCTCGGTTATGAACTTTTTTGTCTAAACAGCTTCTTTTGCTACGTCAGAAGCAACAATATACTCAGCCTCTATGGCAAAATCGACTACTGTTGCCTACTTTGAACTTTTTAAGGTAACGGCATCACCATTTAGGCAAAACACATAACCTGACTATGATTGGAAATCATCCTTGTCGTTTGGAAGCTTGCATCGGTGTAACCAATTACATTGAACTCTTCCCCACCTCCATACATCAAGAATGTATCCTTAATCTTTCTCAAGTACTTGAGGATATTTATGATAACAATCTAATGACATTCATCGGGATCTACTTGATATCTGCTCATCATGCTCAAAGCATACGAAACATCAGGACGAGTACATAACATGGCAAACATGATAAATCTAATAGCTAATGCATATGGAATCCTATTCATGCGTTGTCTCTCTTCTTGTTTCGAAGGATACAGTTCATTTGAGAGACTAACTCCATGTCCCATAGACAAAACCCTTTCTTAGATTTTTGCATATTAAACTATTTTAGCACTTCCTCTATGTATGTACTTTGACTTATGCCAATCAATTTCCTTGATCTATCTCTATAGATCTTGACACTTAAGTTTTTCATTGAAAAACAACTTCCTCACCAAGTCTTTACAGATTGTAAAGAATGAATGTCATTCCCAATAAGTAGTATGTCGTCTACATACAATACCAAGAAGACAACAGTGCTCCCACATTCCTTCTTGTAGACATAAGATTCATCTTCGTTCTTGATGAAACCAAACTGTTTGATTGCATTATCGAATCGTAGATTCTAACTTCTAAAAGTTTGCTTCAACCCATAAATGGATCGTTGTAGCTTCTTGATAGGTCATATGCTCATCTTGATCCATTAGCAAGATGTCATCATTTTGAGTTATTAGAAATCCATATCTCTGTGGCTAACGATGAACCCTAGTGGACCTACACAGGGCTTGTGTCTCTTGAGCAGGTATTTATTCCACAACTCTTTAGGGTGTTTGCTCAATTTTCATCTTATCAAGTTCGGTGCTATTTTGTGGTTCTCGAACTTCTTCAAATTTTATTTGTCTCCCACTGGATTTTCTAGAAATAAAATCCTTTTTTAGAAAAACGCCAGTCCGAGCAACAAACACTTTGTTCTCATTGGGATTATAGAAGTAATATCCTTTTATTTCTTTAAGATACCCTACAAAATTGCACTTACTAGATTTGGGTCCAAGTTTGTCGAAGACTTGATGTTTAACGTAAACCTCACATTCCCAAATCTTCATAAAAGACATACTAGGATGCTTCCTAGTCCACATTTCATATAGTATCTTTTCAACTAATTTAGATGGAACGTAATTTAGTATGAAAGCGGTTGTAAGTAAAGCATGTCCCCAGAAAGAATTTGAAAGATCATCATGACTCATCATGGACCGAACCATGTCTAACAAAGTTTGATTTTTTCTATCGGGTACATCATTTCATTGTGGTGTTCTAGGAGGAGTGAGTTGTGAGACTATCCCACACTCCTCTAGATAGTCATCGAATTCCTAGCTTAAGTATTCATCTCCTCGATCAAATCGAAATGTTTTGATACTCTTGCCAAGTTGGTTTTGTACTTCATTCTTGAACTCTTTGAACTTTTCAAATGATTTAGACTTGTGTCTCATAAGATACACATAGCTGTATCTACTGTAGTCATCAGTAAATATGATGAAGTATTGAAAATCACATCTAGCTTGTGTATTTAATGGTCCACATACATCAATATGTATTAGTTCCAATAAATCACCTGCCCTTTCATTATGTTTTGTGAAAGGGGTTTTAGTCATCTTACTTAATAAACATGATTCACATGTCTCATACGATCAAACGACAATGTCAGAGATAAGTCAGATTAAAATTATCTAATTTAATCATTTTGGTATTTACGTTATAGGTAGGCATGTCAAGATTTAAGACATATAGTCCATGAACTAGTTGTGCACTACCATAAAAGATTTCATTTAAATAGAAGGAGCAACAATTGTCCTTTATTATAAATGATTACCCAATCTTGTCTAAATAAGAAAATTAATATTCTTAGTAATTGAACACATGTAAAAACAATTATCTAGTTCTAATAAAAGCCCTAAGGGCAAGCTCAAGACATATGTCCCTACAGCTAATGTAGCAACCCTTGCTCCATTTCCACTCGTAGGTCAATTTCACCTTTAGCTAAAACCCTAGTTCTTTTCAGTTCATGCACATTTACACAAATGTGTGAACCACATCCAGTATCTAGTACCCATGATGAAGAAGTAGATAAATTAACTTCTATAACATAAATACCTAAAGTGGAAGTTTCATTTTCCTTCATCTTTTTCTTAAGATCCTCCAGGTAAATTTTACAGTTTCTCTTCCAATGTCCAGTCTCACCGCAATGAAAGTAGTTCCTTTTCTTAGTTACATTTCCTTTAAGTTCCTGAGGTAAGAGTTCCTCTAGGACATACAGCTTTTTCTCTTGCTTGAGAACTATCCTCAAATTCATGTACCAATATAGGGAGTTTGTCCCATTCAACTTGTCCTTCTCAAGGACATATCGCAGTAATAGTGTATTAGTGTTAGTATTTAATGCCATGGTTATCCACAATAGATATATGCAAAATAAGTTTCATGAATGCAAACATTTAATATGGCCTTTTATTAAATGTTACTCCCACATATTTTGCTCAAATTAATAACCTTCAATATTAATTTGGTGGGCGCGAAAGTTTAAAGATGATAATAAATTGTCCCCAAATTCGATTTGGACACAAACACAATGTAATTAATTAATGAAGATATGTAAATTTTGAACGATATATTCGCATACTACTTTCACCTGATCACCTCCAAATAATACAAACACTATTATTTCCAGTAATATACTCGTACTGTAATGTACAATATAAAAATATAAATATTCCATTTCCACATGCAACATAATTTGTGCCCCGCATGATTACATAATTAAAATATGTAACTTTTCAAATATATATTCGCCAACTAATTCCACCAACAAACAATACAACCAAATTTATTTCCACTAACATTTAAGATTGTACATTGTATATTGTACATTATATATTTCAAGCCTAATTTGACAAAGTGAAATAAAATCAATAAAAATATTTTTATTTTTACATACACCAAAATTTCTGCTAAAGAGATATACTTAGAATATGTAAACTTCCAAACATGTTTTAGCATGCAACTTCTTCTACCAAATAATACAAACTAATTTTTTGGGTGGCAACACATTATTTTTGAAAGGCAAAAATCCTCACAAATTTCCATGTATATATTCCATGTACTCGCATACTAAAATTTCACAGCCAATAATACTAACAATTTCATTTTCACTAACAATCTCAACATATACTATAAGTTTTAACTTCATTTTGATAAAAATAAAAAAATTATCAAATTACCTAATGGATACAACTAACGGCTTAAATAGTTGGCAACAACTAGGGAATAGAGAGTGGGGAGGCGGCAAACTTCTCCGGTAGTTGATTCTCAAGCTTACAACCAAAGTGCCCAACTAGTTTCCACAATTCAGTCAACTTCTCCCGGCCCTTGTGGAATTGGGGCATGCTTCCCGAAATCACTACGAGGCTGATGTCGACACTGAGGCTGGCATCGGCAATCAAGTGTCGGCTGCGGCAATGAGGCTAAAATAGCAATTCCAACGCGGACGAAAAATGTTTCAAAAGGAGGGACAATTACAAAAAATTCCATAAACAGGCAACCAAACCAAAAGGCCAAAAAAATCAGTTGGCGGCTTACAAACAAATTAAGGGAAAAAATAAAATCCAGAACTGGGGCTTAAAAAAAATTCCAGAAATGATGCCCAACCAAACCAAAAAGCCCCAAAAAATACGCTCGGTGGCTTCCAAACAAAATCTAGAAATGGGGCTAACAAAAAAATTCCAAAAATGTGGCGTACCAAACCAAAAGGCCCAAAATATTCAATCGGCAGCTTACAAACAAATTTTAGAAAAAAAAAATAAAATCCAAAACTGTGGCTAACAAAAAAATAAAATCCAAAAATTGGCTAAACAAACCAAAAGGCCAAAAAAATTCAATCGGCAGCTTACGAATAAATTCTAGAAAAAATAAAATCCAGAACTGGGGCTTACAAAAAATTCCACAAATTATGGCCAACCAAACCAAAAGACCAAAACAATTGCACTCAACGGCTTACAAACAATTTCCAAAAATGAAGCTAACAAAAAATAAAATCCATAAATGGGGCATAAAAAAAATCCCAGAAATGGGCAACCAAACCAAAAGGCTATGGAAAATTCAGTAATGAGGGCTTACAATAAAATCCACAAGTGGGGTGAACAAAAATAAATTCCACAAATGGGAAATGGGATTTACAAATTTCAATCAAAACTGGACCTTACTCTATCACTGAGGTGGCGGTAGCGGCAGTGGCGGCGACAAGGGGTTAGAAATGGTCCAGATACGGGGCTTACAACGAAACCAATAGGCCAAAAAATTTAGTAATGAGGGCTTACAAAAAAATCCACAAATAGGAGTTAAAAAAATTAAATTCCACAAATAAGCCCAAGCTCAGGCTCACAGTTCCAGGCCCAAAAAAAAGGGCCCATTTGCCAAATACGCCCACAACAAAATTGGAACACAATTTTTTTCCACCCAAGAAATTTCCTTCCCATTTTTTTCCGTCATAAAATTGGAAAAAACTCCAACCTATGTGTTTCTTCGTCTTTTAGCTTGTTAAGACTTCCACAAGAAGAGCTTCCAAATAAGTTACCTTGAAGGTTTGAATGTGGTTTCTCCTCATGTTAAGTAGGGAATTTCTATCACCTAAGGGAATGAGGCAATGCCAGCTACTGTTGTTCTTGTTAGGTAGGCTCAAACAACGAAGACCACGAACACTAGAAAGCAATAAAAAATACCCACAATCAAAATTTAATAGCCAATTGTAGAATCAAATATTCAAAATAATCAAAATATCCAACCAACTCTCCAAGCCAATCAACCAACAAATAAAGCAACAAATAATCTCAATCAACAATAAGAAAATAAACATGGAATTTATGTGGAAAACCCTTCGGTGTGAAGGGAAAAACCACGGGACAAACCGGATAGTATAATCCACTATGAGAAATAAAAAATTATAAGACTTTATCACTTAAGCTTTTGCCCAAAACTTAAGACTCAACAAATTGGAACAAATAGACAGATTTATCTCTTTGAGATTTCACAAATCACCACTCAAAAAGACAACTAATTTGTTACAAACTTATCTCTCATTCCTACTCTCTATGGAGTAAAGAAAATCACAAGGTTTTTTACCTTGCAAGTCTTCAATTTTTCTCCCTTGCAAGAACCAACAAAACTTGGCTTTTTCTCATTTTTTCTCTTTGAGCGTTATCAACAAGCCACACGCACCCCAAGCACCAGTTTTTTGCCGTGTTTTTAAGTTACCAAGAGAGAGAAACCCTTGTGCCTTTTTATACCATGAAGCATGGCCCTTAGATCAAAGTTTAAAGAAGAGATCCAAACCATTGGTCAAAGAATAAACCAAAACAAACTTAAAAACTTGTCACGTGCTTGAGGGACATGGAATTTGTCAAATGCTGGAGGGACAAAAACTTGTCATGGGGTTCGACCCACATGACTTACAGTTCTTGATAATCCAAAAAGATTCACTAAATTTGTTTGTAGTTTTGAGAAAAAAAAATTGTTGCATGGCCTCAAAGGTCATCTAAGGAGGGGTCAAAAGTCCAACAACCTCCCTCACTAGTTTTGGCAGGCAAAGAGAGCTCTTCGTCTCTCTACTATGTTTGATTCAGAATTAAATGCATCAATCATATTTCAAATCTCATTGGCATGAATTGAACCAAGGAAGAGCTCTAACAGATATAAGTACTTGCAAAAAGCTAATCAACATTCCCACATATAGTATCAATTGATAAGTCCCACCTTGGTGTGACTAAACTGGACAATTGGTGAAAACATGAGAAAGAAAAGATAGTGAGAACAAGTTCTGGAACAGGTCCCAGGAAAAACTCTCCGATGCTTAACTCAGCTTCCTAAGGTGAAAAAAGGAAATGAACACTAATGCTAAAGGTTTTTCTCGTACCTCTTTAGTTGGCTTGAGGCATAGTATTTATGAATATAGTGGGCAATTGCATAGGCCATTGTCTATTAAGAGTTGTGCTGTTTATATTGACTTTTTTCAGTACTTCAAGCCACAATGCCACTAGGCCAAAATGTTGTTCCGTGTCTAATACGAGGTTTTATGCCAATAGTTCTTTAGGTAGAATCATGCACTTGTTCATGTTGTCTATTCTATGTGTTGGTAACTATTTGCAGGATGGTGATGGTAAGGAATATCATATTCCAATGTTCATTTTGAAAATAAAAAAGAAAAAGAAAAAAACCAAACATATGCTAATATGAGTAATAAAAGAATCCATTTCCAATCAACTAGTTCCTTCCTTGAGAATGCATGCTCTGAATTCTATGATGTTCATGTCTTTTGGTTCTGCAACTTCATTAACAGATGAACAAGTCAAAGAGATTGTAATTGGGTTGGAAAAAGGTGAGCAAAAGTTCATTTGGCTAGTTAGGAATGTGGATTTTTTGGAGAGGAAATTCAAAAAACCTAAATGCTAGAAAAAAAATTGAAAGTAGGATTGAATAGAGAGGACTGATTGTGAGGGATTGGGCAACATACTTGTAAATCCTTACACATTTATCAATTGGTGGACTTTTAATCACTATGGATGGAATTCAGTTTGGAAAGCATTAGCTTTGGAGTACCAATTGTTGTATGGGCAATGCGTTTGGACCAACCCAAAAATGTTGCACTAATAACAGACATGCTAAAAATTTGTCATAATTGAGATTGGTAACTTCAAGATGAAATTGTGTCATTAAAGATTTAACTCACGTTGCCCAAAAAAAAATCATTTTATGTTTGTATCCTACAAAGGTTGATGGGCATTTTATCAGACAAAAAGTAGAGGGAAAATTTCAAAGATTATTTTGTCCACACAATTTATATTTTGAGCAAACATCAACAACTTACATCACCTTTCCAACTTAGAAGAGGTGCTAATAGTTTTTCTAAATTTTGGAGTTTATTCGGTAATTTTTCTAAATCTTGATGATGATAAATGTAATTTGCCGTAATTTTTTATGATTGATATGATATACATAATGATGAAACTCTAACACACATGGATTACTTGTACACTAAGTCTAGCTAGACCTAATCACGATTCTAAAACCACTGTTTATAGTTCCAAAACCACCAGTTCTCGAATTCTCTAAGGATAGAATCAGAACCTATTAGGGAACGGGCCCTATTATTAGCTGATAGCTCGTAAAAAAAATAACAAAAATAGTAAAATGGAGAAAATAGATAAGACAAAAGACAAAAGAATTTACGTGATTCTATCAATATGATCTACGTTCATGACCAAAGGAGGAGCCAAACTTCACTATTATATGGAGATAATTTTACAGGTAGTACCTTCCCAACCACCCTACTACCCAATGCAAATATGTGAAAAATAACACATGCCAAACAATGAATTGTATATAAAATACTAGTAGGAATATATCAAGAGGATCCATAAAACCTAATTTAGATATCTGAATAAAGGAACTATGTTAGGAAGAAAAGACCAAAGAGAAGAAACTAAGTTATGGTCTCAAGAATATATCTCTTGAAAACTTTCATATCTGTTCCTATTTATAGGCAGATTTTTAGACAATTTTCATGGCTTAATTAATTTCTCTCCAGTCTAAATGTCATGTGTGAGCACCAAAGTTAAATGTTCATAAGCAAAGAAATCTACAAAGGAAGATTTGTACATCCATGCATGATGTACATTGAATATGAGGAAACAAAGCATATAAATGTGCCAACTAACAAATCTCCACATTGACTTGGTTCCGAAAAATTGGTGACTTGCTCCACCTTCTCTAGCAATGCCCTAATGGATTGAATCACCAACTATGAATACCAATCAAGTCAAAACACTGCTCGAACTTGTAAACTAGAACAGCCTTCGTAAACATATCTACAGAATTGTCCTTGGTATTGATCTTGTAAACAAGAACCTTCTTTTCTACAATAGTGTCACAAATGAAATGATACTTCACATCAATATGCTTTGCCCGCTCATGATACATTTGATCTTTGGTCAAATAAATTGCACTTTGACTATCACAGTAAATGGTAATAACTCCTTAATGTAAAGATAATTCGCCGAATAAACCTCTCAACCGTAGAGTTTCTTTAATTGCCTTAGTGACTGTCATATATTCTGCTTCAGTAGTAGATAAAGCCACTACATGTTATAGAGTAGCTTTCCAGCAAACAACACAACCTTCACTACAAAATACATAACCTGTAAAAGACCTACGTTTGTCGAGATCACCAGCATAATCTGAATCTACAAAACCTAACAATGTGTTAGTGGAACGTCCAAACTCCAAGCAAGTGCTTGAAGTACCCCTTAAATATCTGAAAATCCATTTCACAGCTTGCCAGTGTTCTTTGCCATGTTGGCTATATACCTGCTAACAACAATAACTGTTTGTGAAATATCAGGACATGTACAAACCATTGTATACATGATACTACCAATGGCACTAGAATAAGGAACATGTACCATATAATCTTCTTCTTCCTTTGATTGTGGTGATTAAGCAGAAAATAGTAAAAAATAACTAGCAAGAAGAGTACTAACCGATTTAGTGTCTTACATGTCAAACCTCTCCAAAACTTTATTGATATAACTCTCCTGGGTCAATGGTAGTTTACTAGCTCCTCAATCACATCTATTCTCTATGCCAAGAATCTTCTTTGCTGCTATCAAATCTTTCATTTCAAATTCACCATTTAAAGGCTTTCAACTGGTGAATTTCTACAAGAATTTTAGCTACAATAAGCATGCATCAACATATAACAACAAATAAATGAATGAACCATCATTTGACTTTCGAAAGTATACACAACTATCATACATGCTCCTGGAGAAATTATGACTCAACATAAATGAATCAAATCTCTAATACCACTATCTTGGAGACTGCTTTAGTTGGTACAAGGATTTCTTCAATAAACAAACATGGTCTTTCTTACCTTCAACTTCAAAACCTCAAGTTGTTTCATATAAATCTCTTCAGCTAATTGGCCATGTAAGAAAGTTGTCTTGACGTCAAACTGTTCTAACTCCAAATCAAACATGGCAACCAATGCAAGTAATAAATGAATAGAGTTATGTTTCACAATGGGTGAGAAAACATCATTAAAATCAACATCTTGTACCTGACTGTAGCTCTTTGCAACCAATTGTCCCTTATATCTTGCATTTTCAACACATGAAGTACCTTTTTTTCTTTTGAAGACTTATTTGCAACCAACAATTTTCTTTCCCTTTGGTGACGTCACAAGAACCCAAATACCATTCTCGTGGAGAGATTCTATTTCTTCATTCAAAGCCATCAACTACTTATCTGGATTAGCACTTTGAATTGCCTCCAAATAGGTAGAAAGTTCACCATCTCCACCTGTTTTCTGTGCCACTGATAAAGCATATGCAACTAAATCTGCATACCTTTGTGGTAGTTGAATCTCCCTTATTGGTCTGTCTCTGGCTATGAAATATTCTTCCTCTACTGGTTCATCTTTAACAAGATCAGGATATGGTTCATCAATTTGATCTATTTGGCTTGTAGAGGCACTCTGAGAAGAATTTGAATTACCAATCTCCAACTTCACTTGCTTTTGTGCACCATCTTCTTTTTTTAAATTACAAGAATTATAAGACTTTTTTTCAGAATACAACATAAATGACTCATCAAATGTAACATCTCTACCAATTAAAAATTTAGATGACTTGGGATTAAGACACCATAACTTGTATCCTTTCATCCCAGAAGCATAACAAAGGGAAATACATTTCTTAACCCTAAACTCTAACTTTTCCTCATTTACATGCATATAAAATGGACATCTAAATATTCTTAAATTTGAGTTTTCAATAGGAGTACCTGACCAAGCTTTCTTTGGAGTCTTGAAATCAAAATGAGCACATGGAGAATGGTTGATATTTGATAATATAACATGCCATAGCAATAGCCTCTGCCCAAAAATCAAGTGTCAACCCAGCATTGGAGATCATACACCAAGCTTGTTCTAAGAGAGTCCAGTTCATATGCTCCACTACACCATTTTGTTGAGGCATCATCCTGACTCTGTGATGTCGAGCAATTCCTTTATTCTTGTAGTATGCATTGAATTCACTACCCACAAAATTCCAAACCATTATTTATCCACAGTCGCTTAATATGTTTTTCTATCTGCTTTTCAACCAAAGTCTTCCATTGTTTAAATGATAGGAAAACATCATTTTTATATTTCAAGAAATACACCCAAACCTTCCTTGGGTAATCATTAATAAAAGTCAACATATACCTGGCATCACTTTTAAAAGGAACACAAGAAGGCCTTCAAACATCAAAATGAATATAGTCCAAAGTACCTTTTGTTTTATGGACAACAGATGAATTGAAATTGACTCTTTTCGACTTCTTGAAAACACAATGTTCACAAAAGTCCATCTTACCAGTACTTTAGCCACAAAGTAAGCCTTTCTTGCTTAACAACATTAAGCCTTTCTCACCCATATATCCCAACCGCATATGCCACAATCTGGTGATGTTCAGCTTTGAAGATGTAGAGATTAATACTGCACCTGTAGTAGTAGACCCCTGTAAAATATACAATTTTCCAAATCTGTAAGCTTTCATCAGTACAAGAGCACCTTTGCAAATATTCAAAACTCCATCTTCAGCTGAATACCTGCACCCAAGGGCATCGAGGTGTCTAAAGAGATGATATTTTTCTTTAAATCTAGGACATGTCTAACCTCCATAAGTGTTCGGACAACTCCATCATATATTTTGATTCGGATTGTACCTTTACCAACAACTTTACAAGCAGCATTATTACCTATCAAAACAACTCCACCATCAACTGGTTCATATGTGGAAAAAAAAAATCCCTATCAGGACTTATATGGTAAGAACAACCTGAGTCTAGAATCCACTCACTATTAGACCTTGCCTTATTAGCTATGGCTACAAAGATGATGCCCTCTTTCACATTTGCTACTACACTAGATTTAGCGGTGACATTGCTATTTTGTACATTTTTCTCTTTATTTTTCTCCTTATAGCAGTCTATCTTAATGTGTCTTTTTTTTTTCTTTTACAAAAATTACAAATCAAATTTTTATGTCTTGATTTTGACCTCACCTTGGACTACTACTACGAGGATCTCTATTTTCATATTTATCCCTTACAAATAGTCCCTCTGCCTAACTTCCACTAGTCTCTCCTGTAATGTCCCTATCAATCTGTTCTTTAGACTTTAATGCAAATTTTATACTATCGTATGAGATAGATTCTTTTTCATATATTATAGTATCTTGAAAATATTTAAAGGACTAGGGAAGGGAACACAACAATAATATGACTTGATCTTTATCTTCAATTTTAATGTCTACATTCTCCAAATCCATAATTAAAATCAAATTTGTCAAGATGAGAAAGTATAAATGTACCTTCTATCATCTTGAATATGTACAACTTCTGCTTTAGATAAAGTCGTTCTCCACCATCTTTTTTATGAACATGGCTTTTAATCAGTCCCACATACCTTTGGTCATCCTCTCATTGGTGACTTCTATAAAACCTCATTAAAGAGATTCAATATAATAGCTGATCTAGCTTTTTTGTCTAGATCTGCAAATATTTTCGCTATTATCTCTAGTGCCCTATTCTCTTATCCTTTAAGTGCTAACTCGCATCCATCTCGAATAAGAATGGCTTTCATCTTGAGTTGTCACATACTGAATTTGACACTCCAATTAAACTTTTCAATAAAGGTCTTTTTTACTATCATGATGGCAAAAAAAAAAAATGACTCTCTGGTGAATAGTAACATGGGCCCCACATGAGATGAATAGTGAATATAGGCACCGCAAGGAAATAGTGACTCTGGGCCCTACTAGTAGAAAGTACTTATTTTCTTATGTGAAGGATCTACATTTAGTGACAACCATAGAGCATATGATAAGCACCTCAACGAGGCTTTGATACCAGTTTTTATAAGGAACAAGCTCCGCTATTAGCTGATAGCCAATAAAGAAAATAACAAAGACACTAAAAAGGAAGAAATAAATAGGACAAAAAACAAAAAAAATACATAATTTGGTCAATGTGACCTACATCCACGGCCAAATGAGGAGCCAAACTTCACTAATATGTAGAGATAATTTTACAAATAGTACCTTCCTAACCACCCTACTACACAATGCACATATATGAAAAATAATACATACCAAACAATGACTTATATACAAGATACTAATAGAAATCTATCAAGATGATCCATGCATAAAACCTCATTTAAACATTTGAATAAAGGAATTATGTTGGGAAGAAAATACCCAAGAGAAGAAGCTGATTTATGATATCAGAAATATATATCTTGAAAAGCTTCATATCTACTCCTATTTATAGGTAGATTTCAAGACAATTTTATGGCCTAATTAATTTTCCAATAGCTTAAATGTCATGCGTGAACACCAAAGTCAAATGTTCATATCCAAAGAAATATGCAAAGTAAGATTTGCACATCCGTGCATGTTGTACATTGAATGTGAGGAACCAAGGCACATAAATGTGCCAACTAATAGAACCAAACCTTGGAGGGCCAGTTTTGATCTAGTTCCTGAATCGTTGGTTTATGATGCACTTCAGTTTAATTTCAGTTCCAGTTATTGTTTCACTTTCAGTTATAAAAGAAAATAATTTAAATTTAAAAGTTATAAAAAAAATTTATAGCTTAAACTTATATGTATATATAACTTACACTTATAATTCAAACGAAATTGAGAAAAAAGTATATTTATTTATATTTTTTGAAAGTTATAAATTTTGTTGTAAAAAGAATATAAATTAGTCTTAAAAGTTATAAATAAAATATAACTTGGAATTAGAGAAAAATATAACTTCCACCGACAATTAAAAATTAAAGTGAGAAAAGAGTATACTTTATTCATATTTTGAAAATGGCAATTTATTTCTTAAAAAAATATAACTTAAATTTAGAAGCCATAAAAGAAATATAATTTAGATTTAGAAAAAAAATAGAACTTGTATTTAAAATTAAAAATGAAATTCAAAAAAGAGTATATTTTATTTATATATTTATAATTTAATATTTTATGTTTATTTATATATATATTTATTTAATTAATTAATTTTTTAAAAAAAATTACATGGTTCTATATCAAACCAAATCAAACCAAACCACCAATTCCAATTTCAGTTTCGATTCCACATTTCGAGGAATCAGAATCGGACCACCTGGTTTAGTTCCAATTACGGTTCTTGGAACTGTAGGTTCAATTTCGGCTCGAATCAAAACTATGGTCACCTCTAAATTCAGCTATATCACTCTAATCTTGTTTGTAAGACAACTTAGAATTGTTTTTGTAAAAAACAATACGAAGTAAGACAATTAAGCATGTCAATTGATGTTGCGCGAGTTTACAAATTGATATTACATAGCTACTTATCAATAAATATAGTGTAATTATACTTATATTAAAAGTCCGATATCTTAATAACATGTTTTGTAATTTACGAAAAAAATCTATAAAAAGTAGAATTATACTAAAAATACCTTATAATATAAACTCTAATGGACCGAGGCCCATTAACTTTATTATATATACTAGGCTGTGACATTTTTACTCATCACTTAGCAAATTGGAATTCATAATGACTTACGGCATGTTTGGTTCAAGGGAATTGGAAATTCATTACAACCTTATTCCTATTCAACCTTAATTCTTTTGTTTGGTTTAAAAGAATTGAAACTCCTATGAATTTTAATTCCTTCCAAAGCCTGAATTGGAATTCAGCCACATTAGTCAATAATTGTAATTCCTTGCAGCAAGGAATTGGCCAAAAAAAATTCCTTCTAATTTTTACCCCCTCAGCTCTTCCCAACCCATTCTCACTCTTCTTTCTCTCTCATCATTTTTCTTAGTCTACTCTCTCTTTCATCATTTTTCTCGGTCTACTCTCTCTCTCATCATTTTCTCACTCTAGTTTCTCTCTCATCATTTTTCTCACTCTATTTTCTCTCTCATCATTTTTCTCACTCTATTTTCTCTCTCATCATTTTCTCACTCTACTTTCTCTCTCATCATTTTATCACTCTATTTTCTCTCTCATCATTCTTTCACTCTACTTTATCTCTCATCATTTTTCTCACTCTTCTTTCTCTCTCTCATTATTTTCTTACTCTTCTTTCTCTTTCTCATCATTGTCTCATTTAGTAATAAAATGTTTAAGATAAGGGTATTTTAGTTATTTTAACACTATTCATTAATCTTATTCACCCCAACCAAGCACAAGAATAATGATTGTACCCCATACAATTCCTTTGAACCAAACCTATTCAATTCAATTCCAACCCAATTCAATTCTCACCGAATTTATATTCAATTCTAACTTTATTCATTACAGTGAACCAAAGTGCCATTAATGTGTATACAACTTCCTTGATTTTGCTTTGGAGAAAATCAAGTGATTTACTAAGTTATGTTCTTTTTTGATTTAACAATACTTTTAGATTTGAAAAATGTTGATATTGTCAAGTGCTATCAAAGTACTCTTGAAACATAAATTTAGAGACGCCTTTGAAAGCTTTTTAGTGCAAAACCAATGCTATGTGAACTTAATACCAAAGAATAATATAATAGAGTAATGATAAAGATAATAACAAATTATAGTGACTTTGTATAGTGACTGATGTGGCAATTATAAAAAAATAAAATCATCTATTCATCTTTATTACAAAACACAAATAATGAGAGATAATTTTATCTTTTCATAATTGCCACGTCAATCACTATATAAAGTCACTATAATTTGTTACTATCACAATCATTACTCAATATAATAACATACCTTCCTCTTTCCAATTTTGAGCCCCAGCAAACACAAGAAAAATTTCTCTGTGGAAAAACATGGGTCAGTAAGCACATGCGAAAAAACAGAAGCTGACCGAACACATCACTGTCATCACATGCCATGACTTGGAATTTCCCCGGATGAATTTGGCTGCTTTTGCATATTAATTTAGGGTTTTCTTCAACGCGTAACTGCTTAACGTACTCCCCACTCCCGCTCCCGCATGCAGGATTATACTCAGTATCGTTATCATGCACGCTAGCTAGAAGACAGCAAAGGTCCAAAGAAACTATTAAAAAAAAAAAAAAAAACATATATGTACTGGGTTTGTTGATTCATGCTTTCCTCTATATCCTAAATAAAGCTTCATAATTTCATTTGAAGAAGTTTATATGGTTAGGTGTTTTTACTTTTAATTTAATTAATTCTTCAAACCAATTTGCCTTTAGTTTAAATCATAAATGTCACCTTCTATCAAATTAATTTGAAAAGTAGTATGAAGTAACCCCAAATACTATACACACACATATATATATATATATGTATATATTATAAACATTTGATTTAATATTTGATGAAGGGATTCCAGTACTCATCATTTTTAGATTTGATTGTTTTTATTGATTGTTTAAAACTATATCTCACTTATATAGTTGTTTAAAATTGTACTTTGTCACTTTATTGATTGAGAGTGGAGTTTTGGTGTAAACTAATTAAAAGTCTCGCAATTTTTTCTCTCTACATTGAGAAATTGTTTTACCTAAAAATCTTTTTTTTTATGTTTATTTTTTGTAATTTGTAATTTGATTTATTTTCACATATTTATTATTTTTAATGCTCCTAATATGTTCAAACAAATTGAAAAAATTTTTTGTTTGTTATTATAGTTGTGGTCAATTGATTTAATCGAGTATCTCCCAACAACGTACATTTTACAAACAGTATTGGTTTTTGTTGCTAAATTTTGAATTGAATATGCTTTTTTTTTATCAAATTGGATGGGGGTAGGTTATATGTTGAAATGTTTACGAAATATATTTATATATAAATTTTCATCATTGATAATAGTAATATTTGATATATATGACATTAGGATGATGTCATATAGTTTGTAATTAGAAATTCGATTGATCCGATTCATTGACTTTTAATTTGGCAATTTAGCCTTTTCGCCCTTTGATCTGAATTTTAAAACGTTAATTGAAAAAGAATAATTTTTTTTGTTTAATAATCAATGCACAAATTTCATGAATTGAAACAAAAACAGCTTTTTGGAAAGAGCAACGTTATTCAAAATCGTTAAAGTTTGTTTTCATGAAAATTCAATTTCGATTATTTTCAAAATTCAATTATAACCGAATCACTTACGAAAGCCTTCCTAGGTACGTACGTCTGGCTCCAGCGAATCGTGGCTTTATTTGAAAAATTGTTTTTTAGGAGAATATTAGTTAGTAGTCTTGGAGAGGTCTTCATGCTATTTCCAAGAAATTTCCCTTATTGGGACCTTTCAACTAAGCATATCCTTTTTCTATCTTTACCTTCAAATTAAAGGCTCCTATTGGAGCGTGATGTCTTTGAGAAAAGCTGTATTGAAATATATAAAAATTTTAGTAAGTATTTTTTGAATAAAAAAAGTATTTTAAAATAAAAAAATTTTAAAATTATATAAGAAGAATTTGAATGGAAAAATTTTTATTTTAAATTTTAAAATAAAAATGTATTTGAATAATTTATTTTTATTTAAAAAAACTAACTCTTTTCTCATCTACAAACAAAAATAGTTTAAAGGATTGGAAGTGCTCATAGGTTCAGACTTTAAAGATAAAAGGATGCTATGGGCTCACGCAGTAGTTAAAGTGTTTGGAACTCTGATCGGTTGACGCGCAAACGTTCTCTTCACTCTTACTCTTCACCCTTCCTCTCACTGCAAAATTTAGCGTATTTCCGACACGTACGATTGCACTTAATGTCAAAGGTGTTCTAATCCATAAATTAAAGACATAAAGGGGCGGCAGATCCTTCGCTTTCGGCTGAGAGGAACCAATACTCAACTCACTGACCTTTTCCCCTTCTGATTTGCGGCAAGGCAAGTATCCGTTTCTGTATTCTTCTTGCTTTACTCTCTTTTTCTTTTCAATGGGACTGCAATGTCTAATCTCTGAGTCCATTTGAATTTTATATCAAGTTGTGAGATTTAATTTCAAAACCAATATCTATATTCTATAAAGAGTGTTAAAAACTCTTGTGATACTTACCTCTTTCCTAGGTTACTGGTGAGGTCTGTTTCCAGGTTATTTCTTTTGGCCTGCCATTCTTTGCTTTTATTAATTTGCTACTTTGATCAATGCGCCTTTAATTTTAATGTTGGATATGCGTGTGCCTCTGTATCGAGGTAAATCAATCCAGTAGAATAGGGAAAGAAAAAATCCTATCCAATTGTTATACCCATACCCATACCCATACATTTGACAATCACAAAAAATAAAAATAAAAATAAAATAAATACACCTTTACTGTTATGTACATCAGAGGTAAATCACTTAAGTAGGATTAGAAAAAAACAAATCCTATCCAGCTATTGTACCGGTACATTTAGCAATCACAAAATATAAAAATAAAAATAAAAATTATTTTTTTTAGTCCCTGTACCATCGTACCTGGTACACTCGTATGTATATTTTCTGGTTTCTTACATTTACTCGGCATGTGGCCGAGAATTGTGTTTCGTAAGTAAATGTTAAATGGGGTGGAATTGGCTGCCCCAAGCGGCACGGGTCTTTCATGTCTTCCCATAAATGGCAACCAACATATTATATTGTTCAATTGAATATTTTTAAATATTCCGCATTAATTTGATATATATTCTCTTGTTTATACTCTACATTTGTCCCATTTCTTAGCTATTCATATCTTACTAATTTTAAATGCTAACAAATACCCCCTCCGTTATTTTATTTTATTTTTTAAAATCACCTTTGCCTTAATAAAACCTTTTTAAATTTACAAAATATCACACACTTAATATATTATTAAGATTAAATCACAAATTTCGTCCTCAACATTTGCGCTAAAGTTTTTTTTTAGCTCATAATATTTTAAACGGTTCTTTTTAGTCTATTACTGCCTTTCAGCATGCAAAAACGGATTCAAAGTTACAAATGTTGTGAATGTTAAGAACTAAAAAGAATATTAAGGTCTATTACTGCCTTTCAGCATGCAAAAACGGGTTCAAAGTTACAAATGTTGTGAATGTTAAGGACTAAAAAGAATATTAAGGACTGAAAAGAACAGTTTAAAAGATCAAGTTTATGAATGTTAAGGACTAAAAAGAACTATTTAAAATGTTGTGGACTAAAAAGAACTTTAGTTCAAACGTTGAAAACGAAATTTGTGATTTAATCTATTATTAAATGTACACTTTTATATTTTCACATTTATTTTTTAATTTAAATTATATATTTTTATTATTAGTAGAGGTAATATAAAATTTTTAAACTAAAGGTGAAATGTTTTTTAGTACAAAATTTTTTCCTTTCAAAACATGACACCTTTTGGGGGACAAAAGAAGTAGATTTTATATTATATATATACTAGTTCAAAATTCCCATGTAATGTATGGGATGTTGATTATTTTGTTGACAATTTATTAATTACATATTGCTAAAATTTTAGGAGAAAACAAATATTTAAAAATGTAAAAAAGAGAAATTCTCAAATAATTAAAATTAATAAAAGTATAAAATAATATTTGTTGAATAAAATTATATAAATTCATACATCGTAGTAAGAAAAGTACTTTAAAATAAAATTAATAAATAATAATTATTATTATAAAAAATAGTATAAAATGTAAAACTCTAAATCAGAAACTCTTTGCATATAAATCATAAAATTAATTGTAACTTTGACTTTTATGACAATTCTATATTCTATATTTTACTACAATCTTTTAAATTTTTTTACATATAAAGTGAATGATTAATTCATAAAAATAAAAATATCAAACAAATAAAAATATCATAAAATAAAAGACTAAAATTCTTATAAATAACTGTGAAATGATCCTACAAAAGTATAATTTATAGTGACTCAAGACTCAAAACACAAAAAGACATGTCAAAATAGGGGGGAAAATGTATATAACGTCATAAAAGAAAAAAGAAAGAGTAAAAAGGAAAATATAGATAATAATATTGTAATTAAGGAAATAGATATTACTGCTACGGTTATTCTATAATTACTATGAAAAGAGTAAAATAATTAATTAATTATGAAAATTAAATTATTGAAAGGAATAAGAATTTTAATCATTTTTAAATTACTAAAAATTAATTGATAGTAAATAGATTATCTTTTTAAGAGTTTATAAGATTTAAAATTTGAACTATATTCTAATTACTAAATATTAATATTAATATTATAAGATAATAAAATGATAATTTAATTTTTAATATTTTTAATAATTACATTGAAACAGAATTTATATATATATAATAGTGATACCTGTTGTTTTATGAATGCATAAGAAATTGAGAAAGTACTATTACCAATCTAAGGTGAAAACACTGAAAGACATGTTAATTTTATAAATTTCTAGAATGAGATGAGAATCGATAACGAATTATAGTTTTGGGGCAGGAAAGAGTATGAAAGTAGAACAAATAGGAGTGTTCATTTTGATTCGTGGATCGAATCGGATCAAAAAACATATCAAATCGGATCAATGTATTTTTGGATCAGATTGGATCAAGTGATCGATCCAATCCGATCCGTTTTGATCCAAATTGAAAAAAAAAATCTTTAAAAAATAATTAATATTAGTTATAAAATATAAATTAGTATTCTTTAATATTTCAAATAAGTTGAACAAGAGTCCCTGCCCCTGCCACTCAATGGATAAAAAATTCCATAACCCTTGTAACAAATATAATCTTAAGTTACAATCCATGGAGTTCATTTTCAAAAGTATATAGCACGAAATCTTACCGATTTTATTGAACAAAGATTTTACAACCCAAAAGCCTCCCAAAATAAAAAAAGCCAATAATGAGAGCAAAAGACCCTATCAGTAAGACCAGTTGGGAGAATCGAAAATTAACATTTCTAATTATAAAACTAATCAAAAGCCAAAGACAAGTTCCGAACATCCATGATTTATTACAGCTTCTCACAAATAAATTAATTGTCGAATATAAAGGAATAAGCTTATCCAAGGAGAACTGACCCCTCATATCACGGGAACAGCCCCCTCGATATTCCCCTAAATTACTCAATAGAACATTTATCCAAATTTAAATAATTTTTAAGTTCCACTTCAAATATTAAAATCATCAGAAGTGCAAAAATCAAATTGAACTGAAAACATTTTATGTACTCAAGCATGCAACTTTAGACTTTGCAAACATTTTATCCTTCACTATCTAAATATGACTTATGTATTAAATGGTGAAATTTGTTTTTCAAATGAATTGATTTTTCCATATGATAATCTACTCATTGAGATGATGTAATGGTTCTTTTTCTTTTTTCTTTTTTTTCATTTTTGGGGAAATTTTTAAGAAGGCAGTGAAAGTCATCAAATTAATAAAAAGTTTAGAATTTTTTTAAAGATTTCTAACGAGGACAAAGTTGTTTTTCTAACCAAACAAAACTCTATGTTTTAAATTAAGAAAAAAACTCTTATACTTTTAAAAGTAACTAAATTTTTAATCACAAAGACAAATATTTTGAATGAGATTAGATGTTTACTAGTTTTCTAATATTGATGTCAAAAAATTCAAAACTATTACATATTAGAAAATTTTTATGCAGATTTTTCTTTTTTACTTTATGAGTCTTAACATTATTTAACGTTAAAGTTCAATTCAAAAATAAAACATCAAAATATTGACTTATTTTGGTAACTTTCTACTTATGTAATTATTTTTGTGACTTTTTATAGTTCAAAAGTAAAGAAGAAGAAATATTTGAACCTAAAAGTTTTGAATTATTTCTTCTTAATTTTGTAATTATTTATTTAATTTTTTTTAAAAAAATTGATATTGAGATTAAAAAACTTGATAATTTAAATTCGTTCCAAACTTTCAAGTTACATATTTAGTTAAGTTTAGGTGTAGGAAATTTGATTTTTTTTTTCGTTCTTTTACAATTGTTATGTCCTACACTATTTTACTTTAGGCGCGAGTCATTGAGATTAGATGGAAAAAACTTACCTCTAGACCACCTAGTGGACTGACACTTGCTGGATTTTATGGGTATTAATACTGCATTAAATGCTCTCACAATACCACAGCCAGAGTTTGATTCCTACTGTAGCACCTGAAATTTTATTTTATTTGAAAAACGAAGTTTTGATTGTAAAATATATATATATATATATATTACCCTTCCTGTAAAATAAGAAAAAGTTGTGCCCCTTTTTATAAACCCCACTGCCCTTTAGGAAAATTTTGTTTTGATTTGTTCATGTGGAAGTTTAAAATTTAAACTTGACACGCGGTTCATCTATTTTATTGGCATATCTACAATCACCGTTGTTTTATTAAATTTAACTGAAATTTCTCCCTATTTTTTTTAATGATATGAGTTACTGTTATTGCCAGAGGTAATTTTACCTGCTAGAGCAATGTTACCCTTGAAAAACACTCACCAACTATTCATTCATTCGCCCCTTTTTCCTTTGTTGTTGTTTTTTTTTTTTTTTTGGCCTTTAGTGTGTCTCCAACTCCTAATTTCTTGTTGGACACAAAATATTATTAAAATGAAAAAAAAATAAATCTTGAATGGTCCAAGACCCAAATATACACTGTCTGAAAGGCTTTTCTTAAAAAAAAACAGAAAGAAAGGCTTTTCTTAAGCAAAGCAAATTGACCAAAGAAAAATTGCTTTAGCCAAAGCCGTATGGCTTTGGTTCCAAGAATCAAGAATGCTTGTGTCAAATCAAAATCAAAGAAACAAAAGTGTGTTGAGAAATTGCAAAAGATTGGCTGAGTTTGAATTTAACTTGTTTGACAAATTGGTTTTTTTTTCGTCACTTTTAAAATGGAAAAAGATGGTTTCTCACATTTTATAAATGTATATTTTTGGTCATCTATCACTATTTCGTTACTATTCCGTCACTATTCTATCACTATTCCGACTGAAAAATAAATGGAATAGTGACGGATGATTAAAAGAGTACATTCATGAAATACAATAGACTATTTTTTCCTATTTTAAAAGTAACGAACTAAAAAACTAATTGACCAATATATGAGGACCATTTTGGTTGTTAACTCATTCCCCTATCAAATATCTTTCCTTTCTCGACTTTCCAAGGTTATTTCCTTTCCTTAATTCTCTCATATTCCACGAATTGCTCCAATATGTTTTTACTAATTGCTCTAATCTACTAAATTCTCTTTTCTTTTTTCCCTCCTCAATCTATCTCATTAAAAAAAAATCTAATTTATTTTTCCTCTTTAAAAAATAAAAGTAATTTTTTTTCTCTTTTTTCCTCTTTAATTGTATTGTACCTAATAATTAATTAAAAGTTGTATATAAATCAAAGTAGACTTTTTTTTTTTTTTTTGAGAGGGAGGGAGGGAGTAGCTGCTATCTCTAATTTCCTTTTTCCTTTTTTATTTTAAGAAGCCAAATTTGTAAAAGAAGAAGAAACTTTTCACTTTAATATTTGAGTCACACCAGGGCGGTAAAACCTGACAGAAATATAGCAAAGGGTACATATGTTTAGTGGTGTAGAAAGGTGTTATCTCTCTAAAGCCAATCTCTTTATTAAAAAACAAAAATTTTAATCTCAAAGCTATATTCCATTCTCGCAAATACCTTGCTTCTGGCGAAGTTCATCCGTAAAGGTTTCCCCCTGTGAAATCAATCACTCTCTTACGACATTCTTTGTTCCTATATTACCAAAAGCAGTCATTTCTTCCGCTGTTATTTTTTGACCGTTTTATTAAGATTTTCTTATATATCTGTCTCCGTGGAAACAAAATTAAAGTGTGGTACGAATTCTGTAAAAGTATTTCGTTGTTGAACAAAAAAAAAAAAGAATAAAAAAAGAGGAGGTTATTCTTGTATTAGATAAAACAAAAAGGTCTGCATGCAGGCCATTTTTATCTTTTCGAAAGGATGACAATATTTTAACAAGATTTCTTTCTTGGGTTATCCTGATGCAGATTGCGGAGACCTGACACCAAGCATCGGCAATTAATTTTCTATTGGTAAGTGTATTTAATTTGTTCGAAATTAAATAATTGCCTTCTATACTTTCTGTTCTTTTTTATTCTTAGCTATGGTTGATTTTTCCTTTCTTTATTCTTAAATTTAGAAGTCCAATGGCCATTCTAAATTAACTGGCACATACTGTTTTTCCGTAGCCATTGCTTGCAGTTGCAGACCTACACTTACCTTCCATAATATTAAAGTATTTGAAAACTAGTCCTTTGGATTATTCCACGAAATTGCACAGTATTTGCCTAGTATAGTTTACTTCTCCGAACTTTTTAACCGTAATAACAGACCATCAGAATTAGGAGATGGCAGTCACTTTCACATGCAAAACGGAGTGTTTTCTTAGACACGTGTGCGCGGTAAAACCTGATTTAGAACTGATCAGTTGAATTTGCACTAATGAAGCGTAGAGGCCGGCAGTGGCAGGTCCTATAATTTTAAGTTTAACGATTTTCACACTTCAAACGTTAGTTTCGTAATTAGTTACCCTCCGATGAAGATCACGTGAAATATTATCTGTTAAAGTATTAGATTTTTAGATTTTTTGTTTTTAGAAGATTCAAGAGGAAAATCCCAACATTATCACTTCCTCAGCTCATCTGGGTCAGGATCACGGGATTCAAGAGGTACACGCAAGTACGTAAGTGGCATCATGTGATCCCACAGATCAAATGCAAAAGGCCCAGGATAGTAAACTCAAAATGGAAGTTTCTCAAGCAATGCTACTGTCATCCTGACCTGCCAGTTAATTGCTCAAGGCTTATTTTGTCGTAGTGAAATAGTCCATACCTTTACCTTTGGCTCTTTAGGAATTTGAGTGGTGGTAGATGGATTTCAGTAATGAACCCATCATTAGTGACTGGATAGAGTGTGAGGGGAGTGATAACTGATCAGTAATGTTGATGAATGGGGATGTGGCGTACTGCAAATGTTAGGCGGCGCGCCGACGTCTGATACGAAACGGCTTTTGTGACCTTAAAAGCTGCAACTTGCAAATTGGAAAGAATTTTAAGAACGCCGGGTAGTCTTGGGATAAATAATGTAGGCGAGTAGTTGTGCGACGTCAGATGGAACAGATTAAGAGCAAAATTTGCGCAAAATAGAGAACCAAAATTTTAATTTTGATTTTATTTTTTTGTTATTAATTTATCACTCAAAAAGCCAGCAAGCACTACATATTTAGTGGTAATTAATTTTGTCATAAAATACAACACCACAGAAAGTCGAGTGTAAGAAGCTACAAAGAAGAGGGTAAAACTTGTGATGAAAAAATGCAAAAATACCTAATTCTAACGATTAAATTGCATGTATTATCCGGGCGGCTTCAAAGAATTCCCGGCATTCTTCCTTTTTCATTAACTTTGCATAAAATGTAGCATTGTAATTGTCAAATTTTTTTTTTATACCACTAAAATTATTTTCAAGCTTTTATGAGAAAGTTTGAAAGATTAACACCCGGATCTTGTTGTATCCTTAACAGGATTTTATCAAAAATAAATACCTATACTTACAAACGGAAATGGAAATTAGGTTTTGCACATGCGATGAGAATTTAAGACAATTATATTTACAAAAAGAAAGGGAAATTAGGTTTTTGCCATACAGTTGATGGGAACCTATCAAAGTTCTGTTTGTTAGGTTAACCTATTAGCATCTCTACATGTCGATCCAAAATTTTCATTTCTGAATTAACAAATTGACAATTTTATCACTTTACCTAAATTTGTTTTCCATTTAGACTGCATTGCAAGACAAGTTTTTGCATTTTTTAAAATAACTTTGTTTATTTTTAATACATTTTTTTATCTCATGGCCACTATTTCAAAAATATATTTTAAAATGCAATTTATAGACATTTTTAACAATACTGATTTTAAATACAATGTCAAAAGAAATTAAATTTTAGAAAATTAAGTCGGGGGACTTGAATTTTTATTCTTCATAGTCAACACAAGATTTTCTGCCAAAAGTTTCAATGAGACGTAGCATGTAAGGAAAAGCATGTCAAGCTCTTATAATACTAATAATGGGACCGTAGGGCCCGGCAGAAATGTCAGTTGGTGTGGCGGTGGTAGCGTACAAGGTCACGAGTTCAAATCTCACTGTTAACACCTTTTTGGTTGAGCCCATAGCACGGGTTTGCCTAGTGCGGTTTACTTCTCCTATGAAAGTTTGCGGGTTATTCCACAAAAGCGGAATTTACTTAGTGCACACCTTTAGATAGCGGTTCACATGTCAACAAAAGTATAGGACTGTAGGATTACTGCTATAATCAATCAAAACTTTCAATAAAAAGGAATGATAGTATAACTATATATAAAATTTATCTCAATTATCTCGTTTGGACAGAATGAGATTCTAAAAGAGTGGTAAATAATGTGAGATCAAAGGAGTAGTACTCATGATATTTTGTTTGTGGAATTGAAAATATATCAAAGAAGCAGTGATTGATTTCATTTATTCTGGCTCTCTATTTGTTTTTTATTTCAAAATTTTGATCAAAAGTAGCATCACAACTGCTGAGATGCTTAGGGATGTAAAACTTATGAAAGTAATCTTTTCGTATGGCATTATTATGCATGCGAGCCATCCATCCCGAAAAAGAATCATTGCCAGATATATTATAAAAGCTGAATTCAGTAAGTTTATGCTGTCCACCTTCTAAGACTAAAGAGCACCTAACCCTCAAGAAGCATGTTATTCCACGTTATTCCACGTTCAACTTGTTCCAAGTCGCTTTTGGCTCAAATACATTTTTGGTGGCATGAAAACGAGTTCAAACCATTGTATTTGTACCTCCCACCGGCTTTTCAAAAGAGAAAAAAGGAAAAAAGAACAAAATCTCACAAAATCTCAATTTTTTACATGAAAAAGTATTCTATTCAATCCCTACACATTTTGATGAAGATTTTAATTTTTCATTAAAATATACACATTTAAGGGCCCAAAAAATAACAAAATACAGGCAACTCTTATTATATTTTCATCCAATATTCATATGTTGATCTACAGCTATGGAGTTAAAATTTCTTCAATACTGTTGGCATGCCATATTTAGTGCAAGGAGTTTTTTTTTTTTTGGTTGAAATGTCGAAAGAGATGCTACCAAAATTGGGGGTTAAATTTCAACTTTGATTAAGCAGAACCCGGTAAGTTTTACAAATCAATATACAATTTAATTAGGGGGTATATTTGAATTTATTTAAACCTGAATAATGTTATAATGGAATTTAACTTAAGATGAAATTACTATACCTGTTACGAATTTTGACCAAGCTATGTCCACAATCGTGGGCTAAACTGTAATTGTGTTTGTCTAATAACATAATTGACTCATGGAAAAAGTTTCAAACAAATTTGCTTCATTCAGATTACCATGTTAGTTGAACATTTTAAACAATTTTTTGGGGTAAATTAGATGGAAGGACAAAAGATCACAATCTCCATAAGAATTAAAATTGAAATTAATTGTCTAGTACGTAAATTTAATTTTGTCCTTGTGGCCTATTTAATTAATGAACAAGGCTAAAGTTAATTACCGTTCGTTCTTTTTTTTTTTTTTTTTTTTTGCTTTTTCCCCCTTGTGGGGTGTTATTGCGGGTTAAGGGGGAAAATGCAGTACTTGATGTTTTTTCTTTTTATTCTGTGAAGAATTGTGAAGAATCTTAATTTCATTACAAGAATCCTATTCTATTACAATTGTCCTACACTATTATTTACAAATCCTATTCTATTACAATTGTCCTACACTATTATAATGAGTAGGTCCTATCCCGTGCCTCACTAGAGGGGTGAGGCCCCCACCAATAGGGAGGATCAAAGGGGAGGGGAAATGACATTGTGGGGGTTTAATCCCTTATCCTCCTTGGCCCCAATTGCATTTGCAGAGTTGGGTGGCCAACTTGGCCTAATATCTGAGTCTTTCCTGTTTTTCCCCCCTCAACTAAGTTAATGCATTTGTTAAGAGTATCCAATGGTACTGATATAAGAAGTATATATACTTAGAATATATTCTTCAAATGTAATAAGCAACACTTAAAAATAAAAAAGTTGAGCACCCTATAAATGTTAAAAATGGAAAGTAATTGGCTAAATGAATGAGGTTTCTTTAGAATATATTGAGGATGAATTATCAGTATTGGGATGGAGTTTAACGAAACCATTAAAATTGTATTAGCTCAAAAGCAATCTAAGAGTGGAATGAATTATTTGATTACCTTTTTTAGGAAAATTAATTTTAGATTTTAACTTTATTCACAATTCAACCCTTTATGTCAACTTCACCAACACTTTGTGTGGATAATAAAAATTAGGTAACTAATGTCATTTGTCCCTCGACTTGGAATCTTAATTCGACTTTGTCTTTTATATTTAAAAAGTTTTAATTTAGTCTTTTAACTTAAAAATTCAGTTTTAATTGGTTTTTTTTTTTAATAGAATCAAATCAATCAAAACTTAATATATTCAATCACTAACTTGTACAATTTATAAATATTTATATTTCTAACTATTTAAATCACATCTAATTTTGGCATTTTACAATTTAGATATTTAAGGGCTAATTTTATCTATTTATAATGTATTTTTGACAACTAATAAAAATTATTATATATTGTGAAAATTATAAAGTTAGATGTGATAAAATGCAAAATAAAACTTTTTAATGAACATTTTGCAAAAGAGTAAAAGTTCAGAGAAATTGTTTAGAATTTACTATTTTTATTTTAATTTATTATGCTACCCTTTGCTCTACGCATATGTAAGTCACGCGATTAAGTACATTAATTCCTATTTAGTTTGATTCTATTAAGAATGACCAATTAGATTCGAAATTATAAGTTAAGCAAAGAAATTGAAAGTTTTTTAATATGAGTTACCAAATCGAACTGATGTTTCAAATTGATGTAGGAATTGTGTTATTTATATTAAAAAGTGATTAATAAAGATATATTTCAAGTATGCAACAATCAAAAATACAAGTCTAATTTACAAAAAAAATTATTTAGAAGATCTATATGAAAGATGATTCAATTAATTTAAACAAGTAAGAAAATTTCCAATAATAAAATAAAGAAAGTAAACATCAATTTCTTTGGAAATTTAATCCCTTTTAACAACTAATGCTTAGGGATTTAAATTTTACTTTCCCTTGAAAAATCTTTCACTCACAGGTTTATATTCGAATGAAATAGTTTGAGTCTCCCAGTATCGATAATATAAATAATAGCTCAAAAGTCTTTCCTAAAGAGTGAATATCACAAATGAATGCCCTAATTTGAAGAATGATAAACTCGAAAGAGTGCATTTTCAAGACCAGAGAAATGAAAAGTTAAAACTTAAAAGTTCAAATGTGTTATGCTTTTTGAAAATGTTGCTATATCACCAGATAAAAACACCATCCGTAACATTAAAAAATAAAACATAGTCATTGATATAATAACTTTGCTATTGTACTGCTACATTACGACAACAGTATTAAAAATTCTTTGCAAAATTTAATATTTTAAATTAATTTTTAAAAAAATCTAAAATACTTTTAAATTATTTTCTTCATTTATTGGACAAAAACACTTTAGAAGTATGTGCAAATTTGTTTTGTTGAATCTTTAAAAATTAATTATCGTTTAAATATACTGGTTACGAAGAACTAAGTTAGTCTAACCTAAAGCTAATTCACCTTCGTTTTTTCTTCCTTATTTTAGTTCTTCAATGTTATATAATGTCTTGAAACTTTTGATCGTAAATAAGGAAAATTAACTGAATAGGGGTATTTATGATTTTTATGAGTGTATTTAGCATTAAATATTAAGTGAGAATAAATTAGACTGTTTTAAATTTTATTCAGGGTTTCAATATCTCTTAATTAACTAAGCACTTTAAAATTTTGTTATCAAACAGGCTTTTAAGTTGAATCATCAAAAAGAAAAATTAAACAAATACGTAGGACTATAGGTTCGATTTTCCTTGCTAAAAGTATTAGTTTGACTAAGTATAATTTTAAATTCAAAAGTGACCTTCTAATTTTATTATTATTATTTTTTCGCTTTGTTCTTGGTTTCTTTTAAAGATAAGTGTAGGATATAAAAATCCTATATATAAGAATCACACAAGGGAAAATAATAAAATAATAATAATTTATTTGGAGACAAACAATATGGTAATAAAAAAAATCCTACACTTCAAAATACAAACAGTAGTAGAAAACTCCTACTCCTCACAATTCTATTTTTTGTTGGAGTTTCTCTTTTTATTTTTCTGAATCTCACAAAAACTAATAACTAATAGTCATTTATATTGATCCCATACTTAATTAAAAAAACAATTAAGATTTGATAATCAAATCATATTCAAAATCTAATTTCCTATAACAATTCAAATCTAATTCAACTAAGAATTACTAAATCCTAATCAAAATATAATGTGCTAAATAAGTTTGGTTTAATACACCAACAATACCTCCCTTAAACCAAATTTGACATGAAAGCAGTTCCAATACTATCTTAAACATGAATTTCTTTTGAAATTTCCTTTGCCATATAGATCTTCTTGAGCATGAATTCTTTTGAAATTTCCTTTGCTGTATAGATCATGTACAGCACCAACTTGTCATTGATCTTCATTTTCATTATCACCTTCAATCTTGTCATAGATGAAAATTTATACTTTGAAAAACTTCTATTTGGCTCTTTTTCTTGATAAAAAAAACTCCTCCATATTACCCCTCTTTTCAAAACAATAATCTTCACCATTGCTATGCAATTCAAAATATTTTACAATACCCAATTTTTCTTATAAATAAAGAGATTCAAGTTTTCACTCGAATTTTTCAACCATATCAATGGTTTCTAATTTTTCTTCTAAATTAACATTTTTTCATCAACCAAAACATCAATTTCAATTTCTTCTGGTTGTTTAGCCGAACCAATCATCTCTTCTTCTTCCTTTACAAAATCAACTTTTTCTTCTATTTTATTCACATTTTCTTCACTCTCAACACAATTCAAAGAAAGTATTTCGAAGATTTCACACAATCTAAATTTTGGTAGGTTTCACAATCCATCTCTTCAAAATTTTAACTTTGAGCATTAAATTCCACATTAGAACCGTCTCTTTTCTCAATTATTGTAGTATCTTGAGGTTTTGATACTTGTTCTACTAGCTTGTGTTCTAATACAAGCTTCCCATTAATTCTTTGTTCATGAAAAATTAATGAACTTTATAATTTTTCAATGCTCAAAGTTAATAAATAGTTAGTGTCAAATATAAGTACTATAATATAATTAAACTTTGTAGATAACCAATTAAGAACTTTTTTCAATTGATAATTAAATCCTATTCAAAATCTACTTTTCTATAACAATTCAAATCTAATTCAACTAAGAATTACTAAATCCTAATCAAAATATAATTTGCTAAATAAGTTTGGTTTAACATACCAACAATACGACCAAGTTCCACAAGTCTAGAACTACCAATAATTGAACTAGTTTTAATCTGGTGGAACCACACAAGCACAGGTTAGTTTTAATCAATCGTATAAGTTGGTAATTGATGGGGTAGAAGACGTCACAACTTTTAGGATTACTTAACAAGTCGAGAAGTCAAAAAGTGCTACAAGGTAAACTTTAATAAGTTCAAAACCAAGTTCAAAAATAAGAAAGTGTGAAAAAACCTCACGAATTTTATTAATCTCTCAACAAATGATAACTTTTTCCACAAAGTTGATAACTGCTACAAATGATCTAATGTAAAACTGTGATATTTTATTAAAATTGTTTGTACATATATTTTTAGTGCATTTCATTCAATACATAATAGGTACCTTTTTTTCTCTCTTTGTTATTCCAATTTTTTTTTAAAAAATAAAATACCTTTGTTTACTAATAAACTACATGCGTTCAAGCAAATGGGCGTTAAACTATTTAATCCAAACTCCCTTGAATCTCTATGTATAACTCTAAGTTGTTGGTGTATTATACATTCCCCTATCATATCCATGTTTCAAAATTTGTATTTTTACTTTATTTTATATAAAAAATTTCCGTTATCCTACTCTACTCTACATTTACAGGTTACAAGACAAAAAAATGTATAGAATTTATTTTTCAAAAATAGGGTGAATTTATGTAAACATATGCTTCTTTTTTCTCCAATATAACATATTACCATTTTGATTATATAAATTTATAATTTGATTTCATAAATTTAATATTTTCATTGTAAAAAAAAAAAGATCTAACAACTGAAGAAATAAAATGTAAAATTATTAAACTCAAATTCAAATAATGTTAAGAAAGCTAAAGATAAATTATAACTTTTGAATCAAATAATTATTAAGTCATTTGATTAACAAAATGAATATATCTAAATTTAAATTTAAGTACATGTTAATCTAAAAATTATTAATTTTTTTCGAATATATATATATATATATATATATATATATATATATATATACTTTGTACGGATCATTTAAAATAATTTGTATAAGAAATATAACATTTATTGATTAACATCATTAAAAGGTAACTTTTTTTTTTTTAAAAAAAGTAACAAGTTTTATACAAATATAAATTTAGACGGTAGGTAAGAATTTGATATTTAACGCATAATTTTTAACTAAATATTATATGGGTTAGAGTATTTTATGCAATAATCGTTTCTGCGATATATACTCAACATCCTAAGAGTTTAAGCATGTATCCTATCATATAAATTATCGATTCTAAGTTTTGTAATCTTACTTTATCCTATAAAAAATTATATCACCTCATTACTATATCTTATTTTACAGGATCAAGATAAAGTACAAGTTCACTCTATCTATTTGTTCATCCTCATTAGATTGACAATTTATATATAAGAGTAATGATACCTTTAGAAATAAAAACTTATAGTGAAAATTTATGATCACTAATATGATATGTTAAAAAAGAAAAAAGTTATTCATCATACTTTTTAAAAAATACAAAACAATAAGAGATGATTTTGTTTTTCCTAACATGCCACTTAGTTGTAATGATTTTAAAAGCAACAAAAAATATATGTACTTATAAAATAATAATAACTTACCTAATTTCCCCTTCAATGCGAAAATGAAAAAGTTTGTTGTTGCATAAAACTAAAAAGTAATCGTCGGCCATACTTAAAAAGATTCCCCTTCGGCTCCGTTTGGAGTGTAATGTATTTGAAAAAAATGGTATTGGAATGTGTGAAAATTTTAATGGTTATTTTTTGATAGAAAAAGTATTTTGGAGGCAAAAATATGATAATTTTTTTTTAAAATTATGTGAGAGGAATATGAGTGGGAAAATTTAAATTTTAAAATTTGAAATAAAAATGTGTTTTGGATAGTTTATTTTTGTTTGAGAAAAGGTAACTTTTTACTCATTTGCAAACAAAAATGGCTTGTCCGAACATAGCCGAAATTTTTGGATTGAGTTTTATTTGCAAAAAGTTAACTTTTTTCAAACAAAAAAAAAACATCTAAATACCTTTTTATTTCAAAATTTAAAATTTCCCTTTCAAATTTTTCTCACATAATTTTTTTAAAAAAATTCCTTTTATTTTCCCTCCAAAATACTTTTTCTACCAAAAAATTCCTACCAAAATTTTTACACATTCTAATACAAAATTTCTCAAATAAATCATAATCCAAACATAGCCTAATTATGGTGTCCAAGTTGGCACTAGTGAAGGAATAAGTTCCCTTTGAGTGAACTTTAGACCGAATCGCAAGTACACACCTTTGGTATTTGTATACTAATTAAGATGGAATGTTTTTGCCTTTTACTTTTTTTTCTAACTTTATTGGTTCCTTCTGAGGGAAAAAAGAAATCTAATCACGAGATTACTGCATTACCCATTATTTCAACTTTTTTCACGATTCAATGTTCACTGATTGCCTTAACTCTTATACAGATGATTCTGGGTATAATTTAATTATTTTGGTTCCCAGTACGAGAATGAGAAAGAGCATACGAAGAATAAAAAGCATATTTTAGGAATACTTGGAAGTTTATAGGAAGGAAAACCATAGCGTTGTAGCCATAGGCAATTTATTCATTCAATCCAATCCCAAGGATAATATTTCTACACGACACGAAATCTGGGCGCACTTTGATAGGCTCGGCACTGAAGAAAATAAGGAATTATACGACGTGGATATGACACTATCAATTCCTCTACTTAATTTGTGATCGCAGTATAGTGGTAATATGACACTTAGATAAGATAATAAGAAACAGCTACGCCACACTGTGTGATTCTCTGGAAAAGTAAGTAATATACATGGAAGAAACAACATAAAAGTTTTTGGTAATAAGGTGCAGTAATGTACAGTATACATATTAGCTAGGAGAAATCTAATCATTTAGTTAAATATTCTCTCTCTCCTAGTGTAATTTTTTTTCTAATTACAAGGTATAATATATTTAATTTATTATAAATTAAATATAAATTTTTATTTTTATTCTTATTTTTTAATTGTGGACTATATATAGTTGTTATTAGTAAAGTTAGTTCACAAATTTTATTCAAAAGTGATTTTTTTTTTAAAACAAATGATCGATTTAATAAGTTAATTTTTGTTGAAAATAAAGTTATTCAGAGATATAGTTGTATGAGCATGTTTGATAACCCGAAGTTAGATCATTTAAGTCATTAAGAGACACTGGAACTACAAGCCATATTTTTAGCAATAGAATTACAGATTAATGCAACTTGACGCGCTTAGAATTTTTTCTTACTTGTTGAAATTTATCTCTAGTGGCAAACTTGGTGATTGTGGTTCATAATTATGAAGCATTATTCTTCAAAAGTTCTCAACATCCAAACATGAATATCTCCTACGACACAACATCTAACCACAAATCTCAACATTGCAAAGTCATTTCCAAGATTCTGTGCAATTGGTTGGACATAACTTAGGCTTTGATTGGATTGCGATTTATTTGAGAAAAGTTATATTGGAATGTGTGAAAATTTTGGTGGGTATTTTTTGATAGAAAAAGTATTTTAGAGAGAAAAATAAGAGGGAAATTTTTTAAAATTATGTGTGAGGAATTTGAGTGAGAAAATTTAAAATTTAAATTTTAAATTTTAAAATAAAAATGTGTTTGAATATTTTATTTTTGTTTAAGAAAAAATTAATTTTTTATAAATGAAATCATTGTCCAAACGAAACCTTAATTATATGCAGCGGTAAATTTGAAAATAGATGTGCATGGATACTGTAAAAGTATCAGCAAGATTCAATAAGATGCAATTGCTAATGTTAACTGGAAACGCAATGTAACGTGTAGAATTTGTCTAGACGTTGGAAAGGCAATGCAACGTGTAGAGTTGTCTAGATGTTTGTACATAACACCTGCCCCTTACTGTTCTGATCATGAATATTTTTCTACACCCTAACCAAGTTACGAACAATGTATGTGCATCTGGGCTCAATTGCATTTGTGATGCATTATTTTTTTTCTTATTTTGTAAGGACTAAATAATTGGGAAGTTAAAGGCCAAAGATAAAATAGGTTTTGAAAATACAGAGATTTGACTGAAAAATTTTCAGACAATAATATATAGGTGTTTGAAAGAGGGGTAAGGTGGCCTTTTGAAAATTAAAAAATTTAAATTATTCCCTTTTTAAAAAAAATTATTTTTACTCACATTCTTAATCAAAATTGTTTTGTTTCGCTCACACTTTTTTTACTTAGATAAGTACTTATTTACTTGTAAGTCACATGTAGTCACTATTACAAGGAATAAGTATTTTACTTTTCTCGTGTAAAAAAAAAAGGTTCAATTTTAAAAATTTTATTTGTATAAAAAATACTACTTTTATTGTATTACAGTTATTAATAATGGTGATGTATAAATCAAATTAAAAAATAAAGCTAAAAATGAAAAATTACATATTTAATAATATATTAAATGTGTTATATTTTTTAATTTAATTCGAAATGCACTCTTTGTTTTGGGACAAAGGAAATATATTTTTTTTTGAGAAAGAGTAAGTAAGATATTTTTAACTTATTTTGTTAGAAGTGAACAGAGATTTGGTAAGTTAGCATAATTTTACCATAACTAATTCATTCCACAGTTTTTTTCTTTCAGTGATTTCTTCCAATATTTACCGGGTCATCTTTGGAAGCTCACGCTGCTCACCCCCGTCGCCAACTGCCAAAGTGGTAAGAAAACGGTATCAGTGGGAGTACAAGCTCCGTGCACCTCCTTTTTTTTTTTTGGGGTATTCTTTTTCCAGCAATGCCCCTTTAAAGTTTTAAATGCAGCTAAAAAAAATAAAATAAAATAAAATTCTCCACAGGAAAAAAATAAAAAAGAACTTTAGGACATTAGGTAAAACTGTTGTACTAAGTGAGATTGTACAGAAAATAATTTATTTTCAATTTATTTTCAATAAAATAATTTATTTTCAATTTAATATAGCATTTTCTTTTAGTTATGAATTACAATATATTTAATGCAATAATTTAATTTTAACTTGTTAATTTTAGTTTACACAATCATTATTAGTGAGAGCAACATAAAACATTTATTATTTCTTGGTGACAAAAAATGGATAAATTATTTTTAATCTTTCCACTATATACCTAATTTACCTATAAACTCCCTATAGTATTAAAATTTATCTCTCACTCCCTTTTGGTTTTGGATAAAAGTATTTTTAGACGTTTTGCATTCAAACTATTGGAATTCTATTTTGTAATTTTTTTCTTTTGGCTTTGTTAATTAACCTTAACGCATACAAGATTGTGGCCAAAAACAAAAAAAAAAGAAAAAGAAAAAAATTATAAAATAGCCATAAAACTAATGATGCACTAATTATGAACATGAATAGAACATGAAAATATTAAAATGAATGTGAAACATGCTACACTAAATAAAATAAATAATGAATGTATTAAAAAAGAAAGTAGTTAGGAATAATATCGATAGATGATAAACTAATAGAAACATATTTAAAATTATTTGAACATGTATGCGAAATTTATTTATTTTTAATTAAGTAGAAGTACGTTATTTTTTTTGGTGTGAATTAAGAGATATAAAAAAAATGACTTATGATAGAAAAAAAGTTTAATCATACACCCTTAATTAATTTTATCAAATTAAAAAAGAAATATTTTTTCCAAAAAAAAGGAAAGAATATTAGTTTTATAATTAATTAATTAATTTGTTGCATTAAAATTAATAATTCGAAATTTGGCACGACATGCGTCCCACCCGCTTTTTCCGTCATCAAATCATAAATAATTTGGCATTTTTGAATTTAAAATTTAAAATTTAAAATTTAAAATTTAAATTCGAAGGTCTACATTCCTCGCGCAGTTTCCTGGAAATTTCCTAGCATCTTCCCACAGGTTCCACCAGTTCGGGGGAATTTCACTCGAAGTTGTTTCTCCCACTGAATAAGGTACGATCCCATTGTCGAAAAACTTTCGCTGAAATCACATTGAGGAAATAATAGTACTAGTATTAAATACTGATTGACTGCCTCAATCCTTCGTCTCACGTCCCGATGCAAAAGCGTTAAGTAGAATATGTTTTCACAAAGACGCGTGTCTTGTATTGCATATTGGTCGGTTAGCTTGTTCTTGCGGCAAACAAAACCTAGCACATTGTTCAAAGCGGAATAATTGATTTTGTTCTGTATTTTTAAGGGGTTGTGGATTAAATTAGTATATGAGTCGAATTTTCTCTGCTTTTCTTGATACTGTATGCGGAAAAACAGTGTGATATCCAAAATTAGTTCCCAATCGGTGTCATCTCTCCTGCGACAGCATCCAACAAGGATTAAGGGAAATGACTGACGATTTTAAGCCCTCTTCGCCTTATCGGCGTTACCGGAACAATGATTTGGAGTCTGGAATCGGCCGTGGCTACAATGAAGACGACGACGACGAGAGCTCTGGACCCTTTGATATTTTTCGCACCAAAAGCGCGCCAGTCGATCGGTTGAGGCGCTGGCGGGTGAGTGTTGTAGTTCATAATTTTTTATATGATTTTTTTTTAGTAAGTTTTCGTTTCGTTTCGTTTGTGCAAATGTGAAGAGGATTTTAATCGCTTCAGCAAATATTCACGTATCCCCAGCCTTCATACAGCGAAGTTTTTGATGTTTGGTTATTATAGTGTAAAGTTTGTTACTGCCTTTTGTTCTTAAGTGTAAATTTCTGGTAATAATTTCTTCTCCGTAACTATTCATCTCATAAAGTCTTAGATAACAAAAAGAAATAGAGGAGAGAGTTGGAGGCTTGTTGTAAAAGTAAGTAGAAAGAAGCGGAAGAATTGACGAAGGCTAGATCTCTTGGGAGAATTTCTTTATAATTTGCTTATTATAGTTAGTTTTGTGGTTTTCCTCTTAAATTTTTTGTTTTCTGATGTGAGCATTTGGACAATGATGTCGCAGCCCGGAACTATTTAATTCAAAAAAACTTAAAAAGAAGCGGCTAGTGGGAAGAGAGGGAGACCTGTTAGAAAAGAAGTGAAAATGAATGAACTGGGGGAGGTTAGAAGTACTATTTAGGTAGACATTGAGAGGTTTTCTGATTAGGTGAAAGAAGTGAGATTATTATTTTTTTTTCTGACTTCTCTCCAGTGTCCATGTAGTGGTTCTTGCGCATTTGCAAAAATGAAATGGAAAGAACACGAGAAAATTGAGAACAAAATGATTTTAAATGAACAATAAATCTGTTTTTCTTCTTCAATCACTTCCAGAAATCAACTTTTTTTACAGCGCTTGCTTGGGCCATTGCCTTCTAGAGTGATTCTTGTCTTCAAGGAAGTTGTCATGAAGAGATAGTTACCAGAACAAGGAGTTGATGCAAAGAAAATTAAAGTATTTGCAGCAAGATAGAATCATAGTGGGATGAACTGAAGAGGTTGGATACAAATATTGGAGTGGTGAAGTCTGTCTGTTAACAGATACAATGACTGATTCTTGTCTGGGGCTATTAAGTGCAATTTATTAACACAGAGGATTAATTGAGAACAATTACGGAGTAGGAAAAGATATCTAATTATCACCAGAGTGGTTGTATATTAGTGACAGATTATTAAGTGGTTACAAAAGACAGTAAAGTGCCTGGGTATGAATGGCAATGGCAATTTAAGCAAGGAGTACAGAAGTTCTGTTGTTCAATATAATATATTCCAGACAGAGCAAAGCCACATATCACCTATTAGAGCAAAGACTTTGGAAGATGTAAGTGAGCATGCTAAAATGTTTATTACTCCAACAGTCGAATATCCTTATAGTGTGCTGCTTATATTGAGATATGGCATGAGAAGATGGATTTTTATTTTTATCCAGAGTACAGGCGGTTGGGAAAAAGGGAGGGAGGTTAAGTGAATGTAGTTTAAGCTCTTGAAGTTTTGAGATGAGAAAGAGCTTAATTTAGCTATGTTGTTTTCTTCCTCTTGCTGGAGATGATTTTTAAGCTTTAGATTTTATGGATTCTCCTTTTGTGCTTTTAGCAAGCTGCCCTCGTGCTTAATGCTTCACGCCGGTTTCGCTATACACTGGACTTAAAAAAGGAAGAAGAGAGGAAGCAGCTGCTTGCTAAGATTAGAACACATGCTCAAGTCATTCGGGTAAGCATTTGTTTTAAACCGTCCCATGATTATGATTTTATTATTGATTTATAACGTTTTGATGAACAAACTTTTATCAGGCTGCTGTTCTCTTTCAAGCAGCTGGACAAGTTGTAGAAGGTAAATTATTTTCTATGTGATCTTATCCAGTTGGATAGTTGTAATCTTTGTTGAGGACTTTGCTGATGATAAAAGATATGGTGATTAGAATTGACAAGACATTTTTTCTTCTTCTCCTTTTCCACATCTTTATATGCACTCATATATTTTTTTAATTGAAGTTAATATTAGATTTTTTAGATAAATGGGTGGAAGAAATTTCCATCCAAGGCTTAATAGTTGGTCAATTTGCTGCCTTGGTAAAGTCCATCTTATTGCAATATGAATGAACAAGAAGAACGAAGTTTTAGCTAATGGACTAAAGATACCATGGCTAAAATTTTTTTAGTGATTGCCGACTTCACATCACTTAAACAATTTGGAACTTATGGGACAGAAAAGGTTTGTTAAACTTCAGGAGAAGGGATTTTTTTCTCTTGTTGTCACTTTTGATTTTGCATTGCTCATCACCTTGGACTTTGAAAGCATTATTTGTTACAAGTATGAACAATATAATCATGAATTTTTTTCTTTAATTTTTATTTTAGCACCACAATCCCCCAAGAAGCACCCTCCCACTGCAGCTCCTACTGGCGATTTTGATATCAGCCTGGAAGAGCTTTCTCAAATGTCAAGAGAGCATCAGCTTTCTACCCTGCGGGAATGTGGAGGGGTTAGTCCAATATTTTCAGTCCTTTAATTTGTGATATACTTATCTTTGACTTTATGAACCATCACGAAGATCTACTCTGTTAAATTTACTTTTCTCTTTTATATGTTGGAATAAGGTTAAAGGTATTGCCCAAAAGCTAAAAACAAGTCTTGAAAAGGGGGTTACTGGGGATGAGTTCGATTTGTTGAAGCGAAAGAATACTTTTGGGTCCAACACTTATCCCCGCAAAAAGGGACGCAGCTTTTGGGTATGGTTTCTTAGAGTTCTTCAAGTCCAGCATTCAACATAAAACTATTCCTCGATTATTATTTATTTATTTATTTTTTTTGTATTTTATGTTTTAGAGGTTTCTGTGGGATGCTTGCCGAGATACAACTCTCATCATCTTAATGGTTGCTGCAGCTGCTTCTTTGGCCCTTGGTATAAAGACAGAGGTAAGCTGAAGATTAGATTTGCTTTAATACTATTTTCAACTCAGAATAGTATGCTCTATGCATGTATTTTTGGGTCATTCATTAGTATATGATTTTATGGCACTACCTATTACTGTGATATCCTTGTTTGGCCTTTGATTTTCGAATCTTAGCATTTTGATTTTCTGTTGAGAATGTGATGATATCTATCATGCTCAAACTCTTTTAGAGTCCACTGGAAACTTTGGTATGTCACTTTGTTGGAAACTTTTTTTAGTTGTGGTGGATGGTTGGCATGCATATACATGGAAATTCTTGTGAAAACAGTGAATGGTAAAATGATAAAAAGATGCTGTGTGACATTGACTACCTAATCTGAGACACAAAAATATAAGCATCTGACGAAAAGATGATGTACATGTCCAGCACTTAATCTTAAATCTCATCTCATTTGTGTAGAACTGGTGTGCAGAGAATAGCATCTACTATTGGTTTACGTTTCCCCAGGTCTAATGGCTTTCTATTTTCAGGGTATACAAGAAGGATGGTATGATGGCGGAAGCATTGCATTGGCAGTCTTTATTGTCATTGTTGTAACTGGTATGATTACAATTTTATTCAAGGAAGCTAGGTAGAATTTGACGTACAAGAACTATGGCTATTTTAGATTTCCTGGAGATCTGGATGACATGTTTTCAACTCTTAGTAAATATCTCTAGTATAGTCTGGTCTGTCAGGTTGGGTTGTCAGGTCTCTCTGATCTCCCATTACCCATCCATTTCTTGAATTCTCTGGGAAGCCATTGTTAGAAAAATGCAATTTACTAGATGGTAACTATGCTGTTATTTGTGCAAGTGAAAAATAAGAGGAAAATGGATCTGACTACTGAGCACTAAGAAGTAATGCTTAAGTTTGCACAGCTGTATTATGGGGGCAAGGGTATTCTTGTAAATATTTGTTATACATTATGACTACAAAATAAGTTGGTTACCCATATTGTGTTGTTTTTTTCTCACAAATAATTTGACATGGTATCAGAGCTATCATGGGAGAAAGAAAAACATTGAAACTAGTTTAACCAAAAAAAAAAAAAGAAAAAGAAAAAGAAAATTACAGTTCATTGTGATTACGGTTCCAAAATTATTATGTCTATGTTCCAATATGCAGGGGATTGTTAGGAGAGTATTCTTGTAAATATTTGTTATATATTATAACTATATAACTATATAACTATATAACTATATACATATATATATATATATATAGAGAGAGAGAGAGAGAGAGAGAGAGAGAGTAGGTCACCCATACTGGCTGACATGTTTTTTTTCCTCCCAATTACTTAGACAAGTTGCTGTAACAGAATGTGTGATTTCTCTGAATTTGTACTTTCAGGATGTTTATTGGTTGATTGGAAGTTCTTCTGTCTCCAAATATTCCCCACCCTCCAACCTACTTGTTTATGTAGTCTGTAGTTTAGTTTTTTATGTTTTAGCCTTTACTGCCTGATTTCCTCTTGAGTTCATCTTTGGATATCAGTAGCATAAATCTCCCCCATTTAGTTGTCCCAAAACATATGGCCTTTCTATTAGTTTTCCAAAAATGGAATGTCTGGTCATTAATTCAGATAATTCAAAGTGCTATTTACCTCAAAGACTGACACTTGCCAATATTTTATCCAACGCTATGCTGTAGTACTGCTTGCTAGTTGCTATTTTTTGGCCTTTTTGGAGGGGGAGAAGCTGAGTTTGGTGGGATGTAGGCAGATCTTTCATGCAGAATAGAGTTATTACAGCACTGATGTGCTTGAATAGTCCCAATTCTCAAATTTCATTGTAGTGTCACCAATCAATAAATATTAATTAAAGATTTCTTAAACATTTTTCCTTCGTGTTTATTCAATTAATCAAAATTAGTTGAAGATCACAAAAGTCTTTCCCTCCTCTCCTCTCTCTCTCTCTCTAACCTAGTCAATCTTAGTTCAATTATACATCTGTTATTGTGGTAATACAGTTTACATTAACTGCCTAGCAATGTTGTTCAGTGAAAGAAATTCCCATCTTGGAACTCTGTATGACCCTTATAGAACAATGTGGTTGTTTTGTCATTGTTTTTTTTGAGGATATGTTTCTGGTGGATTGAACTTATCTATTGATGATGGAAAAAGAGAGGAAATGACATTTGTGGCTTTAATTGAATCTTATTCGCTTTTCCCAAGAGTGTGTGGTCAGATTTGATGGTAAACCTATAATTTTATTCCCACTTCTTCTTGTTGTCCACAAAATCATTTGATATCTTTAATAAATGGAAGGATGAAGGGGTAGCGAGAATGAGGAGGGTCAAAATCAAACCCTTGTAGTCAGTTAGCCACTTCTTTTGTTGGTAAAAGTTTTAATGGATTGGCATTCCATGTTTCAACATGTTAGGTCTGTTGATGTGATAACGAGCATGTGAATTTAGTCGTGCAACCACAATGTTGTGGCTAGCAAAATAAAAAGAATAAAATAGAATCTGAGAATTAAATAGCTACTTAATATGCCAGCTAAATTCAGGCCTTATTTTAGGTCTGCATCCTGTCTCACTTCCCTTGGATTTGGTGTACTTTCAACTCTCTCCATGTAGTGCTTCTTCATGTGCTTTATTTTAGGTAGAAATCTCGTAACAGATGTATTGGGTTTTTTGTTTTTGATTATGTTGTCCTCAGTTTTTCCACCTTAGACCTCTCACACATGTTGTCTTTCATTTTATAATTAGGTTTCTTATGGTTCACCTGGATGCAGCAGCAAATTTAGATTGTCATTCGTGACTATCTGCATTTCGTTGATATTGTATGGTAATTGTATTATGATCATTATTCTGCAGCCACGAGTGACTATCGGCAATCACTTCAGTTCCAAAGTTTGAATGAAGAGAAGCAAAATATACATTTGGAGGTTTGCATTCTTCAATGAAGTGGTGTTCATCAGAGCTATTTTCAAAGATCTCATAATTGGACAAATTTTAAACCGCAGGTGGTCAGGGGTGGGAGAAGAGTGGAGGTCTCAATATTTGACATTGTTGTTGGTGATATTGTGCCTCTCAAAATTGGTGACCAGGTTGATTTTACATACCTAATTCTATCATTTCTCAACTTTTTAACTTGGGGTTACAGATGTTGGTTTACATTTTTCAAATCTTGCAGGTAGCTGCTGATGGAGTTTTAGTTTCTGGTCATTCTCTAGCAATTGATGAATCTAGTATGACTGGAGAGAGCAAAATAGTAAGTGTAAAGATGCAACTTATATCATATCTAGATTATAAATGAATGAATAATGTGCTCACCGGGCATTGATGTTCTTCCAGATACATAAGGATTCAAAGGATCCTTTTCTTATGTCCGGGTGCAAAGTTGCTGATGGTTATGGGACCATGCTGGTAAAGAATATTAGGCCATCTTGTGACTTGCTTATCTATTACTGCTTTGTAATTTTAGCTTTAGTTGCGTGTTGAAGTTGGCCATCATTAAACAAGAATTTGAGAGGTAAAATTAAGTTATATGTGGTGATATTGAAGTCTCCATAACTACATTACGAGTGGAACCTTTTTTGGATGTACTTTTGCCCCTTATTCTATTGAATAGGCCGAATTTAAAAGCATTCAAATGCATGAAGCACAGTGACATGGTTAGACCTCAATTTGAAAATATTTTACCTTTGTATTTGACAGTTTATGGTTTTCATTTTGGGTGGATGGGCAACAGAGGGAATAGTTTAAGACAGCTAATCTTTCCTGCTGTATGACTGCCAAATGCTCTGAATTTGGCATGGAATGTTGATTGACCTTTATAGATGTAATTGGAGTTAAAGTTAGATACACATGATTTAGCCATTGCAGTAGCTATTTTAGTGGTTTAAGCGTGGACTGTTAACCCACTAACCATTGCTGAATAAAATAAGTAGATGAAGTTGGAGATATTGTGGGAATCTTGTCTTGCATTTGATACTAGACTGGGTTATTATGGCACAGTAGAAAGCCTTCTCTTACTGGGGAAAGGGACCCATTGATTTGCTGGTCTTCACACCAATAACTTTGTTCTGCTGTCAATGTTCATGCAGGTGTTCCTAAAGCCAGATTCTCTTGCTGAGTCACTTTAGATCTTTTGCTTGTCTATAAAGCACTAAACTTTCATGCACCCTTATTGGTTGCTTTCCAATGTTTTTGTGTACAACTTATACTTTTTAAACCTTTGTGCAATTTTGCTACTGGCTGCTGACCATCTCTTTTCAGTTGAACTTGTACTCATCATTTGTTCCTGTTTGATGTGGTTGGAATTGATGTGTCTAAATTGTAATTCTTCAAGTTTGTAGCATTCTCGGGAAACTTGCAAAGCTTTAGTTCAGGGAGATAACACTTTTAGGGGTGCCTTACACACAGATGTTTAGGGTTATTTGTCTGGTTAACAATCCCATAGTTAATTGTATGAATTATTTGTTGCCAGTGGTTCAGACAAATATAAGAAGCTGTTCTGTGATTGATAGAACCATGGCTGATCTCTATCTTAAGTTGCTAAATTTGGGATTTGATATCCACTGTAGGTGCACTAGTTCTTAACTCTTTAGAGCCTGAACAATTGGCGTAAAAATCCTTATCAATTTGCTTGTGTCAGGCAAACAAATTTTTAGAAACCTTCATACAATTTCCATATAGATGCTGTGGAATGAGGCATGCATGTTATTGACATCCAATTCTTCTATGGCACCTTGCATTGTTGAAACAAATTCATGGAATGACAAATAGGAATACAATTATGAGTAGTTTGTTGTGGTGTTGATGAGAGGGGATAGGAGGCTTATGTACTCAAAATGCCTCAGTCAATGATAAATATGAGGGTAGACTTCTGTTGGATTTTTGGAAGGTGGCAAATCATGTCATCTTCCATCTACTGGAACTTCCTTAATTCTTAAGTGGTTTTTTGTTAGTTGTTCTTTTGGTATGGTATTGTAAGTTTGTGGTTTAAATGTTGTAGGTGACGAATGTTGGGATAAATACAGAATGGGGTTTGCTAATGGCAAGTATTTCAGAGGATAATGGTGAAGAGACACCATTACAGGTATGCCTATGAGATATTCACACTGGTGCATTGTAGTATATGGTAGCCATAACTAAACCTCACTCTCCTTTGTGGTTGTGACTCAGGTACGATTAAATGGAGTGGCGACATTTATTGGGATTGTTGGCCTTGCAGTTGCCTCAGTTGTTCTCATCGTCCTCGTAATCAGGTTTTCTACAATTGTCTTCTTAAGCTTCCTTGCTGTTTGTTTTGTGACTCAGAAGTTGAGTGTATTGTGTACAGATATTTTACTGCCCATACATACAACCCTGATGGAACTGTTCAATTTAAAGCTGGAAGGACCAAAGTGGGTACAGCTATAGATGGAGCTATTAAGATTTTCACTGTTGCGGTAAGCCCTCTTCCCATGTATTCTCTGCTTTCATTGATTAGTTTTTCATTCGTTGGTTTTGAGTCCAGGAATAATATTGATTGAACTTGTAGGTGACCATTGTGGTAGTTGCTGTGCCAGAAGGGCTTCCATTAGCTGTTACTTTAACGTAAGTCTTCATTTGCTGATACTGATTTTCATTTGATCCTGCTATATTTTATTCTTCTGAAGTGCACTGCTGTACGGTTCTAAACTGAGTGCATGATTGAGCATGTTAAAATTATAATAAGGTTCTAGTATCATTAGGCATCTTGTGTGTAGATGGTTACTGCATAATGATCCAGTGATGTTTCTGTTGCTTTGTTATCATCTTAGTTTGTATTTATTTATTAACAATGGTAATGGCTTCTTTTATCTTCATCACATTGCATGGTAGATTGGCCACATCTGTGCATGAGTAAGTATGCAATATGTGCATGTATGCTTGTAATTTACATTTTCTGAACTTTCTGCAATCTATAATTTGTCTTGTAGGCTTGCCTACTCAATGAGAAAAATGATGAGGGACAAAGCCTTGGTATGTAGAACTTATCTTGCTTTAGATTCCTTTTGAGGAATTGATTTACCCTTTCTGTTATTCAGTAGATTATTACATGTAGTTGCCCTCTTGTTTGTACTTTTTTATTGAATTACTCTCTTTATTATATGAAGGTAAGGAGGCTTTCAGCTTGTGAGACAATGGGCTCTGCTACTACCATTTGCAGTGATAAAACAGGAACTTTGACCCTGAATCAGGTCAATTTACATTCATCCTTGTTCTACCATCTTTCTTCTTTTTATTCTTTGGCTCTTTCCAACTCATGCTTACAATCTTTATTAACCTTTTTTTGGGTCAGTTTCCCTGTTGTTTTTTGCACACCTCATTTTTAGTATCTTTTTCCTTTTTTTTTCCTTTGTGGGGGTTTTTTTTGGGGGGGGGGGGGGGTGTGGGGGTTGATGCATGCACAAAGGCAGAATCTTGTTCGAGTTGGCCAATTATTTTTTGGCGCATGACGATATTTTCTACTCTACAGATGACTGTGGTTGAGGCCTATATTTGTGGGAAGAAGGTTGATCCCCCTGACAACAAGTCACTGTTGCCTCCTAAGGCTAGTTCTCTACTTATTGAAGGCATTGCACAGAATTCTATTGGCAGTGTATTCATTCCTGAGGTAGCTGATACTGCCTTTGATATCATGGTTTTTGTATGATTCGGCATGGAGTTTAATTGCTAATATCTGGTGGCTGTCTTGGGTGCTGAACATGATCATAAAACTATTTGATGTCCCCTATTGTTCTATTCTGAGTATAAATCTGTTTGAAAAACTGAAAACGCAATAGCATATATTGAACTGAGCATTAAGAGTGTATGTTAGATGCAAAAGTTGTTGTGGTTTTTATTTTTCAAATTTCGAACATTGGAGAGGAGGGATTGAATTTGTGATGTCGCTTGTTCATTTCTTGGGGTGACATGAACATAGCTACTCCAATGCTCTCATGAGGATTGTAATTTACTGTTTTGTGCTATCTTCTTCTTTGAATGCTGAAACGAAGAACAAAGAGAATATCAGTTTCCTCTTGACAAAAAAAGATGTGGAAACTTGGGGTCAAGAATTTTGAGTGATTGTGATTGGTATTTGACAGGGTGGTGGAGATGCAGAGGTCACTGGTTCACCAACAGAAAAGGCGATTCTTCAGTGGGGAGTTAATGTACTGCTCCATGCCCTTTTTTTTCCCCTCAACCTACTCATTTTTTATTTTAAGCAGATTTGTTTTATGAATTGATGAAACTTTTTTGTAGCTTGGCATGAATTTTGATGTTATCAGATCAAAGTCATCTATAATCCATGCTTTTCCATTCAACTCAGAGAAGAAGCGAGGGGGTGTTGCACTGAAACTGGTAATGCAAGTTGTCATTCTTCACAAGGTTCTGATATTATGTGTCTATTTAGATGGCTTTGCTTTTAAGCGTGCCTTTGTTACTGAAGCATGTTTGATTTCATCAAATGGTAAGTAGAAAAGGCAGCGCTAGATAATGAGAACATTGTGACTTGAACCAAAGAAAATAGGTTCTTTCATGGAAATAGCAATATTTTAACAGTTGATGCTTAAGTATGTTCAATTTTCTAACTGGATTTTATCTATGTTTGAAATAACTTCCCAATAAAGCCTCGTAGGTTGAAAGATATTGGTTTTACTACAATATTCCCCTATATTATGCATACTCTTTTGTTGTTTCTTCTTTCTTGTATGGATTTTTTTCCCCTTGGTGAAATTGTTGAAGGATTTCCCCCCCTATATTATGCATACTATATGAAGGATGATAGTGAACTATCAGCTTTTCATGAAATTTGGGAGTGACTTAGATTCTTAAAGCTTCCGTAAGACCAAGCAAAATTTTTTAAGTTTCCTGACTACTGATCCATACTAACCCCATAAATTGAAAATCCATAATCCTATCTTTGACTAGTTTTGAGTCATAGGCTGAGTCTATGAGTATGTGAGGTTGAAAAATTATACAAATGGAAGTGTGAGTCCTCTTACGTGAGCATGAACATTACTTTCACTTATAAGCACATAAACATGTTTCAAGCTTGCATTTTTAGAATTTTTATCATCAGAAGGCTCTTCTTGTCTTTGTTGTTTATGCAGCCAGATTCTGAAGTTCATATTCATTGGAAAGGTGCTGCTGAGATCGTCCTTGCTTCTTGTACTAGCTACATGGATGAAAATGATGGTGTGCAACCGATTGAAGAAAAGGTCTGACAAATGAATCTTTTTAACTTTATTTCATATGTGATGCTAGGGGGTTTGGCAAGGACAACTAAATTTATTAGGAGTACATAGTGGCCTAAAGCCAAAATATTAATTGCTGACCCAGATACGTGCAGAGCTCTTCAAAAACCATTTTTAGGTTGAAGTTTGTTCTAATGGTCAGTTGGTTGTATAAGGGCTTGAAAATTTTGATATTTGCATAGAATGGAGATGTTACATAAGGCTAATGATATTAACACTCCACTTGATGTTATTGACATTCCCCATCTGTCAATTAAGGTATAAAGTTTTGTCACTGATGGTCCTTTTTGCAACAAAAGAGGAGTGCTAATAACAATAAATGAATACCACTATCATCACATAATTACTTGTAGCTGTACAATTTGAATATTTTTTTTTCCTTCGGTTCAAGAGAGTGATTCTCTCTGTCTGTGTGTGTGTGTTTTTTTTTTCCTGGTGCTTTTGCACATTTATCTACAGATGTCAGATTTCAAGGAAGCAATTGAGGATATGGCTGTAAGGAGTTTGCGTTGTGTTGCTATTGCCTATCGATCACATCAAGCTGAGGATGTTCCTACCAATGAGGAGGAACTCAGTCATTGGCAGTTACCTGAGGGACAACTTATTTTGCTCGCTATTGTTGGTATCAAGGCATGGCATTTTTCCCATTTAACTGGCCACATTTACCTTTTCAGTTGTCCTGCAAAAAATTGTCCCGTATTTGTAGTCTAGGATCATTAAGTGCCTAAATTTTATGATATATCTTCCATGAAAATGAAGCCGTCTCTAGGATATATTAATTCCTCATTTTTTAAATGAAACGTAGGTCTGTTTTTTGGCAAAAGTTATAACTGTAGTCAATGTGCACCTATTAAACTTTGCCTGGAGTAAGTGTGAAATGAAAATGGAATCATTTGATTACTTATTTTGCCTGAGTCATCAATGACATGTGATTGTGTATCTTTAACTTCTGAAAAGTTAACAGTGTCCATGCAAAACTTTTTCTGTTTCCTTCAAAATGTGCATAAAATTATTATTTCCATGTCTAGATAGTGTTAGCTTCAATTGCACCTTTTCTTCTAATTTTTGTTTTCTTTGCACCGGAAAAATTATGATAGAGAAATTTGTAGTGCAGATTTAGTCATGGCTGGCATGATATCTACTTTATTCCTTTCTTTTTGTTTTTTTTTTATTCCTTGCATTTCGTTGTTGGTGTATACTATCCTCTTTTTTGTCTGATATACTATTGTTGTCCGAGCAAGGGTAAAGGAGGAGGGTTGTGTCAGGCGTTGCGAACCGGTGTGAAATAGGGCTAACTTTTAGCCGGCGTGAAATAGGGCTAACTTTTATGAGATGAACCCTACTAATTTTTCGTTGGAGCGTACCCTTCTTAGTGACGCGTTGCATTGGTGCCCGGATGTAGCGAAAAATAAGCAAGGGTCCTTGCACGGTTGCACCAAGATAGGCGGGTGCGAGAGGTAAGGAAGTTAGCCTTGGGCCATTATTCCCAGAGTGATGCGCCACATCGGGGCTCGGGTGTGGTGAAAAGTGAGCGAGGGTCCTCACACTTTTACGGGCAAGTGTGGGGGGCAAGCAAGGCCCAGGGGGTAAGGATTCGACTAGGGAGTTGGAACATAGGAACCTTAATGGGTAAGTTGAGAGAGTTAGCATATACTTTTGCTCAAAGGAAAGTGAAGATTGCATGCCTGCAAGAGACTAAATGGGTCGGAGAAAAGGCTAAGGAAGTTGAGGGTATCGGATTCAAGTTGTGGTACACAGGCACAAAAAAGAGTGTAAATAGAGTTGGGATTTTGATTAATAAAGGTTATAGAGATAAAGTGGTAGAGGTTAAAAGATCAGCAGATAGAATTATTTGGATTTATGTTAGGAAGATCTACCATGGAGGCTATTTTCTTGATACAACTGCTGCTGGAGAGATATCGAGAAAAGAAGGACCTACATATGGTTTTTGTTGATCTTGAGAAGGTGTATGATAGGGTGCCAAGAAAGGTTCTATGGTGGGTTCTTGAGAAGAAAAAAGTACTTTCAAAGTATATAAAGGCAATCAAGGATATGTATGAAGGTGTTACCACATGCTTGAAGGCTTGTAATGGAAGATAAAGCCATTTTCCAATCACAGTGGGCTTACACCAAGGATCTGCTTTGAGTCCTTATCTTTTTGCTCTAGTTATGGACGAGTTAACAAAGAATATCCAAGATGAGGTACCGTAGTGTATGCTATTTGTAGATGATATTGTGCTTATTGATGAGACCAAGCTGGGGGTAGATGCTAATTAGAAATATGGAGAAGTACGTTGGAGTCAAAAGGATTTACGTTAAGTCGGGTAAGACCGAATACATGAAGTGTGAATTCGACATGGCAAGACGAGGAGACGAAGATTCCGTGAGTTTGCTCGGATAGGAGGTACCCAAGAAAGATGCTTTTAGATATCTATGATCAATACTGCAACAAGGGGGAGAGATTGATGAAGATGTAAGCCATAGAATCAGAGTAGGTTGGATGAAATGGCACAGTGCATTAGGGTTTTTGTGTGACTGCAAAATCCCTCTTAGGTTAAAAGGAAAATTATATAGAACAGTAATAAGATCGGCAATGTTATATGGAGCTGAATGCTGGCCAGCGCAAAGGCAACATTAGCATAAGCTGAGAGTAATAGAAATGAGGATGTTAAGGTGGATGTGTGGTAAGACAAGGATGAATAAGATAAGAAATGAGGATATTTGACGAAAAGTTGGAATAGCACCGATGGAAGAAAAGATGAGAGAACATAGATTGAGATGGTTTGGGCATATTCTTCTAAGACCCCTAGATGCCCTGGTAAAAATAGAAGTTTGTTATACAGAGTATGACAGGAAGAAAGAGAGAGGTCGACCGAAACTTACGTGGGGGAAAGTAGTAAAACAAGATTTTAGGAAGTGGGAAATAGATTGGCGTACAGTTTGTCTTAGAACAGAGTGGAGGAAAGCTATTAGCGTGGTAGAAGAGCAAAATTCCTATGTTCACGAATGACCTTTCTAGCCCTAGTCCTTTTTCCTTTAGTTTGGTTATATCTCCTTTATTTATGTATCTATTTCTTTTTATAATTGTTTCTTCTCCTTCTTTTGTTATACCTCTTTTTTATAACTATTTCTTTTTATAACTATTTATATAAATATTTATTTATTTATTTACTTTATTATTTATTGTTATTTCTTTTTTTGGGTTCATTGATCGCCGACCCCAACTAGTTTGGGATAAAGGTGATGTTGATGTTGATACTATTGTTGTCCTCTTTTGTTACCAGCTTTTGGTTTGTCGAGTTACTATTTCATTGTAGCATGAGCCAGGCTTGATTTGACTTGGCTTCTTCTTTCATTTTTTTTTTTTGGTGTGTGGATGATTGAGTAAACTTCTAGCTGCTCAACTAGCTGTGCACTTTTTGTTGGAGCAATCCTTCTTCTCAGCTTGGTGCCTCATGAAGTTTCCTGAGCACATCCATTTTTTTTCCCCCAATAAGATCTTGAGTATATATAACATAAATGTTGCTGTTACTACATTTCAACAATGGATTACAAGAAATCCCCTTTGTGTTTTGAACTCAAAAAGTACATTAACTGGTAAATTAAAGTAATAATAATTTTTTGATACATGAGGGATCCATTTAGTGTTGTTAGTCGCTATTGCAATATTGGGAATTTACCTCCCTTAAGTTCTCTGCATTCAACCCTTTTTTATTTTTATTTTTTTATTTATATTTTGGAATTCATCGCCCTTCTGGTGTTTCTGGTTCCTCATTAAGGCCAGAGCTGTTTTGTATCTAATTTTCATTTTTAATACCCGTTGTTTTATTGTCTGTCCCTATTACGGGAAATTGAAATTATTTGGTGTGTTGTGGATGGATTTGTGATTCTTGCATCTTTACATACTGTCTTTCTAAGGAGTAATACCCTTGGGTTAATCATTCCTTTTGTCCTTTTTGGTTCATGTGTCTATCTTCTGCTGGACCGGCATTTAATTTCATTTCATTCATTGAATATATCCTTCCCCACGTAGTGGGATAAAAGCTTAGTTGTTGTTATTGTACTGACTATATTCTTCATAACCATGTTCCTCAAGTTGTTTATTGATCCTATGCATATGATCCAGGATCCTTGTCGGCAAGGTGTTAGAGATGCTGTCCAGTTATGTAAAGATGCTGGTGTAAAGGTGCATCTTTCCTCTTCTGTTTTATTTTTCGGGTTGGGTTTCTCTTTATTCTCCGTCTATGTTAACTTCTGATCCTATAATGTATGTACTAATTGACTTTCCACTTGAAGATCTGTTTTTTGTATGTTTGATTGCTGATATATATCTATGACGTGTGATTGTTGCTTTTTGTGCCAATTCATCTCTGGAATCAGTATCTACAGTTTGTTAGTTTATTTTTTAATTTTTTTTAAAGAATATTTGTGTTATATCGTGTGTGTGTGTGTGTGTGTGTGTGTGTGTGTGTGTGTTTGTATTTTTCCTGATGTTTGAACTTGTAAACTTTTTGCCAAATATAGATAGTTAGCTCAAGAATTTCCTTCAAACACTTATTATGCACACCGACCTTGGCTAAAAGTAGTTTTTTGAAATTAATGTGTATACATTAACTACCAGTCACCTGATTCTTGAACTGCAGAAGACTGATTGAACATTTGTTTGCTGGCTCAGATGCTAAGATCAACATATTTGATTAAGAAATCTCCTTTTCATTGGGTAACATAGTAGGTTTGGTGGTGGAACCTGCAATTTTAAACTGTTTTTATTTGCCATGATACATAATTTATATTTTGTTAAGATTTTATTTTATTTTTTAATTGTTTTTTTGGTTGAATAGAATAGGCTATGAATATTCAAGTCAACTTTGTCAATGATTTTTTGTAATTGGTGGTTTGGTAGCTTAACTATGTCCTTAAATATATATTGCTATTTGTCTTTTCATTTATCATAAGATGACATTGCAATTATGTGTAACCTTCATGGATTTTTTTCATGAGGATGATTCTTCAGTAAGATGGAGCAAAAAGTATAGGCATGCAAATTTTCCTTTGGTGTCTATAACTTTGATCTATACATATCTCTGTTTATCCTTATTTTTTATTTTTAATTTTTTTTTATACCCTAATATTAAGTCTTTCCTGAAACTTATAGGTACGCATGGTGACTGGTGACAATCTTAACACTGCCCGAGCAATTGCTTTAGAATGCGGGATATTAGGGTCAGATGCTGATGCTACTGAACCAAATCTGATTGAAGGAAAGGCATTTCGTGCGTTGTCTGAACAAGGAAGACAAGAAGTTGCTGAAAGGATATCTGTAAGAGCTGACTATTAACTTGGAGAAATGCATTTTTAATGAATATTTTCTCTACTTGTTTTGAAAATGAATTTAAAAGGAATAAAATAATCTGATTGGATAATTACCATTTCATGCATAGGTAATGGGAAGGTCTTCCCCCAATGACAAGCTCTTACTTGTGCAAGCACTTAGGAAGAAGGGACATGTAGTTGCTGTGACCGGAGATGGGACTAATGATGCTCCTGCACTAAATGAGGTTTGCTTACTCTTTGGAGGTTTTAGAGGTTTATCAACCTGTCCTATGGCGTAGAGCAGGAAGGTCTTTTGTGTTGTGGTGCCATATTTCAGCATTGTTCTCTTTTTCATTCCTTTATGTTTCAATATACCCAATTACTTTTTCATCGAGTGCAATTTTTTTATAGACTAGTATCAGAACTATGAAGGCTACAATGATTTGCAATTGAAGCTCAGTTGATATTGTGATTGGCTTTTTTTTATTTGGAAGGGTGGTAGGTTGGGGATATGGTGGGTTTTACCAGAACCATAGGAAAAGGGAGTGTAACTGTTGTTGGCTTTTTGGACTCTGGATACGGTTATTGCATTTCTACTGCAAGATTATCTTAGCATCTGTTTTGTTTTGGTTTTGGTTTGTTTTCCTTCATATTTCATTTTGTTCATTTTTCTGAGGAGAAAGCTACCTCCTCTACACCCCAATCTGTTGGAAATACGAACTTTTTGAGGTGCTGGTATTGTCATTATGTCCTTGAGAATGTTATGGATATTGGACTAATGCTAGGCCTCCAATTGTTATGCATTACAGGCTGATATTGGTCTAGCCATGGGTATCTCAGGAACAGAAGTTGCTAAAGAAAGTTCAGATATCATCATACTGGATGATAACTTTGCTTCTGTTGTAAAGGTTAGGTTGCTTTTTGATAGCATGATATGAGTGGGGCAAAATCGTCTTATTATTTACCCATACGCAAAACAACCTACTTTACTCGCTTGAATTTTCTCCTACAGATAGTTGATTAGGCACAAGTGTGTCATTTTCTATTGCAGTCCTAGGAAAAGATTGTAATTTTTTTCCTTCCATAATTTGGAAGTAAAAGACTTCATCTGGTTCTTTTTAGATCTTCAGAACATCTGATATTTCTCAGATACTGATCAGTGCTTCTATATGTCCAATACAGGTTGTCAGATGGGGTAGATCTGTTTATGCTAACATTCAGAAATTTATTCAGTTCCAGCTTACAGTAAATGTTGCAGCATTAGTGATTAATGTTGTGGCTGCTGTTTCTGCTGGTGATGTCCCACTGAATGCTGTGCAGGTTCATATCCTTTTTGACATTCTCTTTCTCCATCTCTCTGTTGATGTTGCGTGACAAGAACTATTGATTCATGCATCAAAACAAGAGTTCATACTGGCACAAATAATCTTATATATTGATGCTCCTTTCTATGCACATTTCATTGTACTCCTGTTTTAATGCAGCTTCTTTGGGTGAATCTTATCATGGATACTCTTGGTGCACTGGCACTAGCCACTGAACCACCCACGGATCATCTCATGACCAGACCTCCGGTTGGTCGAAGGTCAGTTTCATGTAGAAATTGCTAGAACGTTTTTGCCTTAAACATTTGAGATTAGGATTTCTTTTCCTCATGTAAATTGCTGATTGATCCACAGTAGTGGGGTTAACATTTTTAGTTTCTTGAATTTTTTATAATTTTCCCATGTCTATATATATATATATATATTTGTCTTCAGCTGTTCTCTTTGTATTTTGGTGGTTGGTTTGATATGCTGGACTCGAACTCATTTATTTGATTGAATAAACTGAGCTTAAATAACATGTAATCAGCATTAATGAATTGATAAGCCTCGATAGACATAGGCTATGCAGATTTAAGGGTCCAAACTAAGCATTTATCAGAGACAAAATATTTTTAACACAGAATGGTTTTATGTGTTTAGAGAGTGGCTAAAAGTGTCCAGTCATGATGTTTTTGTAATTGTGATTTCTCTCCTCTCCCCCACCCTCCCCCGCTCAAAGTAAAATTAAATCTTAAGAAATGTTCCTTTTCTGTCTCAAGGACAAGAATAACTGAAACACAGCTTAGTCAAATTTCTGGTGGAGCACATTTTGGCAGGGTATTTATTTGTTTTGGGCTCTTTGCACTGTGTTTTTGCTTTTAGATGTATTCGGAGTTGGTGAAAATCTGAAGGGAATCATTTTTTCCTCCATATTAGCTTTGCTTTTCTTTTTCCCTTTCCTTATGATGAAATATAGGTTCTAGTTGGAGGCAAAAGTATTATTATTTGGCAATTAAGGAGAAGAAAATGTATAAATGGCAGTGGTAAATTTCTTCTCATTTATTCTTTGGTTCAATATTACTGATTTCTAGTGGTAGGTTGTCTATTTCTTTTTAACTGATTTAATTCTCAAAGTTGCCACTTATTGTCTCTGCATTTTTTTAGGGAGCCTCTCATAACCAATATCATGTGGAGGAACTTGTTGATTCAGGTATTAACAATTCTTTCGGCAACTTCTCTCTGTCTTTGCAAAAGATAAAAGCACTTTATTTATAATTTATTTGATTCAATTTATACTTGGAATATGACAGGCTGTTTATCAAGTTACTGTCCTTTTGATCCTGAACTTCAGAGGCATAAGTGTCCTTCATTTGAAGCATGACAATCCTGACCATGCCAATAAAGTGAAGAACACGCTGATATTTAATGCTTTTGTCCTTTGTCAGGTAATTTTGCATTCTACTGTGATCAAATATTATTCGGGAAACTGATTATGTCCTTTAAATCTAGTGCTACTTCTGTATTCTGCTGCAATGATTACCCCAGAAAGGTGTATTTACCTGTTTTGTTCTTCTATTGAAAAGACTGATGGCATCTTTTAGAATGTCTGATATGTGGTTTTGTGTTGGTTCTCAGGCTAATAGCATCAATTGGTGTCAGCGTTTGGTTTAGCATGTGGTAATTAAAATAGTAATTGTTTTGCCTAAAATGTTGTCCTACAAAGGAAATGGCAAATGTTTTACAAAATGCATTATTGTGATTACTCAAAAAGTAGTAGTCCCTGATAATTCTTTTATTGCTGATCTCTTGTTTCAGTGATATTTTTATAGCAATATCAAAAAAAAAGTAATAAAAAAAACTGTGGACTTCTAAGATTTAAGATTTAAAACCTGTTTTTCTCAGTAAAATGATTTGGGAAAGGAAAGCTAGTTTTTGCCAATTGAAGAACACTAAGGGGGGAATGGGAAAGGTAATGAAAATGATAGTAGTGGGGAATGATAGTGGGTTATTTTATTATAATTGTGTTAGTTAGTTTGTGCTGGGGAATGATTATAATTATCAATAATAGTGGTTAGTTAATTGTTTATTATTGATTAAGTTAATATTAAATTAATTAATTATTAATAAAAATATTATTGATTAAGTTAATTTTAAGTAATTAATTAATTATAAATTAATTAATATTAAATATACATTAATTATAATAATTAATATTAATGAATTAGAGTAATTAATTATTAATTATGGGAAAAGGAAAGAAATTTTTTAATCTTTGGGTTTAATGGCTTTCATACCCCCCAATATTGGGGAGTATGAGGATACCCCAAATGAAATAATCAAAGTTTACTGTACATTATTCATTTCTCCCAATTAGGCGGGTAGAATTCTTTCATTCCCGTTCCCTCATTCCCATTCTCCCCAACCAGGCATGGCCTAAGAGATGAGAATTTTTGGCTTTATAAGTGGTCTTACTCAAGGGTGAGCATCAAGTATGGACTGATAGCCATGTTGATACTATACCTCAACTCTTCCTTGCTCATCGTTAGGAAGAACTACTGCGTGGTTGTATGCCAGGTGAGGGGTAATGCTTTGAGCTAGAAAGTTCTCCAAGATCTTAGAATTAAACAAATAGCCGGTTTATACGAGTTTTCACTTTTGGTGTTTTTGGATGTTCCTTGAACCTACAAAATCTCAATGCAGCGCTTATTTAATGCTACTATTTATTTCATCTGCTATTTTCTTCTTTTTTTTTCACAAAACGATAGTATATATTATTGCATTGGCAAATATTTACATAAGGTAGCTTAAAAAATGCTAATTGCTTTTTGTGGTAGTGATCCACAGAGGATCGGCACCACAAAAGAAAGTGTGACAGGAAACAAAGGATTGTTATTTTTGGCTAGCGCACAATAGTTTTGATACCAATAGCATTTCTATTTAAAAACCTAATAAAAAAAACTCAGCTTGTCATCCAGTTTCGGAGCATCTAGAAATTGCCGCTATAGAAGTTTGTCAGTTTGTCTCCTACCCATGCCTAACGGAATACTATTGATGCTCGGCTCCTAAGTGAGTAACACCTACCTCCACTAGGGGAGGACAAAACCTTCACAAAAGGGAGAAAAGCCTTCAAGAAGAGGGTTAAAAAAAAATAAAAAAAATCGCACCTTTATCTCACAGTCGTCGCCAACAAGAACAGTAAAAGCTGGGGAGAGAGCCTTTTCGGCTGTCATTTCATCTGCTATTTTCAGCATCCATTCCTTGACCAGTGTTTATGCTCTTAATTGCAGATTTTCAATGAATTCAATGCTCGCAAACCTGATGAGATCAATGTTTTTAAAGGAGTTGTCAATAACCATCTCTTCATGGTTATAGTTGGCCTTACATTAGTGCTTCAGGTATAATGTTTTTCATCTCGTCATTGAGATGTGCAACATAAAGTCATCGGGTAACAAATTTCCTTTTGATTTTCAGGTTATTATAATCTTTTTCCTTGGTAAATTCACATCAACAGTTAGACTCAGTTGGAAACTGTGGCTCGTGTCAATTGCCATTGGATTTTTCAGGTCAAAGTCTAATGCCGGTTTTAGTTTTTACTGAAATTCTCTGCTTCGTCATGTAGGCCAGTAACCTAGTGATATGTTTGGATAGCCAGTTTACTTGTGCCACCTGAACTGGAATTGCATTATCCGCTTTCCAAGTATTGGAATTCTATCTGATTCTTTGTCTGTTTTCCAATTTTCCTTTGTTCAGCTGGCCTCTTGCTGCAATTGGAAAATTGATACCTGTTCCAGAGAGGCCTTTAGGGGAACTTTTGACTGAAAAAATACGCCGACAGAGAAGATCAGGGGGTATTTACAAATATTTTCAAGATTTACGGGAAATTACTTGGTTTCAATATAATAATTTTATTCCACTAACAACAATTCATTTGTTTACATTTGTTTCCAGATTAATTAGAAGTTCTGAGGACATTTTGGAGGTGTTTTTGTTATGAATTGTCCTCAGCAAGTAGTGTTTTCAACATACGGTGGTTGGATCTAACACGGCTGACTTTTTTAAGCTGCTAAACTCCAGTATTTTTTTTTCAATGAAATGGCCACTGTATATTTGGATTTCAAGTAACTTATTTTAACTGTATATGATCATACACAGTTTGTAATGAATCTCACAAATGCTTATATTATGTGGATAAAGGATTTGCACATTTTGCAACGGGGGATCGATAATGCTTGGGGGGACGCCTTGCACGCCGAATCAAAGTCCTCACCACCAAATAAACTCATTCTCGTGTCATTGACAGTGACACTAAATATTTGCTTTAGTCCACACCATTTATTGGACTACAATATGAAATAATTGCTTCCAACCTTATTTTTATAATATGCATGTATCCAAAAACATCATTAAAATCATCACTACATAATTGTATGTTATGACACTTAATTGGACTCTTAACTTGATTTTGGGAATGAAAGTGGAAATTTGTAAAAAAATCATAAACTAGATCTGTGAACAAAGCATCCTCAATAAATTTTGATATTTAAATTAGTTCGGTAGGTTTAGTAGCCAATCCATACAGGCAAAATTTTCCTCTTTTCACAATCATTCTGACAAGTGTTTACTTGGACAAGGATACTTGCAAGCAATACTAAGCTTTAGCATTTTTAGTAACAAATTTGGGAAGTAACATTATAGAATATTGGTACATTTGCATTTATTTGTACACTCTCTGGTACTAGAGTCACCATCTCTGTTTGAGCAGACCCGAAAAGTTCCATTGCTTCTAGTTTGTACCGTGGCGGTGTAGCGAATCCAGCAGTATGGATGCCAAAATCCACATTGAGGTGGAATCAGTTTGGTGCGTGCAGATTATTCACATACAAACTCCTCGAGCTAACTCGGATGGGAGGACTTCACTATATGATCGGAACTACGGGAATTTTACGGCTTAAAGGAAATAGAAAATTTTGGAAAAACACCGATCTCAATTGTGCTTTATTGTCTGGGACACAATTTAATAACACGCGCTCGCGAATTTGTTTTAAGTTTGACGTTATGAGACTAGGGTTTTCATTGAATATTTTACAGACTTATTTAGAATGTGCAAAGAAATATATGATTTCAATAAAAAAAGTGTACCAATTAATGGATGTGTTTTGAAGTTTGCACTTCCTATATAGAACTCTAACATAAAGAATATTTAGGACATTCCATTTAACCTACCTTCTTAGACTTAACGTAAATATATTAAGCAATGTAATTACACTGATATATATGGAACCCTATCTCAATCTAAAGTCTGGATTTCAGCAATACATTAGGTGGGACCTCATCTCGTCTAAGGTCTAGATCTCAGCAACACATGAAGTCTAAAGACTTGAACTTCAGCCAGCGACATGTTTCTCGGTTAGACATCGACATTTAGGTCTACGTATAAAGACGGAGAATAAAAGCACACTGAAATTACACCAAATGTACGGGACCTCGGACCAAGGTGGATGAGGTCTTATACTACATCAACAAGGTGGGAATTTAGTGAGGTCGTGCTTATCCATAAGTGCGTAACAATATGTAGCAATCATGGAGAAATATAACAGTGTATAATCAGCAGTTACAGTTGTGGCAACGTGCTAAAATATGATAACGAATTCCACAAATGATGGAAGAAGATATATAAGCCGGAAAAACATCCAGGTAAGGGGATTTTGGAAAATTCGTAGGACGGCCTACATACAAAACACTGACTTAAGTATAAGAGGTTTTACTTCAAAGAACTACTTCGGGATTTGTTTTGTAGGAGCATTTAACAAGAAGGAAAACAAAGAGTTTTAGATCAGAATCATTTAGGGGATCTTAGCGGGTTGAGGATATAACCTTCATTAATTGGCGTCATCTGTGGGAAACTTTTATTTTCTAAAGGAATATTCGCAATCTCTTTCGTGGATTTTTCAAACACTGTAAAGATGGTGACACTAGATCTAGAGGATGTAGAACTGCGGAGGGAACCAGTCAAGGTGGAGCATGACGTAGTCGTTCAGGTCCCGTAGAAAACAGGCCACTACGTTTGGGCAAAATTCCTCAACGATCTGAACACTTATTTGGTCATGAAAGTGGGCATTCAAAATGCATAGTTTCGTATCAAGGCGATTCACTAGCGTGGAGACAATACGAAGATGACGAAAAAGTTTTATGGGACAATACCGAGCACAATTCGACAAATTCTGTAGGGCTAGACATCATAAACACCCATCCGAGGCGGGAACAAAACATGATGATCAGAGATACGCCCAATGGAAGAAGAACAATGATGGGAAGGAGGTTTCAGCCTTTCATGCTAGTGATAATTATCAAAATGATCGTTTACGGGTCAGATCGAAGAACAATCCAAAACGTCCTCGACACAACGATTTTCTCTAAATCAGCAAGAAGGTGGCTAATGATATTCAAGGATTGTTAGGTTTTGATGATGAAGGGGACGCTCCATCACCCTTCACGCCTGACATCATGCAATATCCAACACCCACAGGATTCAAATTACTTGACGAGATCCCATCTTATGAGAGGGACTCTGACCCTAAATTTCTTATTGCGGTTCAAATACGCGATGTAGTTTAAAAATGTTCCGTTGGAGGTAATGTGCAAAGCATTTCCCATCTACCTCAATGGAAAGGCACGGGTGTGAGTCGATGGCCTACCCCGCTGTAGCATTTCATCTTTTAGATAGTTAGTGTAACTTTTCCACACTCGCTTTTTTCAAAGGAAGAAATTTTACAAAACGACGGAAGATCTGATGAATCTCAAACAAGGGAAGGATGAATCCTTGAAATCATATGTGGAAAGATTTAATGATGAGAGCCTACAGGTGGCCGACTGAATTGATTAGCTAGTAATCTCGGCATTAATGAATGGTTTGAATTTTGGACCATTCTATACTAAATTGGCATGGGATATACCAACTGACACTCAAACTTTATGGAAAATGGTGGAGAGCTATACCAAAGGAGAGGAAGCTAATAAAAAAGAGAGAAAATGAGAAAAATGAAAAGAAGCATCAGGAGGATGCTAAAAGGAAAAACACCCAGAAGAGTGCATTCGATAGGCTGAATTACAACTGGAGTCGATTGGAATCTTGAATTCAAGAAAAGAATCCCACTCCACTCACCAAGAGCTTTGTTGAGATTCTGTCCATACATAGAGATCTCCTTAGACCCCTAATTCCGTTAACTACAGCACCACACAAAAAGCCACGACATTTGTGTTGCACTTTTCACAATGATCATAGTCATGACCTTGAAAGCTGCAAAAATCTCAAGAGAGATAGAAGATTGCATACATGGGATGCTTGAGTCGGTATGTCCAAACGACACTCTTGTTTTGATGGAACCTAACAATGGTATGGAGGCCGGGGGGGTGGCCACCATTTAGGAGGGCAAGATGGAAGACAAGGTGGGCGAGGTTCGCTTCACATTAGGCGGACTATAGGCGAGATGGGACTCTCATGAATCAACCATATCATGATGCCAAAGCAATCCTTCACAATGGCTAACATCCTAACCTCAACTACATGGCAACCACAATGTCACTGGTGTTATTCACACCATATTTGGTAGTTACCTGGAGGGACAGTTGCAGTTTGCGATTAAGACTAATGCCAAGAGGATCTCACCTCAAGAATCGGTCCACAAGCGTTTCAAACCTTCTGAGGTCATCTTTTTTTTTTTCAGAAGAAGATGCAGTTCTCACCATTAGTTCACATAATGATGTTTTGGTCATTAAGGCCATAGTTGCGAATAAAGAGGTACATCGAGTTTATATTGATGATGGTAGTGCAGTCAACGTCCTATATATTGATTGTTTTCGCAAGCTAGGAATCAACTTCGGTGCCTTGAAACCATTTGGTATGCCTTTAGTGACATTTGCCCATGAAGTTGTTCACCCAGTGGGTGTAATTACTTTGGCAGTCACAGTGGGGGAGTACCCTCATGATAAAACTATAATGACTGATTTCTATGTAGTGGATGTTTCATTTCCCTTCAATGCTATCATTGGGAGATCATGGATGAACAAGGCCAAGGCCATTTGGTTACTTTACCGTTTGGTCATGAAATTTCTAACAGAGCATGGAGTGGCATGCATGCGAGGAGATCAAGATGTGGCAAGGAATGCATGCGCATCGTCATCAAAGGTAGACCCTAATTCCGTTAACTACAGCACCACACAAAAAGCCACGACATTTGTGTTGCACTTTTCACAATGATCATAGTCATGACACTGAAGACTGCAAAAATCTCAAGAGAGAGATAGAAGATTGCATACGTAATGGGATGCTTGGTCAGTATGTCCAAAGACGACACTCTTGTTTTGATGGAACCTAACATTGGTATGGAGGCCGGGGAGGTGGCCACCATTTAGGAGGGCAAGATGGAAGACAAGGTGGACGAGGTTCGCCTTCACATTAGGCAGACTATAGACTGAGATGGGACTCCTCTATGAATCAACCATATCAACAGTACCAAAGCAATCCTTCACAATAGCTAACATCCTAACCTCAACTACATGGCAACCACAATGTCACTGGTGTTATTCACACCATATTTGGTAGTTACCTGGAGGGACAGTTGCAGTTTGCGATTAAGACTAATGCCAAGAGGATCTCACCTCAAGAATCGGTCCTGGCGTTTTCAAACCTACGAGGTCATCTTTTTTTCAGAAGAAGATGCAGTTCCCACCATTAGTTCACATAATGATGTTTTGGTCATTAAGGCCATAGTTGCGAATAAAGAGGTACATCGAGTTTATATTGATGATGGTAGTGCAGTCAACGTCCTATATATTGATTGTTTTCGCAAGCTAGGAATCAACTTCGGTGCCTTGAAACCATTTGGTATGCCTTTAGTGACATTTGCCCATGAAGTTGTTCACCCAGTGGGGGTAATTACTTTGGCGATCCATAGTGAAGTACCCTCATGATAAAACTATAATGACTGATTTCTATGTAGTGGATGTTTCATTTCCCTTCAATGCTATCATTGGGAGATCATGGATGAACAAGGCCAAGGCCATTTGGTTACTTTACCGTTTGGTCATGAAATTTCTAACAGAGCATGGAGTGGCATCTGTACGAGGAGATCAGTATGTGGCAAGGGAATGCATGCGTATCGTCATCAAAGGAAAAACCACTTTGATGAAAAGCATACATGCCATTGAAACTCTAGAGGTGCCACAACCTAACCCCAAGACGTTGCCTCAAGAAAAAAGAGAGAAAGGAAAAGATGCATTAGTTCTCTCTAAAAAACTTGAGGTCACACCTTAGGAAATTCTCAAAAATTCTGAGGTTACACCTTGAAAACCCCAAGACACCAGAAATTCTGAGGTCACACCTATGAACTCCCTTGATACTGGTACAAAGAAAAGCCCAATTGAACCACAAGAGATTACTGATGAAATACAAGAAATTGTGATAGATAACGACCATCTTCACAAGACGGTTAAGGCGAGGGCTACACTGCCGATTGCAATTAAAGATTGAATTATTAATCTTCTTCGCGAGTATAAAGAAGTTTTTGCCAAATCCTGATGGTCAAAGAAGACGCTGAGAAGATAGCCTTCATCATAGAGATGGGAGTTTTTTGTTATAAAAAGATGTCATTCGGATTAAAAAACGCAGGAGCAACCTATTAGCATCTGGTCAACCAAGTATTTTCCAACCATATCGGTAGAAATTTGGAAGTTTACGTGGATGACATGGTGATAAAGTCTAAGAAAAATGAAAGTGCCCTTAGAGATCTGGAAGAGACTTTACAAACCATGTTAAAGGTTGGCATGCGTCTAAATCCTAACAAGTTCCCCTAAAGATCATTAGGCATTAGAGAAATGACTTATTAGTCTTAGTTCAAGTGGGAGTTTGTTAGATTATGCCCTAAGGACTAATTATGTAATGATGGTTTAGGCATATATTGTATCATAATGTTCATAATTAATGACAATGATTATTATGTTTATTTCCATATCTACGCTTTATGAATAAATATAATAATGTCCCAAGAATTTAATTATTCTAAAATTATCCCTGGTCAAGCATTATCATTCAATGGGAAAATGATAATGCATTAAGACTAGTATGTGTAGTGACTGATGAAATGTGTCATGATATGAGATATCAAGTCAACACATAGGTACATGTTAGAAAACTATGTATTAAATCGACCTGCCATGAGAAATGTTACATGGATTATTATTTGATATGTCATAAACATTTCTCATAGTGATAACGGTGTAAGTGATCTTTAAACTTGAGGTCACCAGAGATCCCAACATAAGGAGTTGCATGTTTTGATGCTACTAAACATTACCCGTAACAAGGTGAACTATAAAAGTGGCAATTGGATATGTAATGAATCATGTAGAGGGATGTTGAGTGATCAAGATAGGATTTGCCCCTCCTATATAATGGGAGCGATATCTTTAGGCCCCTTGATCAAGTGAGACCATAAAATGCATGGCCGTGCTCAAATGAGTCGATATGTGATATCGAGCTCATTTGTTTAGATGTGTCTACCTAGGAATCAAGAAATGCAAAGATTGAACTATGTGAGTGTGACAAGCTCCATGGCTCATGTTCAATCAAGATATCTAGGGTAAAAGGATTGAATTACATGGTAACATTCATCACAAGAAAAGTAACGTTGAATTACTAACATTCTTATAACTTGGGTAGCATTGATGTGTTGCTAGACACCGTTCAATGCTTATGGCATAAAGTAGATTTTATATCATTGCCAATGTTATAAGAACCTATTGGGTCATACACTTAGATTGTATCCAAAAGAAGCGTAAAATTCATGTGATGAATTTTGGTTAATTTAAGAATTCTATTGCAAATAGGACTCTATACGATTTCCGATTTAAATTGGTATTTGGTTTTGGATTCTAATTAGTTTTGGTTTTGTGTTAATAAATCCGAAATAGTTTTGGATTTATTAATTCAAGTGAGGGCCAAAAATTAGAAAGTAAAATAAGAATGGGATACTTGTTTTGGCAGCCAATAAAATTTAGAAGGTTGAAATTTAGAAAGTTCCAAAAATAGATTAGAACTTGGAGTTCAAGTAAACCTCTTTAGAAGAAGTTTTACCCTAATATATTTTCTACATATTTGGGAATTATAATTTGAGCAGCTTTTTCAACCAAAACATGAACAACAAAAATATGTTAGTCTTGCTGCATCAAAAGCCACGAAATCAATTTTTCTTCTGAAGAAAAATTCTGCAGCAAAACAGAAAACCAAAAAGCCGATCATTCTCTTGCTTGTTCTAAAAATTATTTTGGCTATTTCTTGTGAAGAAAAAGTAGCCTTTTTTCAAGAAAAACATAATCAGCACTTCAGATATTCTTAGAGAAAAATAGAATCTGCCTCCTTTTCAAAGAAATAAGGAGAAAAACCGAAGCTTAGAGAAGCTTCAAACTTGAAAAAATCGAAAGCAGAATTCTGGGCTAGCACATTCGGATTTTGCTACTTCTTCTTTTGGTTAGTTGTGTGAAAATTAACTTGTAACTTGTATATGATCACATGGATACCATAGAGAAAAGCCTCTGCTAAGTGTTGCTATAATTCGTCGAGTAAAAGTCTTCAAAAGAAAGTTCAACCGCTACCGATAAGGTAAAACACTTCGCTACCGGTTGGAAATCACATCGTAAGGATTCTTAGAGGAAATCAAAAATTTTAAAATTCCACTGTGTGTCATATTTGATTTCCTACAGTGGTATCAAAGTCACTTATGAAGGCTCAAATTGGTTTTATGTGAAGACATGTTTATTTTCTTAAATTGTTTATGAATAAGCATGCTGAAAATTTGGATTATGTGAAGTTGTTCATTAAACATATATGATATGTTTATGTCGATTAAATCAATTTAGGTACTATTTAATGCTTTATATATGTATTTGAATAATATAAGATATATATATATATATATATATATATATATATATATATATAATATGCATGGAAGAAACAAAATTCAGCTTTTTTGGAATTTCATGTTAGGTTCGGGGTTTTCAAGTTTTTCTTGAGTTTCAGTTTTGATAAATTTATTAAAACTAAAAATAATATGTGTTGAATCATATTGAGGCCAAATTATGTATGTGATGTATAACATTGGCTTCAGATTTTTCAAGAAAAATTTAATCAAGTTCGGTTTTGTGTTTTATGCTAGTTTCGGTATTTCAGAAAAGCCTAGTTTCGGTTTCAATTTTAATTTTGAGGATAAAATTAATATGTGATATATATAATATTAAGGCCAAATTATAAATGTGATATATAGTAGTTCCAACTTGAAAGTTTCAAATTTGCTGAAATTTTGGAAGGCTTGGATTTCTGAATTTTGAATGGTTCAATTTTCTGAATTCTTTTGGCCGAATTGCACATAATTTTGAATTTGTTTGTGACTGACCAAAATTTAATATATATGATGTATTAATTTTAGGTCTAAAATATAGATGTTATATTATTCACAAATTTTTCATGATCATGTTTGGCCGGAAAAGGAACATATATGATGTGTTTCATCTTTGGCCGAATTGAACCTAGATTTGGAGTTTGTGAATGGCCAAAATTGATATATGTATCATATTATGGCCTAAAATATATGAGATATATTTTTCAAAATTTTCTAATGAGCTAGAATGGCCGAAATTTGCATTTCAAACCTGAACCTTCCATGCATAATGTATAATTCGAAACCCTAAAATTTGATTTAATAACGGTTGTCATAAATTAATTAGATTAATATATGTAAGTGTTAAATGTGAATGAAAATTTTTGAGACATGCACATTATGTGATATTTGAGGATGATGCATAGTTATAGCCCGTAGCCCAATGTAATTGGATATTTAATTTTGTATTGGTTTTGACTAAATATGACCTACGAGTCATGCCTTACTCTATTTTCTAGTTGTAAATTCTCTTCTCATCTAACTCCTCTCAAATGTAACTCGAGGTTTCTCTAAAGATGTAATAGTTAGATTAAAGATAGGACTAGATTAGAAATCAAGGAGGCCAGGAGTTCGTGACCATACAAGAGTGACCAAGGAGGCACTTGGAGAAGATGTCAATACCTTTAGGTTGACCTTTTGGTTCTCTCATTGGCTTGAGAGAATCAACTTAGTTTGGGCTATAACTATGTCACGTTTACTTTATTTCTAATGTATGAGATGCATGCAGTGTATGTTTATTGGTTAAATGCATAATGTGATTATGATTGTAATAATTAGTTAGAAAATTATGTGATTAATTGGACTAATAATTGCAATAACCAATTCAAACAAAATGGTGAGTATTTAAAAAATCCCTCAAATGAATATTAAGTCTAAGATGCCTTCCAATGCTTAGCACTTGTCAAGGCTTTGATTGATCGTGTGTAAGCTTGCCAAAGCAAAGTGTCATGGTTAATTTTAGTGAGACACGACAGGAAAATAGTAAGATCCGACTGCTAGCCATTGGGTTTGACTTAACTAGGTGACTCAAGCCAAGACAACTTCACAACTTGAAGTTGCTGAACATGATTCTGCCAATACTTTATCTACAAGGCGTTCACAATTTGATCTCTTGCAAGGCATTGGAGGTCCTATGACTAGATCAAGAACTAAGAGAATGCAAGTTGCTTTAGCAACTCTTATAACCGAATATCAAGCTAAGGAAACAATGAAGGATAAGGCAATGAAGACCGACTCTCAATATGTCACTATGATCACTATGATTAGTGTTGTAAATGATGAGCTAAGTGTTTCTAATGCTTCTTTATGATCGATAGGATAGCCAAGGTGATTAGAGAAGCTTCTAAATCCATAGCCATGATGATTAGAGAAGCTTCCAAATCCAATTCAAAAGTGGATAGCTCCATTCGGCCAACACAAGCAAATCCAATACACACTTGGATTATAGTTTAGGAAGTAGTTCATTTTCTTAGAATAATAGCTCTTTTAGTAATTGTTTCTTTTCGTAGTTAGTTCCCTAAAAATACAAGGAGTTCTAATCCTTCTAGAGAATGGATTTCTCCTTGGCCGAACCTTGTTAGCATTTATAAATAAGGCCATCAGCCACACAAAGAAGACACAACTTTATTCAATACAAACTTGAGAGTTTTTTCTTTTCTTTGAATTCTAATTTCAGAACTTGCTTTGAGTCTTTGAGAATAGTCTCTTAGGTTCAATTTGAGTCTCTTTCCCTCAACAATTTGAGCATGCTTCTTGGTTCCAAGGAAACAATCCAATTCATAACCGAGTTTTAGATTGATCCTTCGGGTGTCAAGTGGACAAAAGTAAGGTCCTTCTTCAATCTTAGAGTTGGTGTTTTGCTAAAGAAAGAACCAGTTCAACCTAGAGGATGATACTAGGACCTACACTCTGGTATTTTTTTCAAATTTTATACTTTGGTATAGAATTCATATAAGTTTGGTATTATAGTTGCCTTTGGGTTGCTCCTTTAGTTGTTCATATCTTTTTGTGTTATTTGTTTTGTTTCCAACTTACTGCTCTTGTGTACTGTAAGTATTTTTCTTCCCTGTGAATTTTCTTAGTTTCTCTTCTTAATTTTTCATGGTTAAAAATGATAAGAAAAGGAACCCTTAATAGACTTTTTCTGCCAGCAGGCTGGTTTCCTCCCCAATTTACTATGCGTGTGGGCGATCCAAGTGCGAAAACGGTGTGAATTTTTTACTGTTCATGAATAGTATTTTACTACTATTCATGAACAGTAAAAAATTCAAAAATTTAACGTTCATGAACGGTGCTTTACTGTTCATGAATTAGTTTTTTTTTTCCGGGGTTATTGACAGGTTTCTAGCGGTCTCTCTGGGTTAGGGTGTCTGGCCCTAAGTCTTTGGGTTTTGGTTTTCCCGTTGGAAGATAATGTCTCCTAGTATGGGAAGAAGTGCTTAGACGTCCTATGGCCGCCTGTTTGCTGGATTTCAGAGCCAGTGGTGAGTTCATGATATTCTCGACGAGGCTTCTCTACTGTAGGGCTTTGGTTTTCTTAGCTTTTTAACTAGGAAAGGTTAGTCCGTCCACAGTCGGTGGATGGGTTTGTTTGGACGCTAGGCATCCGTTATGTCTTAGCCGTGTTTCGAGCTAAGAAGAGTCCTTTTTGAGAGTATTGCCTTGTATAGTTTAACTTGCAAAAGTTAATATATTATCAAACTTTCGTTAAAAAAAAAAAGACAAGAAAAATCTCCATCCGCTTGAACCCCTATTGAGAATTCTGTCCAGTTTTCTTTTTTTCCGTCGTCTATTTCTTGTGTTACAACTTATTTATGTGCTCAGTTTGTTGGAGTACATATTACCTGATTAAAAGAGACTTGGTTTATTGATTGTTGCTGCCGAAAGTGAGTTCTAAATTGAGAAACTGAGTGCTGAAAAATTGAAACTTGTTGAGAAAAGAATTTTTGCAGAAAACCTGATCATCATATGCTTCAAGTTTCTACCAAGTTCTGTGTTTTATCTATTCGTTTGAATATTTCTTGATTAAGAAGGTTTCATCTTAATGAATTTTGCTATCAAATTGTGTTGCAAAATCGTGAAGCCGATTACTGAAATTTTGTCTAAAAAGCTCGATAAGGCAGCAAAGAAGAACCCGCCTCCCGTCTAAAATTCTACCTGATCTGTGTTGTAACTATTTGGTTGTGAGTACTGATTGATTAAAGGACTTTGGCTTGTTGAGTTTTGTTGTCAAGATTGTGTTCTAAGTTGTGATATTAGCCGCTGGAATTTGGAAACTTGTTGTGAAAGAATTCTTCCAAAAATTGAAACCAAATCCTGCTTGAAATAGGATTGAAGTAAGAGCTATACATTGCTGCATAATTGAGCTCGGTTTGATATACTGAGAAGGATGAATTTAGATGCATGAAATCTACTCAACCAGAGCACATTGAGCATCACTTTGCACATTACTTGCTGCCATTGAACCCCCTGTTTCCCTTCTATACAAACTCAGCCTTATTTTCTCTTTTTGTTCATCCTTCTTTGAAATCAGAATTAGTTCATCATTGTTTGACTTCTTATGTGTTCTTTCCTTGCTTAAATTAAATTAATTGCCTATTCTTTGTGACTCTTGAAGCTTGTTTGGGTTAGAACTTTTAGAAAAGTGAATTGAGCGTGAGTGAACCTACTCAACAACCATATCACTATAAAAAGAGAGTTCAGCCTTATATTGGTGAGAGATTCATATATTAGGCAATTGGTTAGAAGGAAGTGAGGTAGGAAATTTTTTTAATTACTAACATTATTTGTGCAGAGATGGCCGCAAATCCAAAAGAACAAGAAAAATACATGAAGGAATATCTTAAGGGTTTAGTTTCGGCTCTAGAATTAGTCCATAAGAGAATTGACCAAATGGAAATCACCATGGGTCAAGTTGCATCCAATTTGGGAGCAGCCAAGGCTAAAAAGCCTCTAGAAATTACTCAAACAAACCCTAGGGAGAAAAAGAAAAAGTCCAAAAAGGATGAACAAGTAGCTCATCCAACTATCCAAGGAAGAAGAATCCGAGACTTCAAGTTCGAATGATGATCATTATTCTACAAAGAGTAAAAAAATATCCAAGAAGGATGATAATCTTGCTAGCATTAAGTTGCAAATTCCAGAATTTGAAGGAAAGAATGATCCGGAAGCATACATGGAATGGGAGGAAAAAGTTGATAAAATTTTTGACATCTATGAATTTTCTAAAAGAAAGAAATTTAAGTTGGTAGTAGTTGAGTTTTCTAGACAGGCATCTACTTGGTGGCGAAGGACTTGTCGCCAAAGAGATGAGAAGTTTAAGCAGCCGATTTCATCTTGGACTTCATTGAAAAAGATCATGAGAAAGAAGTATGTTCCCCCTCATCACAAAAGAGAGTTGTTGCAAAAGCTTCAAAGCTTAACTCAAGGGAACAAGAGTGTAGCTGATTACTACAAGGAGATGGATCTAGCCATGCTACGTGCTAATATAGAAGAAGATGAAAAATCTACAATGACAAGGTTCATGACTGGGCTTAATAAGAATATTGCCCATCTATTTGAGTTGCATCACTATAACAACTTTGAGTAGCTACTACAAATGGCTGAAAAGGTTGAGAAGCAATTTTAAAAGGTACCACAAAATTCGAGGAGTTCAAACCCAAGCAATGAGTGGCGCAACAACAACAATAATCTCCAAAGTGGTAGGTTTAATTCTTCAAGTTTCGTGAGTGCTCCATGGAGAGGAGGTTCGGCTTCCAATCCAACAAATGGGAAGAAATTTGCAACACAAAATTCTTCAAAGATAAGTAATCCTAGGCCATTTTCTAGTTCAAATAATACTAACACTAGTTCCTCTATCCAATGTTTTAGGTTTTTAGGCCGAGAGCTTCTCAATGCCCAAACTCACAAACGATGACCATCTTAGATGATGGAACCTATCAAAGTGAGAGTGAAGAAGAGTTAAGTAATCAAGATGAAGACATAGCCGCAAGCTATGAACACAAAGAGGATCAATCGATTGAAGATTGTTTGATGACCATAAGAGCTTTAAGTGCTCAACCTGAGGAAGACACCGAGAATCAAAGGAAAAATATTTTCCACTCTAAATGTTTTATTAAAGATGAAAATTTTATGTTAATTATTGATGGAGGATCTTGCACTAACCTAGCTTCTACTTATCTTGTAGATAAATTGAAGCTTAAATGTTCCTTGCATCTAAAACCGTATAAATTACAATGGATGAACAAAAGTGGATCACTCCATGTCACAAAGCAAACTTTGGTAAACTTTCAAATTGGAAATTATATTGACCAAGTTCTTTGTGATGTTGTTCCTATGCAGGCTATTCACCTTCTCTTGGGACAAGCTTGGGACTATGATTGTCATGCAAATCATTCCGAGAGGACTAACAAATATCACCTCAACAAGGATGGAAAAGCCCTCACACTAGCATTATTGCCACATTCGAAAATTAGTAAATTTCAGCAACAACAAAGGGTGAAGCAAATGGAGTGGGTCAGAGAGCAAAAAAAGATTGAAGAAGATCCGAAATCTGCTCAAACTGTGAGTAAACAATTTCCTTCAACTTCTAAAGGTAAGGTTTCGGTTCTCATAAGTGAAACCGAAGGTATACAGGCATCAATTGAAGATTTTAAAGGTAGTTTCTATGCTTGCATGAGAGATGTTGATAGAGCTTTAAATGCAAGTAAAGATTTTGTGCTAATTATTTTTCAAGAATCATTATTTTCTAATGAAGAGCTACCAAGCGACTTGCCTTCGCATGTCAAAGTTGTTTTGCAGGAATATGAAGATGTTTTTCCAGAAGATCTCCCTAAAGAACTACCACCTTTAAAAGGCATTGAGCTTCGAATGGTTAGTCATGCCTTTTGGCTTAACTAATGCACCTAGCACATTCATGCGGCTCATGAATCATGTCCTTAGGCAGTTTATAGGAAAATTTTTTGTTGTGTATTTTGATGACATTCTCATTTATAGCAAGAACTTAGAAGAGCATGTGAAGCATATTAGATTTGTTCTAAGTGTCTTGTATAGAAATCGGTTGTTTACTAATATCAAGAAGTGTACCTTTTGTGTGGAAAGTGTTGTATTTCTTGGATTTGTTGTTAGTTCTAAAGGTATACAGGTTGATCAAGTAAAAGTCGAGGCTATAACCTCTTGGCCGAGACCTACAACCGTGCATGAGGTAAGATCTTTCCATGGTCTTGCTTCATTCTATAGGAGGTTTGTTAAAGATTTTTCTTCAAATGCTACCTCTCTTAATGGTCTTGTCAAGAAAAATGTTCCATTCGTATGGGGTGAATGTCAAGAGTAAGCATTTACTCAATTGAAGAAAGATCTTACGACTGCACCTGTTTTAGCTTTGCCTGATTTTAACAAAACCTTTGAGCTTGAATGTGATATTTCAGGTACATGTATTGGCACAGTCTTGAAATAAGAGGGCCGACCATTAGCTTATTGAGCTTCAAATTAAATGGGGCTACTCTCAATTACCCAACTTACGACAAAGAGCTTTATGCAGTCATTCGTGCCTTAGAGAAATGGCAGCATTACTTGTTGTCCAAGGAATTTGTCATTCACACTGATCATGAGTCTCTAAAGTACCTGCGTGGGCAAAGTAAGTTGAATAAGAGACATGCCAAGTGGAGTTCATTTCTCAAAACATTTCCCTATGTTATCAAGTATAAAAACAGTAAGGAGAATGTTGTTGCAGATGCACTTTCACGAAGATCTGTTTTCTTAAGCTTTTTAGATACTAAACTTTTGGGATTTGAGTACATTAAAGATCTTTATCCTACTGATCCTAATTTTTCTAGTATTTATGCAGCTATTGAACAAGGAGCCTTTAATAAGTTTTATAGGCACAAAGGGTTCTTGTTTCATGAAAAGAGATTATATGTGCCAAATTGTTCGCTTCGGGAGCTACTAGTTAGAGAATCACATTCCGGGGGATGGGTCATTTTGGTGTTTTAAAAACATATGAGATTTAAATTGAGCATTTCTATTTTCCTAACATGAAAAAGAAATGTAGAAAAGCTATGTAATTCATGCATTCAATGTTGTATGGTTAAATCTACTTCTAATCCTCAGGGTTTATATACCCCTTTACTTGTTCCTTCTGTTCCCTGGACTGATATTTCTATGGATTTCATTTTAGAGTTGCCAAGGTCACAAAGGGGTAAGGATTCCATTTTTGTCGTCGTAGACAGATTTTCTAAGATGGCTCATTTTGTACCTTGCAGGAAATTGAATGATGCAAAATATGTACTTGACTTATTCTTTGAAGAAGTTATTCGGCTCCATGGGTTCCACGAATCATTGTTTCCGATCGTGATGTCAAATTCTTGAGCTACTTTTGGAAAACTCTGTGGGGAAAGTTGGGCACAGAATTATTATTCTACACCACTGGACATCCACAAACCGATGGGCAGACAGAGGTGACAAATCATACTCTTGGTACTTTATTGCGTGCATTAATAAAAAAGAATCTTAAAGATTGGGAAGTATGCATACCAATTGCTGAATTTGCTTATAATAGAACTATCTATTCTACTACCGGTTATTCCCCGTTTGAGGTTGTTCATGGTTTTAATCCACTAACCCCTCTTGACTTAATGCTATTACCAAGCAATGAGCAAATAAATCTTGATAGTGTAGCAAAAGCTAAGTTTGTTCAAAACTTGCTGAGAAGGTATGCCTTCAAATTCTCAAGAAGAACAAAAATTATGCTCAAGTTGTCAATAGAGGGAGAAAGCAAGTAATATTTCAACCACGCACAAAGAAAGGTTTCCAGCTCAACGGAGAACTAAGCTTCATTCTCGAGGAGATGGTCTTTTCCAAGTTATTGCTCGTGTGGGCGAGAATACATACAAACTCGACCTTCCAGGTGAAAATGGAGTTAGTGCTACATTTAATGTCTCTGACCTTTCATTATTTGAGTTTGATGATGAGTTTATGGACTCGAGGGCGAGTCCTTTCAAAGAAGGAATGACTGATGGAATCCTAAGGGCCGAAACAACTACACAAGCCAAGACAACTCCACAACTTGAAGCTGCCAATACTTCATCTACAAGGCATCCACAATTTGATCTCTTGGAAGGCATTGGAGTTCCTATGACTAGATCAAGAACTAAGAGAATACAAGTTGTCTTAGCAACTCTTATAACCGAATTTCAAGCTAAGGAAACAATGAGGGATAAGGCAATGAAGACCGGCTCTCAATATGTCACTATGATCACTATGATTAGTGTTGTAAATGATGAGCTAAGTGTTTCTAATGCTTCTTTATGATCGATAGGATAGCCAAGGTGATTAGAGAAGCTTCTAAATCCATAGCCATGATGATTAGAGAAGCTTCCAAATCCAATTCAAAAGTGGAGAGCTCCATTTGGCCAACACAAGCAAATCCAATACACACTTGGATTATAGTTTAGGAAGTAGTTTCTTTTCTTAGAATAATAGCTCTTTTATTAATTGTTTCTTTTGGTAGTTAGTTTCCTAAAAAGACAATGAGTTCTAATCCTTCTAGAGAATGGATTTCTCCTTGGCCGAACCTTGTTAGCATCTATAAATAAGGCCATCAGTCACACAAAGAAGACACAACTTTATTCAATTCAAACTTGAGAGCTTTTTGCTTTTCTTTGAGTTCTAATTTCAAAACTTGCTTTGGGTTTTTGAGAATAGTCTCTTAGGTCTTAGGTTCAATTTAAGCTATCTTGTTGAGTCTCTTTCTCTCAACAATTTGAGCGTGCTTCTTGGTTCCAAGGAAACAGTCCAATTCGCAACCGAGTCTTGGATTGATCCTTCATGTGTCAAGTGGACAAAAGCAAGGTCCTTTTTCAATCTTGGAGTTGGTGTCTTGCTAAAGAAAGAACCAGTTCAATCTAGAGGACAATACTAGGACCTACACTCTGGTATTTGTTTCGAATTTCATACTTTGGTAGAGAATTCATATCAAGGAGATACTGATAGAGGAGATGAATATTTAAGCCAAGAATTTAATGATTATCTAAAAGAGTGGGATAGTCTCACAACTCACTCCCCCTGGAACACCACAATGGAATGGTGTATTCGAGAGGAGAAATCGAACTTTGTTAGACATGGTTCGGTCCATGCTGAGTCATGCAGATCTTCCAAATTCCTTCTAGGGACATGCTTTACTAACAGCCGCTTTCACAATAAATCAAGTTCCATCTAAATCAGTTCAAAAGATACCATATGATATATGAACTGGGAAGTATCCTAGTATGTCTTTTATGAAGATTTGGGGATGTGAGGCCTATATCAAACGTCAAGTCTCCGATAAACTTGGACCCAAATCTGATAAATGCAATTTTGTGAGCTATCCTAAAGAAACAAAAGGATACTACTTCTATAATCCCAATGATAACAAAGTGTTTGTTGCTCAGATTGGTGTTTTTCTAGAAAAGGAATTTATTTCTAGAAAATCCAATAAAAGACAAATGAAACTTGAAAAAGTTCAAGAACCACAAAACAATGTTGAACTTGAAAATATGGAAATTGAGCAAACACCACAAGTCGTTGTGAAACAAGTAACTACTCAAGAGACACAAACCTCACGTAGGTCTACTATGATTTATCGTGAGCCGTAAAGATATGGATTTCTGGTGACTCAAAGCGGTGACATCTTGATAATCGGTCAAGATGAGCCTACGACCTATTAAGAAGCTATATCAGGGCTAGACTTTGAGAAATGGCTTGAAGCCATGAGATCTGAGATGGAATCCAAATATACAAACCAAGTATAGACTTTGGTTGATCCATCTGTCTACACCACTGCATTGAGACTAGTATGTGTAGTGACTGATGAAGTGTGTCATGATATGAGATATCAAGTCAACACATAGGTACATATTAGAGAACTATATATTAGATTGACCTGCCATGAGAAATGCTACATGGATTATTATTTGATGTGTCATAAGCATTTCTCATAGTAATAATGGTGTAAGTGATGCTTAAACTTGAGGTCACCAAAGATCCCAACATGAAGAGTTGAATATTTTGATGCTACTAAACATTACCCGTAACAAGGTGAACTATAAAAGTGACGATTGGATATGTAATGAATCATATAGAGAGATGTTGAGTGATCAAGATAGGATTTGCCCCTCTTATATAATGGGAGTGATATCTTTAGGCCCCTTGATCAAGTGAGACCATAAAATGCATAGCTGTGCTCAAATGAGTCGAAATGTAATATCGAACTTATTTGCTTAGATGTGTCTACTTGGGAATCAAGGAACGCAAAGATTGAACTATGCGAGTGTGACACGCTTCATGGCTCGTGTTCAATCAAGATATCTAGGGCAAAAGGATTGAATTACATGGTAACATTTATCACAAGGAAAATAATGTCGAATTACAAGCATTCTTATAACTTGGGTAGCAGTGATGTGTTGCTAGACACCGCTCAATGCTTATGCCATAAAATAGATTTTATGTCACTGCCAAAATTATACTAACCTGTTGGGTCATACACTTAGATCGTATCTAAAAGCAGTGTAAAATTCATGTGATGAATTTTGGTTAATTTAAGAATCCTATTGCGAATAGGACTCTATAGGGTTTCTGGTTCAAATCTGTATTTGGTTTTGGATTCTAAATAGTTTTGGTTTTGTGCTAATAAATCCGAAATAGTTTTGGATTTATTAATTCAAGTGAGGGCGGGAAATTAGTAAGCAAAATAAGAATGGGATTCTTATTTTGGAAACTAATAAAATTTAGAAGGCTGAAATTTAGAAAGTTCAAAAAATAGATTTGAACTTGAAGTTTAAGTAAAACTCTTTAGAAGAAATTTTACCCTACTCTATTTTCTATATATTTGGACTTATAACTTCATTTTTTTTTCAAGAAAAATGTGAACAACAAAAACACGTTAGTCTTGCTGCATCAAAAGGCACGAAATCAATTTTTCTTATGAAAAAAAATTCTGTAGCAAAACAAAAAACCCACTACAAGAAAAATGACCTTTAGTGACTAGTCGATTTTGGTCACTAAAACTACATTTATCGTCACTAAAAGTTGTTAGTGACAACAAAAAGGGTGGTCACCCCCTTGTCACGAATGCTCCGACACTAAAGGTATTTAGTGACCACTTGAAAAAATGTCGTAACTAAAAGGTCAATTTAGTAACCGCATACGAAATGGTTACCAATTAGCAACAACAATTTTGGTCACTAAAGGGATTGTTTTGTGGTCGCCAAATGCTCCAACTGGTCACTAAAGGTTGATCAGTCAACGCCAATTAGTAACGACATTATGACGACAATTTGTCGTCACTAAATGCTATGAAGTCAACGAATTTGGTGACGACAAAAAGTGATCACTAAGTATTATTTAGGTTACATGACACAAATGGTGACCAAAAGAAGTGGTCACTAAATGTTATAATTTGAAATGATATAGTGACGACTTTTGGTGACGAGAAGATGTCATCAGTAAATAACATGACTTTATTGATCGTAATACTATTTATCCTTATAATACATACATTATCGAAGTCAAAATGTAACAAAGACAATCGCACTAATAATTGAGCACTCAAAAATATTGAAATGAAGGGAACAAAAGTTAAATTTGATTAATTCAAAAGAAAACATCTTTATTTCCCACAAAACAAGAAAATAAAAGTCAAACATCCTAATTGTAGCATGGGAATAGAATATTATCCCAACACTTTACACCCCACAAAATAGAAGTCTACATATCATTTGCTTCACTTTCTAAAAGAAAAGAGACAAAAAGAATGAAATAGACCTCGACAACACCAACCAAAATGCAATTTGTTATGCCTTTAATTTGTGGATGCTTGGTTATGTGGTGGTGGATGAGTCACTGCGACAAGAAAAAAACAGATTAAGGAAAACTTTTGAAGTAAGGCTATGAATACAAAGAATAAATTCTCTTGACCTGACTATGAAGATACACAAATAAGCACAAACCAATTCAACAAAACACATATAAAGAATAGGGCAGAAATGCATTCCTGATTACAGATGTATTCACAGCTATTTGATGCTAGAGGTAACTCTTCAAGAACACCATGGTACACTTCCAGCAATGCATAGTCGACTTTCATAGCAATTATGGTAACAGTTCGTGACGAGAGTACTTGACCATTCATGTTCACCTTATCTACCAGCAATCTTATTGTATCTTTGGAAGCAGACTTGTGCCCACGGAAACTAGGAGGAAGATTTGGTTGTTCATTCAAGTTCATGTAGAAGCAATTAAGGATGACATTATACTCTTTATGAGACATCACCGCATGTAATGTACCAATCTGTAACAAAAATTAGACTTGAAAATTTAAATGCTGAAGGATTATCAAAGACTAATGAGTTACTTCAGCAGAATCGTAACTACTTAGAAGAATCAGCATATCAATAGTGAGCCACAGTTTGATAAACTGTTTCAAGAAAAGCAGGGAAATATGAGCCAACCTAATACAATGGACCAATCCAAACACAATCCACCGTAAGATAGCAAAATTAAACTATCACCAGTGTCAATTCATTCAAAATAAAAATTTAAAAGAAAAATCAAACCTAAAAATAGCTATAAGTCATAAGTCATAAAAGCACAACTGAGTACCATAACACAACTTTCCCATCAAAATTTAAGTCATTGTCATAGAAAATTTTCGCAGTCATTGTGAAGTTGCTTTTAGAAGTCAAGCTTCAATTTTGAAGAATAGGACCTTAATTGGGAGTTGAGGTAGAGGACTTCAAGAATAAAAGGTGAAAAATGGCCTGTCTGTCAAGTCTAGCAATCTGGTCTTGGTATGATCCCTAGATGTTTTAAGGAGTACTAAGTACAAACTAGTGTTCCAATTTTATTTCCTTCTTTCCTCTATCTATTCAGTAGTTTTCCTCACTTTGACCCTCAAATTCCTGCTTCCTGCATACTCCAAGTTGTGAAGAGTTTCAGCATAATAGCTTATTGCTGTATCACAGCTACAAGGGCAGATGAAGAGTTTTTATTTGTTTCAATTCTTTCTTAATTCAACAATGGCATAACACAAACACAGAAAAACTTTTGATTCCACCTCCCATAGAAAATTATATATAAGTGCAGAAAAACTGAAAATTGGGATGGAAAAAAACAGAAACAAAACCTGATGATAAAATTTATAAAAGAATCCTGGTACTAGAGGAACCAGAGAGATATAAAATGGGTTTACCTTCACTTCCAAAGCAAATGTTGGCACTTTCCTAAAAATATCTTTGAGACTTCGCCACACATAAACATGAATATCTCTGCCTTCTTGTATCATTGGTTTGGCAATAGAACCATCAACTCCAATAGCCATGTTGATTCCAAGAATCTGCAATATTTGAAAACAAAGTTAGTGTATAATAGTTAAAATTTTCTTTCCAATTCAAAAACAACAGAAATCAAATACCTCTGCATCAAGAATATCAGGATGAACAGCTAAAGCATCCTTCTCCGTGTATCCATACCAACTAAATTCATTTTTGATTCGTAAATGGCCAAGATTAAGTTGCATGAAGTAGCATCAATGAAATGCAGCAATATTTACTTTCAACATTCAACAAAAGCATACACAAGGTACTTACTCAAAAAATGAAAGCATGAAAAATAGTAACTTCATAAACTATATATTGAAGTCTTGATATGAGTTATGAACCAAGAATAAAAGGTGAAAAATGAGACAGTAAATCACGAAAGAAAAGCTAGAAAAGAAAGAGGATGAACAAATGCACACAAATCACAGAACAATATCTGACTTAGGAGAACATCTTTTTATCAAATTTGTGATATGAAGAAAATTATATGAAAATTTTTTACTCTAAAATCTCCGGGGTACATTCAACATATAGAAAGAGCCAAAAAAGAGTGGACAACTCACAGTTTAAGCTCTGCAGAAACTAATCCAATGCCAATAGAGGGTACAAATGTTGCAAGCAACTTATAAAGAGAAAATATATGAATATACCTAGACTCCAAATAAACTTATCCATATCATTGAACTCCAAATATCAAACATTCAAGTATGGTACAAATGCTATTCAAAAATTGACAAACGAGCAAAAAAAAATGTAATGAAAAATAATATTCATAAACTTGAAGTTACAATTCTAGCGAAATGCCAAATAAAGTTACAATTTTTTTGAAGCATCTCACTACCTTCAATAAACCATTCATATACAAAACAGAATCTAAAATATAACCACTTCCATCTACCACATCTTCTCCCGGGTGCTTGCATTACAAAATTCACCCACCATATACATTTCAGAGTTACATATTTGACCCTATAACCTTTATATCAAAATAATAATAATAATAATAAAATTCCCCCAAAATAAAAACAAAATAATTCCCTAAAGATCTTACCTTTTGACCAAATTTTATGCCAATTTCATCAAATGCCCTTCTATCTTGGACTTGGTACCAAAAGGGTTGGGGGTTGGGGATAGCGGCAGCTGCTGGACAACGGTTGAAGACTGAGGAGGTTTCTATTAGTGTTGAAGTCTGAAGGAATGGGTAGTGGATGAAGGGGCGGCAACGAAGGAAGCAGTATGGGTGGTGGAGGAAGGGCCGGCGGTAGAGGAAGCAGTGCGAAAATGGCTTCGGCTGAAATTTAGACACGGGCGAACAGTGGCTGAATTTGATGTTTTAGGGCTAATGGATTGAGCACAGGGAGAACCAAACGATTGGAGGGGATGGGGGTTGTGAATAAGGAGAGGGGAGGGAGAGTTGTGAAGACCAGATCCGGCGAGAGGGGATGGAGAAGCGGGGAGAACTGAACGATTGGAGGAGATGGAGGTTGCCATCGGGGAGGGAGATCCGAGATGAGGGGGAGGGGCGGCAAGAAGGGAAAAGGAGAAAGGAAAGATAGGCTTCAGGGGAACTTTTGAAGGGTTGGGGAAAGAGATAGGAATTTGAAGTACAATTTTCGGGGGGAGGATTTGAGAATATAGCAGGTCCACCGAAGTCTTTCGCAAAAATAGCAGGTTGATCAAGTCTTTTGCATCAATAGCAGGAGGAGTGTAAAATCGACGGGAAAATACCGAAAAACCCCTGACACTTATGAACTTCATTTTCACCTTTCTTCTGCATTCTTTCTTTCATTCTTCATTGATTGAACATGCCATTTTCACGGTATGCATACGAAATCAAATCCACGTCTGAGTTAATTCGTTAATAATTAAAAATGTAAACTACATCCCGACCGATTTAACAAATAAAATCCCAACGCCTCAAGCGGCAATTGGATATTTGAAGATGGTAGAAGACTTATTAAGGTTCTACGACAAATAAGGAAGGAAGTCGATCATTGGGCGAATAAACGATAATTAGTCGACGTTTTGTCGAGAGGTTAACCGACTTGTAGACGATCTTTAGTCGAGGTTTTATCGAGGCTTTTTTACGACGTTTAGTCGAGGTTTTGTCGACTCTAAGTTGATGTTTAATAATCCCGCCCACTCGTATTCTCTCGACTGATCGTTCTCCCATCATCACTCACAACGCCGAAGAACACGGAAGTAACATTTTTCAACCGATTGTTATTCTCTGATCTTGATAACCCATATAATCCACCATTTACACCATATTCAAGCATTGCAAACTAAATGGCACGTACTCGAGGTGGACGTCCGTGATTGGCGATGGAGCGAACATCGAGAAGCCGACTAAGGACAAGAAGAAGGTTAGTTCACATGTTGCTTCATGTTTGTTACGTTTAGAAATCATAGTGCTTGGTTACTTATATTTGTGTATGTGCCGCGCATTCCGTTTAGAATCTGTTATAGTTTTTAGGGTTTTGCACATGCTTGTTACGTTTAGAAATCGCTTTTTTATAACTCAAACACACAAAAGCCCACAAAACACTCGAGAACCATGTTCTTGATTAACACTTGGGCGAGAACAAGTGTCGACTGAATGCCCAAAATACCTCGACTAAGTCTTGAACAAATGAGTCCTCTGTATGCCGATTGAAAATGTCTCGATCAAGCCTCGATCAATTGTAAATTATAGGCTCGAGGCAAAAGGATCGATCAAAGAATGGACAAACTTGCATTTGGTTAATTTCACAAAAAGCCTCGATTTAATCTATCTCTCTTTGGTTTGTAATGTGCGATATTTTTTCTAAACTTTCGTTTGGTTAGTTTCACAAACAGCCTCGAGCAAGTATCGATTTAGTCTATCTCTCTTTGGTTTGTAAGGTGCGATATTTTTTCTAAACTTTCGTTTGGTTAGATTCACAAAAAGCCTCGAGCAAGTGTCGATTTAGTCTATCTCTCTTTGGTTTGTAATGTGCGATATTTTTTCTAAATTTTCATTTGGTTAGTTTCACAAAAAGCCTCGAGCAAGTGTCGATTTAGTCTATCTCTCTTTGGTTTGTAATTCGTTTTTTTTTTCTAAACTTTCGTTTGGTTAGTTTCACAAAAAGCCTCGAGCAAGTATCGATTTAGTCTATCTCTCTTTGGTTTGTAATTCGCTTTTTTTTTCCTAAACTTTCTTTTGGTTAGTTTCACAAAAAGCCTCGAGCAAGTGTCGATTTAGTCTATCTCTCTTTGGTTTGTAATTCGCTTTTTTTTTCCTAAACTTTCGCTTGGTTAGTTTCACAAAAGCCTCGAGCAAGTGTCGATTTAGTCTATCTCTCTTTGGTTTGTAATTCGCTTTTTTCCTAAACTTTCTTTTGGTTAGTTTCACAAAAGCCTCGAGCAAGTGTCGATTTAGTCTATCTCTCTTGGTTTGTAATTCGCTTTTTTTCCTATACTTTCTTTTGGTTAGTTTCACAAAAGCCTCGAGCAAGTGTCGATTTAGTCTATCTCTCTTTGGTTTGTAATGTGCGATATTTTTCTAAACTTTCATTTGGTTAATTTCACAAAATGCCTCGAGCAAATATAAATAACAACTTCAGCCAAATTACTGAATGCATATATTCCATGTTCCATATTAAAAGGTGAGAGTGACTATGTGCAATAATTGAATATATTTGACATTGCAATGTGTAGGACATTTGAAGCGCAAATGGTCGCTCAGGAGAGTTTTTCAACGCTGTATCGCAATATTGCTATTATGAAGCCAATATGAAGATGATCCGCCGAAATTGACAGAGACGCAAAAGGAAATACTTCGAAGGGAGAGTTGTCTTGCTGAAATTGCTCTTGACCACCAGCATACGTTCTGGTGCAAACAGATCATACATTCTCTATTGTTGAGGCAACTCAAACCGGACGAGAACTCCAAGAAGGAAAATAGCATTTACTTCAACGTTGCGGGGAAGAAAAGGAAATTTGGCAAGAGGGAGTTTGCCATAATCACGGGCCTAAAGATGGGCGATTTTGATAGTGCATATGCCAAGTACCGCGCACCTAATGGTCCTCCATCAATAGCGAGGTTCATTAAACACCTTGGTGCGACGGAGGAAGCTACATACGATGAAGTGATGAAGGCCTACGAGAGGATAAACTCAAGTTATTCAGACATTGATGTCGTTAGCCTGACACTATTACTTCTGTACATATCATTCAACGGCATGGCAAAGAGAACCCGAATTGAAGACAAGCTCCTTCACTTGGCCTGTGATTGGAAGAGCTTTGATGAAATCCCGTGGGGTGAACTGTCCTACAGGGCGACAATCGATAGTGCTAGAAAAAGCATGATTAATGCCTTGAAGCAAACAAGTCACCCTGAAAACAGGACATACACTCTTGGGGGATTCCCGGTGGCATTTGGGGTAAGATTACGATTCACTTGTGTTTTAAGTTATGTAACTACATGTGTAATATTCACTTCAATGTCCTAATATTCCCTCTTTCTTAGGTGTTCGCATATGAGATAATGCCACATCTTGAGCGTCTGAGGATGGTGCAAACTGTTGAATTCGCTGGGGGCAAGCCGAGGATGTTTAGGTGGAAAGGCGTGAGTTGTCAATGGAGAGAACAAGAAAGGAAGCAGGTGTGGGCAAAACGAACATCCGACGGCGAGGTATGACATCACACAGTGTTAATGATTTGTATACTTCCATACGTAATGTAACTTTCCTCATTCACCAAAATTTAATGCAGAAGGTGAAAATAACCCGAATGAGGCCTACTCCAGACGAACGGGAAAATTTCTTGCAATGGGAGCAAGACGCAGAGGAGGCAGAGGGGGACGATGCGGAGTTGGGAGGAGAGAATGCCGATGGTGCTGATTTTTATGTGTCCTACAGAAAGAGGAGTAGAGAAGAACCAATCGAATCTAGTGAAAAGCGGTAGAAAGTCCGGCATGAGGTCGAGGCTGAAGGAGATCGACCAAATGATATCATCCAACAGCTACTTCAACGGCAAAGCAGGACCGAGGCAGAATTGGCAAAGTGTCAAGATGAGCTGAGGCTTCTGAAGTCAGAGACGGATGATACAGTTAAGACTCTTAAAGAGGACCTGGATGTCATGACAGCTAAGGTGTACATGTTGGAAGAATATGTGCACATCCTTATGTCGCAAAAAGCAACGCAAGGCCCATCCCCAAATCCAATTCTTGCAAGGCACTTCCCAAGCTACACTTGACATAAATAAAACTCAGGCTCAGGGCATTGCTATAGCCGAAGAGGGCTCAACTGCTGCCGATGACAACAAAGTCATCCACGAAGGGTCTAAGCCGGCTTCGATGTTTGCCGAAGGCACTGGAGCAGACATAGGCTTTCAAGATCGAACTGGGCCGGTCCAGGAAGGGCAAGTGGAGGAATTGTCTAAGGAAGAGACCTCTGTGTTGGAGATTGTCCATCAGCTGAGTATAGAACACAGAACTCCTTCGCCGACCGTCCCCGTACCTGCAGAGAGTGCGCCACCACCTCCAATGAAGGAAAGAGGTCCCAAATCCGCAGTGGAGGAAGGGTGGGGCAAAATCTTGGCCCGACTCTTGGCCTTGCAGCAGAGGAACATAGTCTGGCATCTTTGCTTCCAACGGAAGCACAGGATGCAGCAATGAAGGAGTGGATGCGGCACAAACCAAGGCTCTATTTGTGGACACGAATAGGGATTTCTTTGGACTCAGATTTGCTCAAGACTATGTGGACAAAAGGATATTGGCTCAATGATCTAGTAAGGCTGGGTTTTTAGTCGACGTAATATTAAAACCTTTCTAATATTTTCTTTTCTCCCTGAATTGAATCCTTTTCGCTGCAAAGAAATTGATTTGTATACCTCAATGCCGCGTAAACGGATCATTAACATGGGCCGCAAGGATTTGTCAATTATGGAGTCTACCTTCGTAAGATTGTTCACCTAAAATTGATTGTATTTATTGTTGTATTACAAGTCATATTACTTTTATTCTTTTTATTACAAAACGTGGTTTATTTCGATAGTATGAAATAGTTTTCTATTGACTTGATAAAAATGTTACAATAGTTTTATAGGCGTGTTTTTACGTAATGTTTGTGTTAGATCGGCTTGAAGATGATTCATAACGACAAGAGGGATGCAAACGTGGATGACATGGCGATGAAGCGGTTCATCGGTGATGGTTCGCTTGCTCACGACCGCGAACCTAGACTTCCTCTTATTCCCATGTCACGTAGATGGCAACCACTGGATGCTTGTAAAGCTGGACATAAATGCGCAACAATTTTGTGTTTATAACCCATCGCCCCAGGGCACAGCTGTAGTTGCGAAGTTAGACTATCTAACTACAACAATGCCCAAGATAATTAAGGCGCGATTTTAACACATGCTTTCGCAAACAACATCCAGTTGGGGATACATGGGAAGTCGTGGTTGGGCACATAGAGGAGCACCAAGAACCGAGGCTAGTATATATATATTTTTTACTTTACGACTTGTTTGATCACATATAATGTAATATTTGTATAACTATGTGTTCCATCGTCCTTGCAGTAGCGCGACTGTGGTATTTACGTACTGAAGTGGGCAGAATGCATAATCCATGGCCTTTCACTAAATACCATTGCACCGATTTAACGCAATCACTGCGCAAGAAACAAATGGCGACATTTAACTTTACATCCACTCACTTGAGGAGGATAAATTCAAGCCGAGCAGAGGAAGAAAGGTAGAACGGAACAAAAGCAAGAAGGAACGAGCAAGCGGCGTAAGGAAGAAGGGCAAGGAGGAAGCATAGGAATCATAGGAAATTATGGTTGCACATAATGTAGCTAGGAATTTTTCATACTTTAGAACATTTATTGTAATGTTGTAAGCGTATGTTAATATCCATAATTTAGAACATTTATATTGTTGTACACAAAAATAATATTGTATATCATATGTAATAAAAAATTATATTTATCTCCTAATGGACTTCTTTTTGGATTCAGAAAATTATGCATAATTCCTGCATTATATTTTTCATGATTCAAATTTGTGGCATATAGTAAGAATATTTACCCAAGTTTACCTTTGAATCATAGAGAACCAGACGCGTAATTTATGCATAAATGAAATTATGAAACATGTTATTAAATATTGAAAAGGAGGCCAAAATGTTGAAGAAGTTAGAGTTTATATGAAGGTCGGTTTTCTTTTAGTCGACATATAATCGAGGGAAAATTCGAGACATTAATCGATATTTAATCGATGTTTAGTCGATATAGAATCGATAGTGTGTCGATATTTAGTCGACATTTTGTCGACATTTACGCGAGGGAGCGCCTTATTCGTGCACAAAACGCTGTTAGCGCGCGGCAAGCGCGGGAAATTATTTTTTGAACAATCTCCTGTACAAAAAAACAGAGCCTCTAGCGTGAGAAACGATTAGCAAACATTCTGTCCTCAAGAGACCTAAATATACATTTGAGACGCACATTGCGGCCACTCTGAGCACCGAACCGAACTTCCCTCCAAGATTTCAAGTACACTCCTCAATATACCAATCTGTAAGTATGAAGTACACTCCTCAATGACTCCCTAATATGATTTGTAAATCGCTTGGGTTATTATAATTGCCGTCGGGATTTTTTCTTCCTTGCATTTTTTTGATTTGTAGTTCGCTTGGGTTATGATAATTGCCGTCGGGATTATTTCTTCCTTGCATTTTTTTGATTTGTAATTCCCTTGGGTAATTATAATTGCCGTCGGGATTTTTTCTTCCTTACATTTTTTTGATTTGTAATTCCCTTGGGTTATTATAATTGCCGGCGGGATTTTTAATTCCTTGGATTTTTCCATTATTGCCGCCTTAACTGATTAGAAAATTAACTTCTCTTATTTCCAGTACGGAATGGCGCACAATGATAAATGGGCTGTTCATGTGCTTCTCGGGGGAGAATGGAGTGTTGACCCCGCCACGAATGAACATACATTCGTGGGATATAAGAGGATTGAAACCATTTTGTTAAAGGAAGACTCGAACTTCTTGGAAATGATGAATCAAATCGTAGGCATAATGGATTTAGGTTCGGAGATCACACCAAAACTGGTGATCGAGTACCTACCAAAGTACCTATCCAAGATATCGGTGTTGCCTATAAAAAATGATCACCACGTCCAATGTTTTCTAAATGAGATTATTAAGCGGGGTGATGCAAGGATACCATTATGTGTCACCATTCGAGTTGGTGACACGACGGAAGATGAATTCGGTGCTAGCAACTCGCCAATTAATATTTGCAGCTCTGTTTATCCGGCCCGGACGGACGATGTCATACATACAAGACTAATCGATGACAACATCCTTTGCATTCCGGCTGAAGATCCTCACGCTGGTGATGAGGAGGATGATCGCGATAAGGGAATGTTTATCTCAGAAGATGAACAAAGAGTTCCCGTGGGAACATAGCAAAAGGAAACAAACAGGATCGTCTCAAGAAAATTGCCGACCATTACCGCGACGCAGTCATCACATTCGGAGTGTGGTACGTCTTCTGATCAATTGGCTGCAGTGGTTGATGTTGCAGTGAAAGATGTGTTCGAAACTAGGCGGCATTTGTTCATGAGAATGTCCATGTTGGCCGTGAAGCATTTCTTCGAGTGGAAGGTTGTTAGGGTTAATAGGCATTTACGGTACACCGAGGTGTAAGGACAAAAATTGCAATTGGATGTTGAATGCATTTGCCGTTGGGAATTCTTCACTGAAGATCACAAAATATGCTAACAACTATACATGCAAATCATCATTGGTCCAAAGTGATCATAAGCACGCCAGCCGAGATGTACTTGGCTCATGGATCAAATGTAAGTACACAGATGTATGTCAGCCGTATAGGCCAAAGGAAATTATTTCAGATATTCGGTCGGAGTTGGGTGTTAACATAACGTACAATAAGGCGTGGCGCGCAAGGGAAGCTGCTTTGGAGGAAGTTCGAGGAAGTTTTGAGGATTCGTATCGGATACTTCCATCTTATTTGCATGTGATGAGTGAGATGAACCCGGGAACTGTTGTTGAAGTATGTCGCGAAGAAGATGGGTGCTTCAAGTATTTATTTTTCGCATTTGGTGCATCGATTCGTGGATTCCAACGGCACATGCGGCCAGTTATTGCCGTTGATGCTTGCTTCTTGAAAGGAAAATATCCCGGTTCATTACTTGTTGCAACTAGCATAGATGGTAACAACCAAGTATATCCTGTGGGTTGGGGAATAGTTGATTCAGAGAATGACGCGTCGTGGGAGTGGTTTCTCGAGAGGTTAAAGATTGCAATTGGCTACGATATGGATGGGTTGGTATTTGTATCTGACCGACATAAGAGCATCGCCAAAGGTATTGCCAACGTTTTTCCTAATTCCTTCCATGGAGCGTGTATTTATCATCTAAGCAACAACCTCAAATCCAAATTCAAACAAGAAGCCTTGATCCCATTATACTTTAAGGCTGCAAAGGCTTACACTATTGCTGAATTCAATGAGATGTTTGGAATTATTTCACTACAAAATCCACGGGTTGGCGAGTATTTAAGAGAAGTGGGGCTTGAACGTTGGTCAAGGGCACATTCTGGTGGGAGACGCTATACAATAATGACATCCAACATTCCGAATGTCTAAATGCCTTTGTTGAAAGATGCCCGCGAATTGCCTATTCATTCCTTGGTGGACTACATCCGTAACACACTCCAAAGATGGTTTCACGATAGGCGTACAGCTGCCAGCGAAATCAACACAATGACCACCCCAAACTGTGAAGAGTTAATAGGATCAAGGATGAGAGAAGCACAATCCTATGTTGTTGATCTGGTCGATATGAATAGATGGTGTGTAAGGGATATTGCAAACCGTACGGCTACAGTGGATTTGTTTGAAAAGACATGCACGTGTCGAGTGTTTGATATGGATCAACTCCCATGTGTGCATGCACTAGCTGCAGCTCGACGCCGTCAAATTGACCATTACACCTTATGCTCGCAATTTTATCACACTGCTGCAATTATAGGCGCTTATGCGAGCCTATTATGCCCGTGGTGATCCTAAGGCTTGGATTGTGCCAGAAGAAATTTTATCCATTCAACTATCACCCCCAGAACCAAGGGCTAAGAGTGGTCGGCCCAAGAAAAAGAGAATTCCTTCAACCGGCGAGAAAAAAATTGAGAAGAACTGTGGTCGTTGTGGACAGCGCGGACACAACCGGCAAACGTGCACAAATCAATTAGTTTGTAGGGACTAAAATTGTTGACACTATCTTGTTTGATGTAATGAATAGTTACAGTTCATTATCCGTATTATGTTTTATCAATTAAACACATACTCATTTGACATTTCAAAGAGATTCACGACAATCAACATATTTAAGTGTTAAAATCCGCTAGTTTCGCTCATGATATTCTGTACACCATCAAGAAATATGTGATAGAAATGTAAAAAAATGAAAAACAAAACACATGGAAATAACGAGATATTGTGCTAAAGCCTCTTAATTTGTACTTGTTTTAAAAAATTATTAATTGTTTAACAAAATGCATAAAGCTCTATATGAAGAAAAGCTCCAAAATATTATGACTCTTGTTGCTTTTTTTTCTTCCTTCTCTCTGACTCATTATATTACAAAACACACAAATCAAAACAGTAGAAAACCTTATTTTTTCCTACCAGTAGATGTTGAAGGACTTATATTAGTTTCTTTTATTTCAATATCAACTAAAATAGCAAACCTCGATTTATCCAACAGCAATAAGATGTCATTCACAATAAGATGTAATATGTTCATCGACGTTTAAAATGTCGACTAAAAATCGACTTAGAGTCGACAAAACCTCGACTAAACGTCGTAAAAAAGCCTCGATAAAACCTCGACTAAAGATCGTCTACAAGTCGGTTAACCTCTCGGCGAAACGTCGACTAATTATCGTTTATTCGTCCAACAGATGCCGACTTCCTTCCTTATTTGTCGTAGAACCTTAATAAGTCTTCGGCCATCTTCAAATATCCAATTGCCAGTTTGAGACGTCGGGATTTTGTTTGTTCGCCGGTCGGGATGTAGTTTACATTTTTAATTATTAACAACGAATTAACCTGTACGTGGATTTGATTTCATGTACGCACCGCACCGTGAAAATGGCATGTTCAATCAATGAAGAATGAAAGAAAGAATGCAGAAGAAAGGTGAAGATGAAGTTCATAAGTGTCAGGGGCTTTTCGGTATTTTCCCGTCGGTTTTACACTCCTCCTGCTATTGATGCAAAAGACTTGGTCAACCTGCTATTTTTGCAAAAGACTTCGGTGGACCTGCTATATTCTCAAATCCTCCATTTTCGGGTGACTTCTTTTTTTTTTTTTTTTCTCAAGTGTTGAAGTTAAAGTGAAGTTTTGAGTGGAGCATTTTTGCACCAAGTGTTGAAGATGCAAAATACAAAAAGGAATTCACTCTAGAATATTTTCAGTTTACCACTTTTCTGTCGCGCCTCTTTTTTTTCACTTAACATTTTCTATTTTTTTTTTTTACCTTTTTTGAAGAATTTATCAATAATAAATTATAAGAGCCTTCAAACTTAATTTTTTATACCTAGTTTTCTACACATTAAAATTCATTATTTTTATAGTGGTAGTGAAAAGAAAATTTATTTTTGAAAATGAAATTATTTAGATTTTAAAAACAAAAATTCTAATTAATTATTTAATGACCAAATTAAAAATTGTTTTAAGGTAAATCAAAGGAAAAAATAAAGTCTAAATTTTAATAATGAAATAAAAAATTATATATAATGGATATTTAAGTCTTATATAAATTATTTATGGAAAATTGTAATTATAGTACTTATTCAATTTAAAAGTTTATCAAAAATTTTAAGAAAAAAATATAATAAATTTCACCTAACTAAAACTATGACATCCTTATTGAATAGGGACAAGTTTTTGCACACAAGTCAACAACATTAGAGTCTCAACCCCAAATAAATTGTAGGTTGATCATTTAACTTTAGAACTAACACAATCTTCATCAATGAATATGTAGTTTGTGAGTGACTCTACGTTTTTTAGTTTGGATTCACCTTTGACACTGCACAAGAATATGCAGAGCTCAGTATATCTATAAGCACTATAAAATATTATTTTATGAATATTATTACCAGTATTCGATATTGTATCTATCTATAACTAGATACATATACGGACTACTTACATTATGTACTAACTAGCTATATTACAACTATAACTGTTATGCTCTAACTATATCTATATTATGCGCAATGGACAATTGTTACAACTATATTATGCTCTAACTATAGCTATATAATAGATGAATAATTAACATATGTGTGTATAAAAACTATGTGTATATATGCACTAATTGCTTATGTTATGTAATAATTACTTTTATTATAACTGTATATAAGGAAGAATATGCTTAGTCCAATAATTATTTTTAGCCTAAGAAATTCAATTATAATTAATTTATAGTGTATTTTAAAAAGTTTCTATACTTGAAGTAAAATAATGTAAGCAAATTCATATATATTAGAGTGTATTAGTGCAGTTATTAGACATTAAGAGTCATAAATTTAAAAAATTAAATTTGACCCAATGAATAAATTATATAACCCAATCATTATCCTTAGCCAAACAATTCCAATTATTATATAAGTAGTGGCCAATCAAAGAAGATTTTTTTTATTAGTGTAAGATTATGTGGCGAAATTCATAAATATTATGATGTCTTAGTATAATTATTAAAAATTAAGAGTCATAATATAAATTAGTTAAGTTTGGTCCAGTGAATAAATTGTTTAACCCAATCATAACTCTTCGTCAAATAAGCTTATTAGTCAATAGAGTATTTTAACACTAAATGATTATGTGCTTTAGGTAAAATTATATAGCAAATGTATAAATATTAGGGTGTCAACATACAATTAATGAAAATTAAGTGTCATAATACAAATTAACTAAGTTTGACCCAATGAAAAAATTGTTTAGCCCAATTAATATCAAATTAGGCCCAATCAATTTGACCCAATTAATATTTATATAATGTAACCCAAATCATACTAATATGCCCAATCATAACAATCATGGGTCCATTTGTTAGCCTAATCATATGTCCATTTTTAAACTCAATTAATTTGCAAGCCAAACCAACGCAAGCCCAATGATAAGTCCATTTGTTAGCCTAATTCTAACCCTTTAGTGACTACAAAACATTGTCACTAAAAGTCATAACTTTAGTGACGATTTTTTTGGTTGTGAAAACACATGTTCAATAATTCCAACTAAAAGTATTCCAACTTATGAGGTCAAATTACTATTACTACGGTGTGTAACTAAAAATAATTATAACTATTAGGGTCAAAGTATGAATATTAGGATGTTTTACTAAAAAAAATATAAGTTATGGATTTCAAACAAATTATTCCATAATTCTCTTATCCCAATGTCTTCAAATGTTCAAAATCAATTCTTTTAGGATAACATATTAAAATTAATCTATATTTTTATGATGAAGAAATATATGATTCGTACTATTTTATTACTCTATTTAATTATGATTAAAGGATGATTAAAGTCTCAATTGAGAAGAAACAATTTCAATGCTTCAATGAAAATGATGTTCACTACAAGATAGGCATTTGAATATAGACTGTACTTTATGGAATGGAAGAAGCTTATAAGCAAGGTTTTATGACTTATTCTCGTAAAGGATTAAATGCTCCTGTAAAGATAGCCCTAGTAAAGACAACACCTCCATCGCCAGAGCCTTTTCTAAGGGAAAAAATTAAGTTTATTGATAATGGACGCATAATAATTATTCATTACAACTACTACTTGTACTGAATAAGATGTCTTAATAGAATTCGTCTAAATTATAGGGGCAAAACTATAAATATCAAGGTGTCTTAACATAAGTATCAAAATTATGTTGGCAAAATTCTAAAGCAAAGAGTGCCATAGTACAATGAATAGAAAATAAGGGTGATAATAGAAAGGACATTTTTGGCCTAGTGAGAGTGCTTAGCCCAATGGTCCAAATAATTTAATCCAATTTTTTAAATTATTATTTTTTTGGCATTTTCTTATTCATTACAACTACTAATTGTACTTAATAAGATGCCTTAATATAATAAGTCAAAATTATGAGGGCAAAATTGTAAATATTAGGGTATCCTAACATACTTATCAAAATTATTTTGCAAAATTATAAAGAACAGAGTGTCGTACTATAATAAAAAAAAATTAAATTTCACACAAAAAACGACATGTTTCACTTAATAAAATTGCTTAGTCCAAGAACCAAATCATTCTTTCATTGTAATTTAACCCGATTTCTTAATTATTATTTTGGCAAATTCCTTATTCATTACAACTTTGTTATTTGGTGATGACATTTTCTCGTCACTAAACCGTTCTACACTTATAATTCATAAAATATACATAGTATTTACAAATTAGTGACAACAAAATGTCGTCACTAAGTTTCTAACATTTCGTGAAGACATTTTTTCGTCACTAAATCGTCAATAATTCTGGACCAATTTGGTGAAGACAATTCCTCGTCACCAAACTATCTTATGCTTATCTTTGGTGATGATATCAAATGTCGTCACTAAAATAGTCACTAATTGTATTGCATTTTCCGGTCTTTTTTGGCGCCACCACATTCAATGACGACTCGGTGACGACATTTTCCATTTGGTCACTAAATATGTTATGATGACTTTGATTTAGTGACAACCCCCTTAGTGGTCACCAAAGAGGCCATTTAGTGACCAAATTGATTGTCGTCACCAATATTTTGGTCACTAAAGGCTTTTTTTCTTGTAGTGACCAAAAGCCGATCCTTCTCTTGCTTGTTCTGAAAATTATTTCTGCTATTTCTTGTGGAGAAACAATAGCCATTTTTCAAGAACAACATAAGTAGCACTTCAACTATTCTTAGAGAAAAATAGCAGCTGCCTCCTTGTCAAATAAACAAGGAGAAAAACCGAAGCTTAAAGAAGCTTCAAACCTGAAAAACCGAAAGCAGAATTCTGGGCTAACACCTTCGGATTTTACTGCTTCTTCTTTTGGTTTATTGTGTGAAATTAACTTGGAACTTGGAGACAATCATGTGGATATCATCAAGGTAAGGCTATGCTGAGTGTTGCTGTAATTCGACGACCAAAAGTCTTCAAAAGAAAGTTCAACCACTATCAATAAAGTAAAACATTTCAATATCGGTTTGAAATCACTTCGTAAGGATCCTCAGAGAAAATCAAAAAATTTTAAAATTCCACCGTGTGTTGTAGTTGATTTCTTACAGCCACGTTGATCCACCCTTCTTTGCTACCCCCACCCCCTCCAAAAAAAAATTTACTTGTCAATTTTTTTTAGTATAGCCCTCCCCACCTTTGCTGCCCCCCCCCCTCTCACCCCCAAACCCCCTTGTCCCAAAAAAATTTAACAGCCTTTATTTTGTTTTCATTGCAAGTTAGGCAAAGAAGGAGTTCATAAAAAAAAAATTTGCCAATGAAGATAAATTAATTTGTATTTCTTGTAATTTTTAAATTTGTTAATACATTGTGATATTATATAATTGTTAAAATGATAAAAATTTTATTTTGCAGTGAAAAGGGAAAAGAACCTACATTTAGAGGAGCGAAAAAAAAATGAAAGAGGCAAAGGTAAATAATTTGTGTATTTTGAATTATGCATTGACGTTATTTTAATTTGGAAATATGTTGTGAATATTATATAATTGCTAGAATGATTTGATGTGAGTAACGATTTCGTTGTGAATAGAGTATAATTATTGGAATGATTTGAAGTGAATAATAATTTTATTGTAAAACCTTTATGATTATTGGAATAATAAGCTGTGAATAATGGTGTTGATGATGATGATTAAAAAATTGTGGTTGGATTTAATGAATATAAGTGTAAATGTTTATTTGAAATCACTTGGTTAACATAAGAAGTGAAAAACGTATTTTCGTTATTTGTGGTATTATGCATCCAAATAACACGTCGGATGTGATTTCTTGTATTAGTGGCTGAAATTTATGTGTTCGCTTGTCTATAATTTTAACGTTTTTAAATTATTACTTTAATAACTTGGATGGGAAAATAATGATAATTTCATATTATCATTGCTATCATGTACAATATAGAAATGGGAAAGGATAGTGTGAGACTTGTGTTATATTGGGACGGAGAAATAATAAGTGGCACAAACGAGTCCCAATATAGTATTAGTCCAAAACGGTTTACTATTGTGGATCATAATATTAGTTTGACGAAACTTTTGGGAATTTTGCGTCAAGTAACTGGAATGAATGCAAGTCAAGCCAGGATAAAGTTGATGTGCCGCTATCCCGTTAGTATCGTCCCTCATTCGATCACATACATACATGTTCCAATGGATGATGACACGTTGATCATGTCAAACGAAAACATAGCTTCCATTGATCAAGAGGCCCTTAAAGATGGGATGGAACCCATAAGCCGAAGCCATTCCAATTTGGGTGATCAATTTGAGGCTTTGCAATTAAGGCTTCAATCAAATGACGATAAGATGGAACAATTGGCCAATAGTATGAGATCGTTTGCTGAGTTAGTGTCAAAGAAGTTGAAATCTAAGAGAAAAAGACCCTCAAGTTTTGAAAGAAGTGAAGAGTCCGACGGGCTTCTACTTCCCATAGAGGCTAAAACCAAATTCATAAAGTTGACAAAAATTTGGGAAGTATAAAAATGGAAATTCCAGCCATCTAAGGTAGTGGAGATCATGAAGCATACTTCGAATGGGAAAACAAGGTTGAAAGGACCTTTGATTGTCATTACTATTATGAAAATTTCCTTTTTGATTCTATATTTAATGGGGATGTAATTTCCGATAATAAGTCCAATGATTCTATGCCTCCATTGACTGAGACTAACAGCGAAGAAGATGCCGTAGTAGAAGAAGCACTTACTACTTTAATGAGTCTTCAAATGGTAAGTGATGAATCGTCAAATGGAAAAGAAGCATTAGTGCCCATGAGATTACTTAGTGCTCCAGCCATGGAGAATGATGAGCAAAGGGAGAACATCTGTCATATACAAGTTTACGAAGTTCCACTCCAAATTAGCAATGAAGAGAAAAATGTTGAAGAGGAAGAAGAATCCAATGCCTCAATTTGGCCAAATCCAATGAGTGAAGGTCATCAAAGCCTGGCCAAGCCGGTTGATAATGTTTTGAATTTTCCATGCCTTGACTTTGTGTTTGGAGAAAGAAAATTTTACCATACTCTGCTACAAACTTGGAGCCTTCAAAGATTGGCAATAAAACGCAATTATGAGAGTGGCTTGAGAGGTAAAAAGAAAAGTCATCATTTTCCCTTGCCAAACTATTTCTTTTACTCCTTAAGGTGGTCAAAGTATATTAATTTTATCCCAAGGGTGTTGTTAAAGATTCGAGGAGGAATCCTTTCGGGAAGAGGGGGAGTGATGAGAATCTGGGAGCTGTTCAACCTACGCTATGGGAATCCAAGAGCAGTGCAATCTACTCGCCAAGTATTTGATCCATTAAAGCATATCACGGGGCTGATGGTGAGAGTTAGAGCTAAATAACTTCATGAAACCATTAAGTGGTTTAATTCAAGACATTCAAACTCGTCAAGCATGTGGCCAAGACTTGCAAGTCATTAATTTATTGCAAGTCTGATTCGAAGAACACTAGTTGTGCCTTGGCCGAATTCTAGTGTAACAATAGGTCAAGTTATTTAATTAATTTTTATGATTTTATTTTTAGGAATTTATTAATTCTTGAAGGGCAAAAATGTGAATAGTGAATATTTCTGTGAATAGTGAAATTATAAGGTAATTTTGGTAGCCAAATTTGTAAGCTTGAAAGAAGCCTTAAAGGGCCAAATTTCCAAGTCCAATTGGCTTTTGGGTTTTTATTTTCTTTTATTTTAAGGCTTCCCTTTAATTAATTAAAGGAAACTAGCCACCATTCCTTTAGAAATTAGATTACGATTAGGATTTTTAGTTGTTACCTTTTAACAAATCCTTATATCCTATACATAAAGGCCGATCGGCCAAAAGAGAGAATAGATGATTAGAAGATTTTGTAACATTATGTCCTTGAGAGTTTGAGTGATTCAATCTATTTTTTCTTGTAAAGAATAACGGGCTTATCAAACTTGACCAATTTTTAGCGCCTTTGAGTCTTATCAATCTAGTAGAACCCTAGGTTGTGGTGACGCTTCATCCATTCGGTCTCAATTCTGCCGGTTCTAGGATTTCACAAGTTATGTCTTAGGTCTTATTTCGCTTGTTGTGTATTGTTAGCTCCATATAACCGTGAGGTGCGCATCAGGTCTAGCCTAGCATGTATACTATCCTTTAAAGCAAACTTATGCATAAAAGGCCACAAATGAGAATTTAGATAATTGTATCTCTACTACCTTTTTGAATTATATATAGTGTTTCTTTGAAATTGGCACTAACTATGATTACTTTTCCATCAAATGAATTGGTACTATCCATGATATCTTTGAGAAATCAATATAAGGCCTCTATTTCTTCTGTTTTTTTGCCATTGAAGCTTCATCCTAAAGAATGAGTCATGATTGATGAGTTAGGTTTGATATACTACTCTATTTGATGAGGTTACAATTCTATCCATTTGATATACTAAACGTATTATAAATCTAAAGTGAGCCATTCTTCCACCTAGAAGAATAAGTGTTGCAACTCTAAAGGTGGCAACAATTATGGCAATAAAACTATATGACCTAAGCATTCCAAAAATAGACATACAGAGAAAGGTTTTAACCACACCACTAGGACCATCTAGAGGAAAAGAAAAATCTTCCCCTCTATTTGATGAGAATCCATGAGTTGTTCAACCTACTTGCCAAGCATTCAATCTGCAATGACATATATATTATGAGGCCTGAGGATGAGTGGTAGGTCTAAATGACTTCAAAAACATCTTAAGTGGTTTAATTCATGATATCCAAGCATGTCAAGCATGCGGCCAAGACTGGCACATCATTAATTTATTGCAAATTCAATTTGAAGAATGCTAGTCTTGCGTTGGCCGAATTCTAGTGCAATAATAGGCTAAGTTATTTAGTTAATTTTGTAGCATTATTTTTAGGTAATTATGGCTGAATTTTGTAGCATTTTTTTAAGGTAATTATGACCAAATTATTTAGTAATTTTAATTTTTAAAATTTGTAAATTTGAAGGAAGCCTTAAGGGCCAAACCTCCAAGTCCAATTGGCATTAGGGTTTTTGTTTCTTTTTTATTTTAAGGCTGCCTTTAATTAATTAAACGATTTGGCTGCCTCCTTAAGTATTAGAGTAGAATTAGGATTTTAGTTGTTGCCCTTTTACGTGTTTTTGTACTCTATTTAAAAAGGCCATTTGGCCATAACATGAGAGATAAACAGAAGTTGAGAATTATTTTGTGACATTATGTCCTTGAGAGATTGGATGAATCAATCTCTTTGTTCTTTCAAAGAACAACGGGCTTATCAAATTTGATCAGTTTGTGACACCTTTGAGTCTTATCAATCTAGTATAACCTAGGTTGTAGTGATGCTTCATCCATCAGTCCAAAAATCCACCAGTTCTAGTAATTTTGCAAGTTAAGTCTAGGGTCCTGTTTACTTGTTGTGTATTGCTGGCTCTTTATAGCCGTGAAGTGCACATCAATTTGGTATCAGAGCTCTAGGTAACTTTGAAATTTTGTAGTTTCAAATTCTATTTATATTGCTTCCATAACTGAAAATTCTGTTTATATCAATCTTCCTTGTAGCTGAATTCTATTTTCATGTGGTAGTCAAATTAGTTGCTTAGCTCTAGTTTTCGAGAGTTGATTAAACCCTTTCTTGTGGCTCACTTTGTGTAGATAATTTAGGTTTTGTTATTCTATGAAAAAAAAAAATCTGCTGGCCAACTTGCTTCTTGTTGTCACAAATTGGTTATGCTCGTAGTCAATAGTTTCTGTCTTATTTTGTTCCGTCCAAATTGTTGGTTTTGCTCAAATTGATTCAAGTCTTTAAAAAAAAAAATTTCTTGTCTTTTCTTCTCTGGGTCATAATTGTCCGTAACTATCCTTAAAAAAAAAAAATTTTATCTTGACCAAATAAATTTCTGCCCAAACCAAATTAAGTTGTCCAAATTCTTGTTGTTTAAGTTCAATCCCTTTCTGCACAAATTTTGTTCTTGGCCGAACCTAACTTCTTCACCAGTTGACCTCTATTTTAAATTGTTTTGATCATTACTTGCCTAATTTTTTTTCCTAGCCCAGAAGTCTATTTTTTCTTATCCAAAAGAAAAAAAAAATTCTTCCTCAACCGATAATGGCATTGCCTTAACTCTATCAATTGCCCGAATCCTCTACTTGTCTCAATTTGTTTTTATTCCAATTCTTCTTGGCCGAAACATTGGAAACATTGGTCCTTATGTCAGTTTTTTTATTTTATTTGCTGCAAACGCATAATTTCTTTTGTTCAAATTTTTTTTTTCTGCCTGAATTTTGCTCCACCGAAAGTACTCTTGTCTAGATTGTGTTTTGGCTGAAGTCAAGTATTATTCTTGTTCAATTTCTGTCTACCTAACTTCTATTTTCATCCAGAAGCAATATTAAAGCTTCATGAGGAGGTTTATTTAGCTCTATATTTGTCCTGCAAATTTATTTACATGTACTCGATATCGAATCTCATCAACATCTACTATTTGTTTTGCCTGACATTTGTTAATAGCACTTTCCTTATCATTATAAAATGTTGGACCTATCTGCTATTCACAAAACTCTATAAACCATGTCAAATTAAACTAGCAAAGGCACACTTTGTAGATGATCACTAGCATTATGTAATTACCTACTATGCTGCAAAAGAGGAAAATGAATTAAAACTTGAGGAATATAATTATGATATTGTTCAGATGCCTACAGATAAAAATTCATAAGTAGAATTCAGTGCCTCTAATATGCAAAATTGAAAATGTCCTAAAATTTGGTAACTTCAACTCCATTAACTAGAAACTCTTACCAGTACAAGTGTATTTTTTCATTTTCCAATAAAGATAAGGTATACATCTACTATATATTAGTGTATTCCAGTACCCAAATAGTGTTTATAGATTGTATTTTGGTCAGTAAGGAGAGCTTCACTTTGCTAGAAGTCATTTTGCTTCCTATGATCAGTACCTTTTGCTTCTAGAATTAAGACACTACTTTTTCAAAGGTTTGATGTAGTGGAAAGATCCATGAAAGAATTATCAACTTTATTTAACTACCCTCAGTCACCTGACCCAACGTGCCTAGCAATTTCAACTAAATGGACTAAAAAAACTAGGAAGGTTTAGATAAAATGAAATATCATTACTTTTGTGGAATATTTAGAGATATTTTTGAGTTTCTTGTAGAGTTTCTATGGCAAAACTAAATGTAGAAACGTTGGGTCATGTGACTGAAGGTCTTTGGGCTTGACACTTAGAAAACTAACGCTCACCGGCTTTGCTACAACGAGGGTACTTCAGCTACAAATGCAAGATAATGTTGATTATTTTGTGCAGACATGCTTTATTCGCTAGGAGGGCAAATAAAGAATTACCAACTTTATGTAGTGGAGCGATCCATAAAAGAATTATCAACTTTATTTAACTATCCTCAATCACTTGACCCAATGTGGCTAGTAGTTTCAACTGAAAGGAGAACTAAAAAACTAGGAAGGTTTAGGTGTTTTGAAACGTCATTACTTTTGTGGAATATTTAGAGACTTTTTGGAGTTTCTTGTGGAGTTGCTATGGCAAAACTAAATGTAGAAACATTGGATCAAGTGACTGAAGGTCTATCGGCTAGGCACTTAGGAACATAATGCTCACCGGCTTTGCTACAACTCTAGCAGGAAATGCAGATAATGTTTATCATTTCGTGCAGACATGCTTTATTTGCTAGGAGGGCAAGCCAGACCATCACAAGAAGGATAGATTACTAAAGTCATTCCCAATCCCAAGCAAACCTTAGCAAACCTTGGGAGCGTGTATCACTCAAGTTCATCATTAGATTATCAAAAGTTGGAAATTTAACCACCATCCTGGTGATAGTCGGCCGTACAGGGATGTGGGTGCCCAATAAGACCTCGTTTTATTTTATTTGTAATTTGGAATTATTTGTAATTTAAAAAAAAATTATTTGTTACACATTTTATGATGAACATACACATAATTATAATCAATCATAAACTATGACTTTTTAATTCCTATTTTTTTCATAATAAAATTTAAAATATATAAGATACTATATATATATATATCAAATTAACATTAGCATATAAATACTAAATATTAGACTAGAAATACTAATAATATACTATAATGAAAAAGTTATTAGTGAATAAATCTAATTCATAACTAATAGAGAATAATAAACTAATAGTAATTAATAACTAATACTAAAATATAATAACTAAAATTTCATTAGCATAAATTTAGTATAAATATAGTCTAATGATAATTAAAAATAATAATAATAAATTAATATTAGTAAAATAATATTTGTACATACATATAAATAATATATTACTAATATATGTAATATATCGATTAAAATTTAAAGGGTAAATGACATTGGCGGCCACTCAACTTTTGAAATCGTATACTTTTAGCCACTCAACTCACAAAATTGCGCGAACAACCATCCAACTCATAAAATTGGCTACCTGTGGCCATTCTGTTAGTTTCTCCCGTTAAAGGCTAAACGGCAGCCCTTCCACGTGTCATCTGAGGGGCAAAAAGGTCAGTGTGGCACACACATATATATATAAGCGATGGTCTTCTTTCACTGGTCTTGCTTCTTTCACCCCTGCCATTTGTGTTGCCCTTGCATCTTTATCATTTATCAGATATGAAATTCTCTTCCTTCCAAAAGCTGCCAACTTTTGCCATTTTCTTGCAATCTGGACAAGTTTCTTGGCACTGATCATTATGCCTTTTTGTTTCTAAGAAGAGGAGGATTATGAATGTGGAAAAACAAACCACCAATGTGCAGTCTCTGATTTTTGAATTCGAAATTTTGTTGCTCGATGCTAAAATGGATGGTGCGGATGCATTTTATACAGAAAAGATGGAGACAACAATTTGGTTGAGGATTAATTTTGCCGGAATAGTTTGGGAACAAGTTCATGTGGATGCTGGGTGTTAAGGAACCTTATGGAATTAGAGGTTTGTTTGTGTTTGAAGCCAGCCGTATGGACCAAAATCCGTTGTTTTTTTTTCCAATCTAGCCTTACACTTAAGTTCATTAACGTTAAGCACCCATGGTTTTCGCTCAAACTTCTTCAGCTTCCTAGGAAGCTCTGCAAAACCAGTTCCAGTTGAGTATGGATTTTGCAATATCCTCTGATGATGAAGATTTAGTATTGCTCTGGCCCGTCTACAGAGCATTTCTGCTTCAACCAGTGGCGGAGGGTTTGGCTTATCCATCGTAGCTCTCCTTTCCTCTTGCTTGGGCATTTTTACAAACGTATTGCGTGCTAAAATACTATTTCTTTGCCCCGTAATCAAATTAGACCATGGATGGCAAGCTTGAAACTTGAGGCAAGAACTAGACTTTGAATCAAGAAACAAACTTCAAAAAACTCAACCATTTTGTTATTATTGGTAAGCAAGCACCATTCTTTGAATTATCACAAATTTGGGATGTTCTCTCAAACAAAGTAGTAGTCGACGTTGTGGCTTTAGCCCCTGCACGTTCATCTACTGCTCGGAAGTTGGTTGAGTTAGCAGTTCAAGCTTGGAGGTCTAAGTACCCAACTTCCAAAGTTGATGATTGTGTTGTGGTTTGCCTCTTCCTTGACAAAAATGAAAACAATCTGTTTACGTCTTCCCCTACCAAATATAAAGAGCAGAGCGAGTCGAGCGCCGAGAAAGAAGGTCTCTCTAGCCCTATAGGGTTGAATCATTCTGGTACAGTTAGATACGATAATACCATACTTGAAGAACAAAATGAAGAATCTACAAAAGAGACCTCAGAGTTTGAGGAAATGAACGTGGCAGAGGCTGGAAAAGAGTGGTCTGCCCTTGAAGGAGTTTCTCGTGTAAACACATTGGTGACCCTACCGAGGCATTTTTACAAACGTGTTGCATGCCAAAATACTATTTCGGATGTTTGTGTTGCCTTGACGGGCCGTTTTGCCCTTAAAAAAACACGTGGAAGAGCTACCGTTTGACTTTTAACGGGAGAAAGTAACAGAATGGCCACGGGTAGCCACTTTTAGGAATTGGATGGCTGTTCGCACAATTTTGTGAGTTGAGTGGCCATAAGTATACGATTTCAAAAGTTAAGTGGCCGCCAATGTTTTTTACCCAAATTTAAATACATATATATTATATAGGGTAGATTACATCTACTACCCCTTTGGTTTGTAAAAACTACCAATCAAACCCCGAGATTTGAAATATTACCAATACTCCCTTAAAGGGGCTAAATGTTATGAATTTAAGGGGGCCAAATGTTATGAATTTAGTTGATTAAATGGGCTAAATGTTATAAATTTATCAAATTTAAGGGGGTATTGGTAATATTTCAAATCTTAGGGTTTGATTAGTAGTTTTTACAAACCACAGGGGTAGTAGATATAATTTACCCTATTATATAAATAAAAAAAATTAAATAGGTAAACAAAGCTGGTGGTGATGTGGGGGAAACTTCTCCTGCCACTCACCTAATCTAGATGTGGAGGGAAAAAAACCTCCCCTACACTTATGGCCGCCACCCGTTCCCCCCCCTCCCCCCCCCCCCCCCTCTTTATAGGGTTCAAACGGGATTGGTGCCTGTAGATGGTAGGTGAAATTGCCATCCCTACTCAACTCTTATTTAAGAACATTGTTAAATATTAGAGGTCATCTCGGGATATTGTTAGTTATTATGATTCTTGCTTTACTACCAACTTTTGGACAGAACTCTTTAAGATCTTTGGGCTCAAATTGAGCTTTGAGTTCTATGACACACTCAATATCTGATGGCTAGATAAAATGGTTGAAAATATATGTTGGAAGATACCTTCCACACTTTATTGTGGCTAACTAGAAAGATGAGGTGAAATTATTGGATATTGCCCAACTGTATTTCAATTCTCAAAAAAGCTCTTCCATTAACAAGAACCCTTTCGAAGTCATTAGTAGACAACAACCATGCACTATACACAGTTGACGTTGCGAGGAAATCAAAATCTCTGAGAGCACTAAGTGTCTCTTAAGAGTGGAAGCTAGCAAAACATAGACATCATTCATGGGTATCTCAAAAAAATAGTTTGGCGTATAAAAAAGTACGCAGACTAGGATCAAGGCTTTACTGAATTTTACATGAGGGGACAAAATGATGATAAAGATTCCTAACCAACTACAAAATTAGAGCCTTAGAATTAGGGACCCTCACTTACTGCAAAAGTACATTGGTCTTGTGTGATCCTAAAAAGAATTGAAAAAGTGGTTTACAAAGTCAATACCCCATCTTGATGGATGATGCATCTTGTTTTCCACATGAGCCTTTTGAAACGATATCATGAAAATTTGGAAGATCTTTAAAAAGAACAATTGCATTGTAAGGGTCTAAACCCCATCTTGATAGATGATGCATCTTGTTTTCCACATGAGCCTTTTGAAACGATATCATGAAAATTTGGAAGATCTTTAAAAAGGACAATTGCATTGTAAGGGTCTAAACATTTACGCCATGTTTAAACGAGTAGCCAAAGCTATTTTTTGTTGTCGAATGGCTAGATGATCATGTAGAGATCAATTTGAATATCTCATCAAATAGCAAGGATGTATAGAGGACAAGAATACTTGGGAGTTGGGGAAGAATTTAAGAGCCTTTTTAGCCTTTGATTGATGTATATGAAATTTTAAAGACTACAAGCCACATATGTTAATTTATATAATAGATAAGCATTCATCTTACTAGTGTAAATATAACTGTTGGTTTTGTTGTAATCATTTTGGTTGATTAGGGTAGAAATGTTTTTGTAGAGAACCATAATCTTTTGGTAGTTATAGTAGTTGTTTCCTAGGGAGTATGTAAGATGTCTTTGTTTTTATCACTACTAAACTTTTAGCGAATACATATTCGATGGGCATATATAATCAACAAGCAAGTGAAAGGGTTTGCCCATCCCCTAATGCATTTTACTTCTTTCATTGTAATCTTTTGCTTTGAATCAGTCGGAAAAACACTTTTCTTAAATAGTTGCATTTTACTTTTTCTTTTACATTTAGTGCATTAAGTTTAAACTAGATTTCCTTTTTTCTCTAAAGGTATGACGCGTATATCTTTGTAGCATACTGATTATGACGCGCGAGTGTGTCTCGTCAGAAATAACAACCAACATGTTGCTTGGCTATTAGTTCATTTCCAAAAAAGATAAATTAATGACCTATAACACTCTCGCACTCTCAACTGAAAGGAGAACCGAAAAATCTAGGAAGCTTTAGGTGACACGAAATATCATTGTTTTTGTGGAAAATTTAGATATTTTTTTGAGTTCTTTTGTAGAGTTGTTATGGCAAAACTAAATGCAAACCAACAAAAATGTTCTTGCCTTTGCCTTTTTTGTAAATCTCTAAAAAATGACTTGCACACATGTAATATTGTTAGATAAGTATATATTATTAATGTCACCAACAATTAGTGGATTATGGAATTGTACTGTTTGTATTATTGGTGCTTCTAGATTGCAAAACTTATGTAAATAGAAGTCTTTCACGTTTGAATACATCATGCATAGTGTTCTTGTACTTTTGCCATTATCACATGCTATGAAAAATAAGAGTTGTTATTTCTATTATTAGGTTTGAGCCTTCTTTTCTAAGCTTGGCCACATAGCGAGAACCTTTTGCATATCAAGAGTCCTTTCTATTAAAACACAAAGTATGCAATCTTTGGCCAAATATAAATATATATATATATATATATATATATATATATATATATATATGTATATTATAAGCTTATTTAATCTTTGCAAACAAACACCCTTTCAGCAACTATTATGTATTTAATGTACTTGAAGTTATCGTGTGCATCACATTTATAGATTTATTATTCATTCCTCCCAAAAAATAAAAGAGTCTAGTTTCAAAATCTTTCTTTGCCCCTCTTCTCCTCCCCACCAAAAAAAGAAAAAAAAGAGTCAAGTTTTAGAATGAAGTTCCTCCAATAATCTTCTTAATAATAATTATGCATGACCATAACTAAAAAGTAATCATAGAAATGTAAAATTACACATTTAATGATGCATTAAAAAGTGTTGTACTTAATAACTAAAAAAATTATATTTAATCCAAAATTGACTCTTTTTTGGGGATAGGGGCAGTATATCATATGTTTATGCTTTTTTATATGAAATACATCTTTCAAATTCTAAATTGAAGAGGTTGTTGATGTCATAGGTTGACAACATAGGCCACAATAATGCATACCATTATCACTATCTTCGATCATTTTCTATTTCAAAGTCTAACCAATAATATTTTGCATGATTTTACACACCCAAGCAGCTGCCATTAATAAAGGCTTCAATTTTTTCTCTCCTTCTGTAAGATTAGCTACTAAAACAAGGATTGGCCACAATTCATGGAGTTGAAAGTGCAGTAAAATTTCTTTAGCTTCATGTCCTTAGGATTTGAATATTTGTTTAGCTTTTCATGTCTGCAATACTAATGAAGTATTATAGATCTAGACCGTACGGTTGGCACGCAAATTGTGGGCTACTACTTCCTCAACCACAGTTGTTGAATGAACCAAGTGTTAAATCAAGTCCCTTATATTCTACATACAAAATAACTACTTTTTCTTCTTCTTCCTCTTTTTTTTTTAAAACTAGTTTCTCTTTTGTTTGGAATGCCTTCTCAGCCTTAATTCCACTTAAAGTTACATACATGACATTAGCTAAGCTTCCAAAAACTACAAAAATCTAAATTAAAAAAAAAAAAAAAACTAGGCACTATGTTCTTACAGGATACTTTAGCAATAGACTATGATGACATTCACTATGAGTAATGAAAAATATACAACATCGGTGAATATGATCCAAAGGAATGTTTACATTGTTTAAAGCTAAATGAGTTTGCATTTTCAGTGATATCTCCTAAGGAAAACATTCACAAATTTATTGAATGTTTCTTGGAAAATGAAAAATGGAAATCCACCCTTAAGGAAATTGTGGAAGAGAACTTCACCTAGTTCATTTTCACCTATCTATTGCAATCCTCTGAAGAAAATGCTTAACGAAAGAGGATGAAATTGTTAATGACATGCTTAATATTTTTGTTTCCATCTGAATCAAGCACCAATAAGAAGTAGGTTGACTTATCAAATAAGTCTTAGTTGTTGTTTTAGTACTGCCCAGTTCTCTAATATATGTCATATTATTGATTTTGGTTTCAAAGTGTCATGTTTACCTTAGCTTTTAGCTTCTTTAGTACTATTTATTTCTTGTTTCCATTATAAGACTACTATTGATTATCACTAATAATAATAAAGCGAATTTCAGTTACTTCTTTTGTACTGTCTATTGTAAGGTTGTTCTGTTGCATTTACAGACTTATGAAATCAAGAATTTTTTATTTAAACATGAACTACCCTAGCCTTTTAGATATCATTTCATATATGATATGTAATTCTATTATCTATAGTTTTGACTATGACTAATTTCTAATATGAGATCTCTTTCAATTTAGTATAAACTTGATTATTTCTATTTCTTTATACTGAACCAAATTTCTTGAATTGACAAGGCTTATCAGCAAGAAAATATGCCTAAACAAACTATCACACTAAGCGCAAACTAGGAACAAGTTAAGATAAATGATTCACGAGTACATTTTCTTAATTTGGTCCTGCTGATTTTATTTGGACTAGTTTTTTGTTTGAGGCATGCTATAGATTTGTTTATTGCATAATTACTAGTTGGATGAGAATGTACATCATTCTTGCTCTTTTGGCTCTATTTTACATATTTTGTTTCAAAAAATTCTTTATCACCCTTCCCCCCTACAATGTCAAAATTATTATGCTGATAGGTGGATTTATTTGTTTTTTTCTCCAAAATAGAAGAGAAGTCAGTAGGTTTTTGTAAAATTTGACATTTATACATTACAATTTTATCATCTAACTTCTCTTTTATTAGTTGTTGTTTTGATTTCAAATTATAAGTGCTTTTCTAATATTATAGTGCAAAAAAACTTTACTATGCACCATCTAGGCAAATCTTGCTTCCTCTTGTTGATATTAGTTTCTACAGAGATAAATATATAGACCTTACATATTAGTCTATTGAAAGAATGCTATTATACAATATGAGCTTGATTAATGTCACTCCTTATAGTTTTTCTTATATGTTCATGGAGGTTCAATTTATCTAATCTTGCTTTTTCTAATTTCTTTATTTATAATTGATATAATTTTAAACTAAGTGGCTAACTAAGGCCAAAGTCCTTTTCAAAATTGGACATTTTGAATCAATAATGACAAGATGAAATTCTATTTGAAAATTTTTTGAACGAATTTATACATGCTTATAGTATTAAAAAGTATCCAATCAACAATCTACTTGTCTATGTTAGGTTCCCAGGTCCAGATTATGTTCTAGTTTTTCCTAATTGATTGCATATATAATTACTGCTAAACCAAATGCCTTTTCTCCAAAAGTTAATTTTCCAATAAAAATTTAAAAGTTCTCCTTAATTTGTAACTAATATTTTATTCTGTTATTTTAGAATTGTTATCTTCTCTAGCTTATAATTAGTCTATTGAAAAACCGTGGAGTTATCCTTTGAAATGTTCAAGAATACGATTATAAGTTAACAATTTTCTTAGTGATTAATTAACTAATTTGTGTTAATGCTTATCAATTTTTGTTTCTTCTATAGAATATCCCTTTTTTTTCTATGCACTGAAAGAATTCGCACATAATCAACAAATCCATATTTATCATCATAGTGAATCTTGAACTTTAAAAATAGTATCTGAACACTTTTTGGGTAGATGGAATGAATTTTGTCGAGACAATCTAATTGAAACAAATAAGAACATATTATTTAGAGTATGAGGCAAGTACATTTGTTATGCCATCCTTTTTTAAAGCAATCAAGGACAAATTATGATCCATAAATGGTATCTTTGAGAATGTTAATAAATTATGAACAAGTTAATCATGATAATTATTAGTTTTATACTTTTATAAATAAACTTACTTATGCATCTAATATTTTCAGTTTTTTTTGGGCTCCTTTGCTATATTATCATCAAATGAAACATATAATTATCTAGTTTTCCTTATCTACACATTTATTCTTCCCAATCATTTTGAGTTTCTTAAATGCTTCTATTAAAATTTCATATAAACTAGAAAGTACAAACTTGTGATTATTATATGAATTTTATGGTTGCTTTTGGTATATACTTTTAGAATTTGCATATTATGTTTCTATATAACTATTGATTTAATTATGAAAAATTAACAACCAATTCCAATTTATATTAACTAGAATTTATTATAAGATCAAACATCAATGTTGAACTCTAAAGTGGGACAAAAAGTTATTTCAGAAAAATGACAACTCATCACTTTTACCACATATGGAATCAATTTGTTGAAGTTCCCAACCTTCATGAAAATTCCACACTTATTTTTCTACCACAAAATTCTACTTTTGCAGTTTTAGTTTTTTATGAATTTAGTGTTGAAATATTATATGAAATTCATATGTAAATCATATATAAGTGATTTATGTATGTAGTATTAAATTTTTTATCATTTTTATTTGGACAATAAACCTCAATAGTCACTAAACTATTGCCATTATAAACTTTTGACCACTTAATTATTTTTTTAAATATCTGATCATTAAATTATTTAAAATGGTCACTTGAGGTCATTCCATTAAATTCTAGTGCTAACTTGGATGGAAAGTATGTCATGTGGGTTTCACATGACTTTTTTAAGGGCAAAATGGACTCTGCAAACATAATAAAAGATTTGACTCAATTTACCTTCTCTCGACAATTGTAGTACTAATTTTAAACAAACCCATCAAAAATTACATTAAGTATTGAAATTTTTGCCTTCCCTCCTCTATTGTAGTACTTCAATAACACAAAATCTCAAATCTGTTGTATTAATTGATTTGATGGTAGCAGTAAAAATAAAAAATTTGGATGTAGATGCATAGACAGTTACATTAGAAGATGGTGATGGTTGGTGGTGATGATGATGATGCTTGAGAACGGAATTTGTAGCTCAAATTCATAAAACTTCTTTAAGTGTTCAATCTTATCTATCTTTTTTTTTTTTTTCTCGAAACGATAGTAGATTAATAGGGTGGCACAAAAGCTAATGTACAGAGCCACAAGGGCTTAGAGTTTCGTGGCGTCGCAACTGAAAACAGCGCTATAACCCACGAAAACAAAGGCCCGCAAAGGGGCAAAAAGCCCACGAGGGGCAAGAAAAGCAAAATAAAGTAGACCCGCACATGACGGGAAGCTAAACCCGCACTAGACGGGAAGGGAGACAACCTAGACGACCTAAGTTCAACCGCATTGAACCCCGCCCAAGACGGGAATGGTTGAGGATTTGGACAACCTAGGAACTACCCGAATACAAAATCCCGGATATATCGGGACATTAGTACTATACAAAATGATATTACAACTACACTCAAGTGGCCCACTACACAAGACCTATGATAAAAGAAACTACAACTTAATGTCTATCTCTCACCGCGTGCCGTTGTGTGAAAGCCAATTAGCAGCCGTTGAATAGCAACACCGACGAACTACTGCCGCAAAGCGTTGAATAGCGAGACGATGCGACTACTACCGGCTGGAGATAGTGCAATACCTGAAAAGAAAGAAAAAAAAAAAAGGAAAAACGTCCATGAACAGTAAAAATACTGTTCATAAACAGTAAAAATACTGTTCATGAACGTTAAAATTTTCGCACCGAAATCGCCCGCAGGAACCAATGACCAGTATTGGGCCAGTTTTGGTCCAGTTGCCAATTAGCTGCCCTTTGTTTTTTAGGCTAATTTGCCTTGTGGGTTTGGGTTTAAGGCTTACGTCTTTAGGGCACCCACAGCAGCTCCTTTTCCACATTAACCATGTGGCTAATGTGGTGTGGCTGTTATGGGGAGTGGCTGCATGGCCACTCCCCACAGCTGACCATTATTTTTTTCGCCATGTAAGCATCAAAACGACGACATTTTGCATCAAAACGACTCAAAACAGCATCATTTTGGTCTGTGTTTCAACTGTCATCACTGACACACGATTGACACGCTGACATTGTGTCAGACATGACCCGCACCCAATGGGCGCACGCCACGTCAACAGACCGTTGTAAACCAATAATTGGTTTGCAACTGTCAAAATCCTATTTTTTTTAAAAAAAAAATTACCACCGAGTAGGAAATATTTTTCTCTATAAATTGACGTACACTTTGCCTATTTTTGGTGCAAAATCTAATATTTTTATTTTCCAAACTCTCTCAAAATTTCTCTCTAAAAAATAAACTCAAAAAATGCTTGATAAATCAAAAATAGATAATATTTTAATAATTATTAATTTAAATAACTAATGAAAATTATTTTTTTTCATTAATTGTTTTAAGTATTTCATATTTAATTTAAAGTACTTATTTTCATGTTTTAAGTGTATTATTAAATTTTAATTGTAATGTAATGAAAAATTATTTTTAAGTATTTAATGTATGATAATTAAAATTATAAGTTGTATTATTAATAAATATAAAATTTGATAATAGTTGTGTAAATAGTAAAGGTCAGGCCATGAGCGTGGATAATTTTTTTTATGATAGTTGCGTGAATAGTAAATGCCGGTCATGAGCTGATGTGGCGTGGCCATGGCCAGAGGCTGCTGTGCATGTCCTTATGGGGTGAAGCATGTGTGGTCAAGTGCTGTGTGCTGTGTGTGTGATGAAAGGTGTATGCATGATGTTTTAGTGGGTGTGAAACCCTATTATGTGGTCTAATGTTTTTCTCTTTTTTTGAGGTGCCTTCGTCGTTTGTGCTTTTTGTCTTTCTATGTCTCATTTTTTATGTTTTTTATGGAGGCACTATTACCTCTGTGCTGGCTAAGGGGGAGGTGTTCGTGGCACCGTATAGTTGTCCAGCCATATCTAGGTTTAGCCCAACTAGTTGACCTTCTTTTGTGTTTTTTTGTCTTCACCTCTATTTTGGTTAGAGCAAGAACAGCAGCCCTCCTTCACAGCCAAGCTACAGTGATGCCACGTCAGCTCCACATCACTCACAGCCATTGTTTTACTATTCACGCAGCCATCATAAAAAAATGACCCACGCTCATCACCCAAGCATTTACTATTCACGCAGCCATTATCAAATTTTATAATTATTAATAATTCAATTTATAATTTTAATAAGCATATAAATTGCACAATTTTACATTATATTTAAATTAAAATGTAATAATACACTTAAAAATAAGAATAAAAAAAGTAAATTAAATATGAAATATTTAAAATAATTGATGAAAAATATTAAATGTACATTACATTAAAATACAACCATTATCAATTTTTTTTTATATTAATTGCATGACTTATAATGTTAATTATCATATATTAAATATATTAAATAATTAATGAAAAATATTTAAAATATTTTCATTACATTAAAATTAAAATTTAATAGTACGCTTAAAACATAAAAAAAAATACTCTAAATAATTTATGAAATTCTTAAAACAATTAATGGAAAACAATTTTTCATTACATTAAAATTTAAAATTAATGATACACTTCAAACATGAAAATAAATACGATAAATTATACATAAAATATTTAAAAATTAAACATTCTACGCTAAAACATACTAAACTACACATTGATTCCACCAAAACGTTGCCATATGTGTTCAATCAAATTCTTTTCCAACTCATTGTGAATTTCTCTGCTGCGAAGTTGATCCCTATTAATCAAATAATTATTCATATCAATAAATCTTCTCGTCGAGAATTGCAGTGTATTGTTTTCTCCTCCCGATCTGCTACTGCTTCCTGATTGTTCCGCAATGAATGCTGAAGGATCAACGTAATGTTGATAGTTAATCCGTTCATCCTCGACGATCATGTTATGCATTATAATACATGCATTCATGATAAGATGCAATATTTCCGTATCCCACGCTAGTGCCAGATTTTTAATTATCCACCAACGTGCTTGCAGCACTCCAAACGCTCGTTCAACATCTTTTCGAGCAGCTTCTTGGCATTGGGAAAATAGCCTATGTTTAGCTGTTTGTGGTATTGGGATTGATTAGATGAAAGTCGCCCATTTTGGGTATATACCATCCGTTAAGTAGTACCCCATATCATATTCATGACCATTAACCGTATATTGAACGGTCGGTGTCCTACCATTCAATACATCATTAAACATAGGGGAACGATAAAGCACATCATTACACGAACCTGGAGTACAGAATAATGCATGCCAAATCCATAAATCTTGAGAAGCTACAGCCTCGAGTATTAATGTAGCTACACCATCACGCCCTTGATACATTCCCTTCAATGCCGCGGGACAATTTTTCCATTCCCAATGCATGCAGTCAATGCTTCCAATCATGCCTGGGAATCCGCGGCTTTCACCAATATGTAATAGCCTTCTCATATCTGCCGGGGTTGGCCTCCTCAGGTATTCAGTGCCAAACACATCCATAATGCCTTTACAAAAATTGGAAAGGCATTGTTTAGATGTACTTGCACCAATGCGCAAGTACTCATTAATTGAATCCGCAAAGCTACCATAGGCCAACATTCATAATGCAGTTGTGCATTTTTGTAAAGGAGTAAAACCCATTCTACCAGTTGCATTAGGACGTTGTTGAAAGTAGTGAATACTTTGTAGCTTTTCCACTATACGTAAGAATACACTTTTATCCATTCTGAAACGAATTCTGAACAACCTGGCATCATAGATAGGACGTTCAGCAAAATAATCATTCCAAAGGCGTATATGACCAGCTTCTCGATTCCTATCAGGACGACGATTGGGATTTTCGTTCCGGCTATGCTTTCTTCTGACCTTTGTATTACGTTCTGCATTCTCCGCATTCGCACAAGTTTCCATGAGTTCATCGAAAGTTTCATCGAATAATTTGTCGAATTATGCATCGATTGAGTCATGATCACACTCAAATGGATCCATTTTTAGGAAGAGAAAAGAGATTTTAGTAGAGTTTTGGAGATAAGAATATAAGATTTTGAGAGAATTTGAAGATTGAAAATATAAAGGGATTTTGAGAGAGTTTGAGAGATAAGAAAATCTGATTTTGCACCAAAAATAGGCAAAATGCATGTAAATTTATAGAGAAAAATATTTTATTGCCGTTGGTAATTTTTGTCTTTTTTTGAAAAAAAAGGCAAAAATGCCCGTTGCAAACCATTGCAAGGTTTGCAACGGGCGTTACACGTGACGCGCGCCCAGTCACTTTGGGCGCTGACAGACGCGCCTATTTTTTTTTTTTAAAAAAAAAGAAACGGCACCATTTGGCGTCATTCAGATGCCAAATGGCGTCGTTTTCTCACTGGCCCAATGGAAAAAAAAAAAGGGGGCCACACGCTGACAGGCACTCAGCCGTGTGTCAGCGTTGAATGATTTTACCCTAAAACAACACCGTTTTGCGTCATTTTGACACAAAACGGCGTCTTTTCAAGGCCTTCCACGCCCAAAAAAAAAAAAATAAAGTTGCTTCTTGGTTTGTGGCATGCAGACGCCACAAACCACAAATGGTTTGTGTGTACAGTGCCACCAAGTCAGCGTTCAAGCTGACTTGGCTTGCTCGTGAACACCCACGAGCAGCCCAAAAGGGGCTACTGTGGGTGCTCTTATGGGGGGTGTGGGTGGTGCGCTCTTTTTATGTCATTTTGTGGGCTTTTGTGTAGGTGTCACTGCCTCTATGCTAGCAACCTATTTTTGTCTCATTTTTTGGTTTTTTTGTTCAAGCGTCCCTACGTCTGTTCTTGCGAAGGGGGAGGTTTTGGTGGCATCGTATGGTTGTCTGGCCAAATTTGGGTTTGGGATAACTTGTTGACCTTCGGTTTACTTTTTTTTTTGTTACTGTTTCTATTTTGGTTCTGGGGGATGTGGGTGGCACTATCTTTTGGTTTCATTTTGTGGGCTGTTGTGGGGGCGTCGCCACCTCGTTCTCACTAGAGAAGGATATTGGTGGCATCGTCTTGTTGTGCGGTCAGATCTAGGTTTGAGTCCGCTGATAGAATTTCGATCTGCTTGTCTTTTGTTGTTAAGGCTGATGGGTCTTGTGGTTTGGGTTTAGGGCTTGTGTCCTTATGTGGTCAAGTGTGTGTGGTTTAGGTGTATGCATCACATTGTGATTGCTTTCAAGCCCTCTTATGTGGTTGAATGTTTTCTGGCTTTTTGGGATGCTGTCTCAGTGTGTGTTTCATGTCCATCTTTGTCTCATTTTTTGGTTTTTTATTCAGGCGTTGCCACCTTTATTTTGGCTAGGAAGGGGGTGTTGGCGACACCGTATGGTTGTCAGGCCGGATTTAGGTTTGGGCTGATTTGTTGACTTGTGGTTTGCCTTTTGTTGTCACCCACTCTGTTCTGGTTATATGGGGTGCATTGGCACCCTATTTTTGTTTTATTTTGTGGGTTTTGTGAAGGCATCACCACCTCTATTCTGCCTAGGGAAGGATGTTGGTGGCACTATATGATTTTGCGGCTGGATATGGGTCTCGATCCGTTGGTAAACCTTCAGTCTACCTCTTGTTTGTTTTGGCAATAGATGATCAATTATGTGTGATTAATTGGTATATGTGGTTGTATGTGCACTTCTAATGTTTTTGTTGATGTTAAAACCTATTTTTGTTTAATTTTGTTGTTTTCTTTTGAGGTTTTGCTCTTGTTCGCATGTGTAACCTTTTCTGGACTTTCAGTAGTGTTCTGTAGTGATTTTGGTTTAGTCTATGGTGGTTGCCCAACCGGACGTTTGGTTGTCCGCTACACCTGCTGTTGTTTTGTTGAATGTCTTTTCTTCTGGTCAGTTGGTTCTAGATTTAGTTTGGTTGGGTGACCCTCATTTTCTGTTTTTTTTTTAATGTGAAAAAAGAAAATATTCCTTTCTTGGGTAAAATTTGTGTTTTGTCGCGGACTAAAAATATTTTTTGATAAATTTTTCTTTTCTTTTTTTTAATTGGCCTTTTTTGTTGCATATTTAAATCTAAATATGTTTTTTTTTATTACAAATTTGTTGCATATATCAGCTGCTATTTTCTTGTTGCAGGTATACATTTGATTTAACTTGCTTTTTTTTTTTTAAAGTGTTGTTTTTTTATTTTGATTTTTTAGGGTCCTCATTTTTTGTGCATGATGGTTTCCCATGTGTAACCTATTCCTAAGGGTTGGTGTTGTTGCTTTAGTGACTGCTCTTTTGTCTATTTTCTTGGGCAGGTTATATTTTTGTGGTCAATTGTTTACCGGCTCATTTCTCTATTTTCTGAGGATGTATTTTGTTCTCTCTATGATCCACCTTTTCATGTCTCTATTTCCTGATAAGCTATTATTTACCTTGTCATCTTGTTCATCTTTGAGAGTTTATTACTTTTCTCGTCATTGTTTTCTATTTTTTTGCCATTTCCTTGCTCTTTTGTTGTCATCTACTTTGTTGATTTTGTGTCTATGTTTTCTACTTTTGTGCTTTTGATGGGTGGTTTCTAGGAGGTTTGTGAACTTATGGTAGACTTCTCTAATTGTTCTTTGGAAAGGGCATTTTTTTACTTTGGTTGTAGTGTTTAGGCCACCAGGGTATTTCTAGTCCTGTTGAATTTCTTTTTTTTATGCTGGTTAACATAAGAGATCTTTAAGGATCTTTCTGCCTTTTTTATGTGCATTTTGTTACTATTTAATAACATGGCAGACTAGTTTTTTGTGTCAATAACGTGAATAATAAAAGATTCATTTCCCTTAGATGATTTATGTATTCTTGCAGGCTAAAAACATTTTTTCATCCGCGTTGTTTTTCTGTTTTTTCAAAGTCTTTTTTTGTCACTGCATGTGGACTTGTGATTTTTTTTTCCATACCATGCTCAAAGGGAGTTTTTTGTTGTATCTTTTTTGCAATCAACAAGAATGGGCTAATGTTGTTGTTTTGGGTACTGGGTTAAGTGTTCTGTTCATATCAATTCCCACCACTTGTGACTTTTGAATTGTTTTTTTCAGTGGATTACAAGAAGACATTTTTGAAAGTCTTACTTTTTTTTTATATGGTTTTTTCCCAGTATTTAATAATATGGCAGATGTGTTTGTTGTGTACATTAAGTTTTCCCCCTTGGTTGCATGAGTAGTAAAATATGTATGTCCCCTCTCTCATGGATGCTTCCCCATAGGACCAAAACAATTGCTCATACATTTCCTTTACATGCGTACATCTGATTTTTTATTTTTATTTTTTGATAGAGTGCTCAAGGGAATTTTTTGTTTTATCTTTTTACAATAAAAAAGAAATGATTGATGTCATATTTTTTAAGGATTGGATTAGCTAGCCCGCTCGTGTTGATCTGCACCGCTTCTAATTAACATATTTATTCTTATCTGTATAGTTAGTTGCATGTGTCACGTGTCACGTGTCATGTGTCATTATGATCACAATATACTTTTAACTACTATTGAATATACCTATTTTTGTTGTATTATATAGGTAGAATCAACTAAAATGTTTTGTGTGTACGAGATAAGACATAGTAAATAATGCCATGTATGTAACAAAGTAGGCTAAATCTCTGTTTTGTGAAATATGCGTTTTGATATAATATTATCATTACATATATTATGGATATTACTTTGTCTACATTTACCTAGGTCTAAACAAATTCATTTTAAAAAAGATTAAATCACAAAAATCGTCCTCAACATTTGTGATAAATTTCTTTTTTATCCTTTACATTTCAAATGATTCTTTTTAGTCATTTACATTCATAAACTTGTCAATTTAACACCAATAATCGGCAATAACCCATTTCTCCAGTTAAATGGCATTTTCTACTCGTGATGTCTTGTATTGGAGGGGGTACTTTCGAAATAGCCAATTTTAAGATGCGTTTGGACAAGGCATTTCTATTTGCAAATGGAAAAAGTTGTATTGGGATGTGTGAAAATTTTAGTGGGTATTTGTTGATAGAAAAAGTATTTTGAAGGGAAAAATAATTTTTAAAATTATGTGAGAGGGATTTGAGTGGAAAAATTTGAATTTTAAATTTTGAAATAAAAATGTGTTTGGATAGTTTGTTTTTATTTGAGAATTTACTTATTTGCAGATGAAAATGTGTTGTCCAAACGCAGCCTTAACATCTTCTTCTTGCTTTTTTGCAGAGAAAACACAAGCCAAGGTTGAATTTTTCCATAAAAAAACATCTCAACAAAAAATGACCTGAAGTTGAAATCAAGCTTGGAAAAAGGGAAAAACCCAAGAATGAGGCAGGAAGTGTACTATTATTGTGGGAAGGTAGCAATTATTAGGACTTCTTGGACAATTACAAACCCCGGGAAAAGGTTCCATGGCTGTGAAGACTATGAGCTAAGAGTAATCATGGTGTAGAAAAGAAATTTAGGTGAGAACATTACTCATACAAGCTATTATGGTTGTAGAGCATAAAAGGGTGTGAATTTTTCCATTGGTGCGAGAGCATGTGTGATCGTTGCGAAAAATCAAATGATATTATTGGTGCTTTACTGGCTATTATTCACGATCTAGAAGCAGAAAGTGTAAGGGCTAAGAAAAAAACTCGTTTGCTAAAAGTTGTCATCCAATTAGGGTCATGAAAAAACCCTAGGGCTAAGAAATGTTTTAGTTTCTGTTGACTGGCTTAAGTAGTAGTAGTAGTAGTAGTAGCTGAAAATGTTTGTTTTGAAGTGTGGAAGCCAACTTAATGAAGGGCATGTTCATGCTTTTATTTTGGAAATGTAGTGTTTTGGCATTTGTTGTGAGTCCGATTTGCAGAACATACTATGGCATTTGTTTTTGGTTTCGAAAGCTAATGGTCTGGCAAATGCTTCGGCATTTACTTCATTTCATTCCAACACTAATGCACAAAATCAGTAAGTTAGTAAATAATGGTTAGTCCAAACTGAAGTAATAAAACACCAATGCACAGAATAACTGTAATAAAGTCCAGCTTAACCTAGATAAATGTCTTCCATTGCCAATATTTTGCCAAAATAGTGCAAAACAAAGTCAAATACACAGCAAAATTTTTCAATACATAGCACAGTGTGTCCAACACCATTTACAGAAAGTCCAACTTAACCTAGAGAAATGGCTTTGATTACCAAAATTTTGCCAAAATAGTGCAAAACTTTGTCCAACACATAGCAAATTTTTCCAATACACACAGCACAGCTTGTCCAACACCAACACCATTTACACAAGAAGCCAATACACATTTGTGCAACCCAGTCACATGAACCACAACTAGCACATTCATAATTCAATTACCATTGTCATCCAACAGTTAACTATATAAACAAAAACCCATCATATAAATGTATAATAAAAGCGACACAAAAGTTGCAAAATGTTGGGGAAGATGACACGGTTTCTCTATATGTTAGATCGAGGCAATGATGAAACCGCCTCTTTCCACTTCATCCTGTTATGGCCCTCTTTGTTGCACAAATTGCATTTCTGCGGCTTCCTTTTCTGCAATTCAATCGCCAAGAAACATTTTACACACAAGTAGGGAAGTAAAATGGGTTATCAATCAAAATACACTTTATTAGGGTTTCGATTAGTACCCGAAACGTTGTAGCAGTGATAGATGACTATTGTGTGGGGATTGAATGACGAAGATCTGAATTTGTTGGATGTGAACTAAGGAACACATTACCACCAGTAGCTTGGGATGTTTGACTAGATGTAGGGGCAGTTTGGGAATCTCTATGGGAAGCATCATACTCAGCTTGCATATTTGGTGTAGGGCATTTCCTACTGTTGTGACCCGGCTGTTTGCAAAGCTTGCACCTGTATGTCATTTGACCAGTTCTTGACAGCTTTTCCACATTATGGCCATTTTTTTTCTGCATGCAATGTCTCCCATTGGTCCTTTTTCCTAGCCTTTTTAAGGTAGCCAGGCAATTTAATATCTACTGGAGGAAGCACAGTTTCTCTGTTGACCGTTTCCCACAAATTTTGTCCATTTATTGGGTAGACAACATGCTCATACGCTCTTGAATACATCTCTGTGTGGTAGCAGCGGTCAATAAATGTTTTTGGCTTTTCTCCAGTTTTCGATATTGCGCTAACTGCATGAAGGCACAGGATTCCAGTTAACTCTCACATTCAACAGCTATATGTCCTTTTACATAAATCAACAGTGAACTTATCTCTATACATGCACCGCACTTCATAGACCAGCTCCCCAACATGTGTCGCAATACACTCACTAGACTTTTGTTTTATTCATTCCAGTTTTTTTTGGACCTTGAGACACACACTTCTAATAAAAGCTACATGCTTTGTCCTTTTAGTTTTCATTCAGACCATCATGTAAAATCTAATGGTCTCTAGCATTGATAGTATTAGCTTCTCCCTGGCATCCAGTAGGACACTGTTAAAACACTCACAAATGTTGTTAACAAGTATATCGCATTTAGATGTTGTTCTGAAATACGACTTATCCCAATGTTTAGGCGTAGTGTGCTCGCTAACCATTTATAGGCTCCTTCATCCCTTTCCTTAAATTTATCCATTTCAGCCTTGAATTTGTTGACATATGAAGCCTTTGCTGCTACCCATAGTGCATCATATATAGCTAAACCTCCATGAACGCACTTGAAGTTCTGAAACATGTGCCACACGCACATTCTATGCTCACTTCCTAGCAATAGCTCTGAAATTGCATTGGATAGCCCATGCGGTGCAAAATTTTTAGGACATTAGTCATTTTATGTGACGGCAATGTCGGACAGAAAATAAGAGAAATATCTAGAAATAGTACATTTTGTTTGTCTGTTAGAAACAACAGCTCGGATCCCCAATATTCAAGTCCTGTATGAGTTCGCGCAAAAACCATTTCCAAGTTACTTTGTTCTCAATCTCAACCCCTGCCATACATATTGGAAATATCTGGTTGTTAGGGTCCAGGCCTACGGTAGTGAGCATTATTCCTTTGTGAGAACCTCTTAGATGACAGCCATATAAACCAATCAAAGGCCGACAGGCAGCTTTGAACCCGTTTTTGCATGCTACAAGGCAGTAGTACAATTGTTGGAAGACTTCATTGCCATCCTCATTCTTTCTGGTCTTGATGAATACATTTGAGCCAGGGTTCGCTCTGCACACTTCTCAGCAGTAGTCAAACAATCTATTGTACTACTCGATATAATAACCTTCAATTGCTTCAACTGTTTTTTTTCTTTGCCATCCGAACTTTGCTTTTGGAAATATTGATGTTCAATTCTGAGTGAATTTTTTGCACGAGCTCACCCACTCGGATATGTGGCATAATCTGAATGTCCTCTTTATACCTTTCACTCAAGTAGGCTACATTGGCATGTCCACGGTTGAACATTGTACCACATGAATGGACATTATTCATGGTCTTCACCTACCATCCCTCACTTTTTTTCTTTAGAGCCACCGAAACCTTCCATGCATAGTCCATGCAACTTGTCGTGACCCATTTTTTATCATTTCTTGTGAATCTAATCCTTCTTCCATGTTTTACCCCATGGTGTTCGCAAGCTGATTTGAATTCTTCACGATTGGAGAATATGAGACCTACCTTGAATTTGGGGTCATCCATTTCCATATCAGGCCGAAATCTCAAAAATTAAACTCTATTGCTTAGGTTGGCATCGTCATCGTCATCTGAGCCATTATGCACTCCATTATCATATGAGAATACAACATCATCACTGAATTCAGGTTCAGCCTGGCTCTAATTAGTTGGCCGTGTAAAGTAGAACTGTGATGTCACTCTTTCCCACTCTTCCTCCGATCTCTCACGACTGTATCAATGTCATCTTCATCGCTGAATTCGTAATCACTATTTGGACACCAATCTCCCACATTGAAGTTGGGTTCAACACCCTATTCATTAAAGGCATCTTTAGTGACCTTTCTCTTCCCTTGTTGGTTATTGTTGGTTGTGTAAAGTTCCTCCTTTTTTCATTAGCCTTCATTGTGGCTTGGGCAGTTTCTTGGCCGGACATTTCTGGTTGGTAGTGATATGCACCACTGTTGCACGGAATTGTTTCTCTATCTCTTTCTTCTGATAATGATGTTTGTTCATTGTCAGAAATTTTTTTTCTTTGCGCTGGTAGTTTCACTCTTCCTTGCTGCCTATTTGATCCTTTTACCTTTCGATGGCATGTCGACATTTATTGGCTAACTTTCCGGACTCTAGCCTATGTGTGAATTCGGAGAAACACCTTTAGTTGGGGTTGCTTCCTCAACGACCAGAGCAGAACTTGTGCTTGAATTTTCTGTAGCATAATCACGTTTAGCTGTTTTGTTCTCCATTGGTTTGTTTGGAAGCTTGACTCTTTTTCTAGTTGCCATCATAATTCTTTTACCTTTAGATGGAGTGACTACCAGATTATTTTGCACTTCAGACCCTTTTTGAGCCGCACTACTGCCTTCTGCTGGACATTCTTTGTTCACTATGAAAAGGCCTATTAGCTTGTGCTTCTCCCCGTCCATTGCCATCTCTATAACAACCACATCACCAGATATGTAGGTTAAACCTTCATGCATTGATAGTCCAGGTTTCAGAAAGTAGTACACAGCATTCTTATCGGGGCCACAAAAAAGAAGTTGCCTACTCATCTCATCCAATGTACACATTGACATGTAATCAAGATTGCCATGGTCTACAATGTCTATGCAGCCCCGGACATATTGTTTTGCTAGCCCATCAATTAAGTGACCTCCGAAATGAATCCTCAATGAGAACAGTGCGCTATTAGGACCTACATTACAATTGCAAATAGGTTATCACAAAAGTGCAAAAGTTACATTCACATGTACTTTGTTTATGCCAACTAAACTTCGTTTGATGCCATATCTATATCATATAGAGCTAAATGTGCAAAATGTTCATGGATGTCACCACCTAAACTTCTTCAGTCCACCCACATTGTACAGTGCCAAATGTGCTCGTTTAAATAGAGCCATTAATTTAATTTTACGTCATCAGTCAATATCCATTACACATGACAATCAATTTAGCATAAACATGTGAAACAGAAACCACAAAGTTTAAGAAAGTTTCATTTAGAAAGAAGTTTCATTCAAAACATAGTTTGCCTCAAAGAACAGAATTAAATCACATGTAAGGAAATCACAAAGTGAAGACAAAGTACCCCATTACATTACAATATGAATGCTTTTTTCTAATGGATATTCAACTAATATTCTGTTCTCTTCTACGTTTTTTTCCCTTTTTTTTGAAGTTTTTTCCTGCAGCATAAGGACAATTTTTCCGTAATGAATTGTACTTAACAACATGTGTCCACTTTCCTTAAAATAATTGTACTTAACAATGCACAAAACGACAGCCCATTACCAAAAACTTTCCAAACAACCAACTTTTGTCATATTGTCATCCATTAGGGAAGTATAACCGGTACAAATCGGTGGCAATGTTTCAAATACAATAAACTACACCCTGGTAGTAAAAGGACCTCCTATAGGGACCACTGTTGCACTTTCAACACAACAAAATAATTTTTTCAAGACCACAACATAGATAATGATAGCCATTCAGTTCAAGACCACATTCAGGACCACATTACATTAAAAAAACATCTTTGAACCTGTGGGTGCACCCACTGCCCAAAGGGTAGTGCCGAACCGGACTTCACATGTATCACTGAGTTTTTTTTTTTTTTTTGAAAAAACCAGCCTTAAGCCACAATTGCCGCATTCAGAGAATCCTAGTTCACAATACGAATGTAAGGCAGCGGTTAGTGTCCATACTTACCGTAATCTAGGATTCTCCATTGCCCCCTTGAATCTATTATCGTTTGGGTCTCCATTTCCCAACCCTCACCGATTTCTATCAGTTTATATGACTTCGGTTTAGTGATTTACGTCGCGTAGAACGTGGGTTTTTGGGTGGGTACGATGAAATGAGGGGTTAACAGTTATTTGAAGTGAATTGGGGGTAGGATGAAATTAGGGTTCTTCGAATTGAATTCGGGTTAAAGTGAAATTAGGGTTCTATTTTGAAATCAATTTGGGATTCAGAAGATGTTAAATTGGCTATTCTAAAAGTACCCCCTTCAATATAAGACATCACGTGTAGAAAATGCCATTTAACTAGAGAAATGGGTAATTGCTGGTCATTGGTGTTAAATTGACAAGTTTATGAATGTAAAGGACTAAAAAGAACCGTTTGAAATGTAGAGGATGAAAAAGAACTTTATCGCAAATGTTGAGGCGATTTTTGTGATTTAATCTTTAAAAAATAATGTCTAGATTTTTCTCTCTACATTCTTTTATTTGTCAAAAAAGAAAAATATTACCAACAAAAGAAAAATAAAATGGTTATGAACCATTAAGTAGAATATATATCAATATATGAAAATAACTAAAGTATTTACATCATGTTCTATTAAAAAAATGTAGTAGTAAATGATTTATTACGTGTTGACATATAAATAATTACTATTTAATTTAATTCATATATAGATATATGTTAAACAACCATGGAATCTTACTATTGCATCAAGTAAATGTGTTGTCTTGTTAAAGCAGCAATCACAATGACTCATCCATATCGACTCAAGAAGCTATTTTAAACTGATACGTAATCAAATATTTTATCTATATATAACTTACACGTTTCACGTTCCTATATTATGATAGTATATAAAATTCAATTCAAAACCAATTGTCCATTTGGATAATTAAAAACTTCCATGTATACTGAAAAATCACACGTGGCATTCAATGAGAATGTAAATATTATTTCTACAATTATATACATCCATAGCAATCATGATAATCATTTATTGACTAGCGTATTACTAATATCATTCCCCTTATCAACATTTCAAAGGTATCTAACAACACCTTTGATATCAAATTTGATAGACTGTGGTCAGTGTTGTATATGTTTCAACTGTGATCAATGTTATTATAATTGTATGTTCCAACAAGAAGTAGAAGAACTATTCAAAAGTTTTTTTCGTCAACCCAATATGGAGCGTTGCTTTACATGAAGTATTGATGATGGAATGAGAACTTGTGATTTGAATAGACTATGCAGTTGATATCGAAACTAGTATGAATTACGAGAAGTAAAAATTTTCTTTTGTATGTATGAGTAAATTTTTATTTGTTCTGCAAACTCACTATAATATACTTGTAATTGTACATTAATTAATAAATCAAAGACTATAGTATGTACTTAGCAAATTCAAAACGGGCATCTTACATACACTTTGGTAGCACCATTATGATGACCCTTAATCTTCTTACATACATTACAAATAAAAATTAAAAATATATTAATTTCTACAAAACTCTTCGTTGAAAAAAGAAAAATTACAACGACAAACTCACCTATTTATTATACTCACACACAACTCATGCATCACACACTGTATACTATTCTCACTCTCTATATGATACATTTTGTAATAATCTCAAACTTATCACTAATAAATAAAAACACACCAAAATCCTACTAAACTTATTACTTAACACACACTAATATACACTATTATACTGCAAAAAAACATGATTATTTCTTAATCCACATCATCCATTGATGTCGTCTAACATATGGTTTGGTACTTCTATTGACTCTGGATGTCTTAAGATGATTAATTATTTCTTCTATTCTTAGTAATTCTAGTCCAACTCTCAACACTTTAAATAACACCAACAACCATTCTTGCCTACAAAAAAAATGAGTGAGTAACTGATACAATTCATGTTCCGCACTTGCATATCTTTTGGTCAATTTTTGATCAATTTCAAATTTCCTCCACAATAGATCAGTGTGATTATTCGTACTTGGTACATATTGAATCCTAATCACCATAAATCCATAATTAATCCATTTATCGTATCGTAAATATTGCAATGATGAATAAATAAATATATACTAAATATTCATACCTTTGGTAGTTATCATCCATTCCATTTTTATACAATGATCGATTAAAATTCATTACATCAGCTGTAAAAACAACACAACTAATCTTATTTGTTTGACAAATCTTACAACACTCTATATTACAAAAACAAATAACAATCAAGACATCTATATATAGCCGACTATAGATTGTTTAGAAAACACCATGTAACCTTCATGCTCTAACACGAGGTGGCACAAAACTAGCCATACCACCATGACTCATCATCATACTTAAAATAACAATAATCAAAATACACCCAAACACCTAGAATATAAAAACATTAACTATAAAAAAAACTAAAAATATATATAAATATAAGTATAAATACTACATATATCTATTACATAGTATGACAAATTACATATTACTAATACAAATTTTATTAAATCAATTTACGTGTGTGTCTATATATATATATATATATATATATATATAGTTATAGTTATCATCGATAAATATTAAACACAATATATTATAAATCATTCATTAAAATATCAACAAGTTACTCATTTCAACAAATTCCATACAAAAAAAACAAAAAACCTACATTAATTGCCATGCAAATGCCTCGTCTTAAGATTTATTATATTCTTTATAATAATTTACTAAACATCCATTATTAATAATGTATTCCTCAACAAATAAATTGTGCAAAAAAAAAACCATTTATACCAATATAATAAATTTAAAAATAAAAATTTCATAAATAACATACGAAACTTTTCTTCATTCGTAACAAATTAATCATTTCAATTAACACAAGCTAACAACCACTTAGACCACACGACTTGTGGTCCTTTTCACCTAGTTAAATTGAAAAAAAAGAGATAATTTTTATATTTAATATTAACAAACAGAGAAACAAAAAAAGTGAGAACACCAAAAGAGATTGATAAGGGTTTCAAAGATTCAGATCTCGCAATTTGCTTCTCCATCAACTAGTGCGGTCTCAACTCCAAGCTCTGTAGTTCGTCTAGATTCATAGGTGAATGCTTAGAAAGTTCAAATATTCCAATACCACTACCTTCAACAATAAACTTTGGTAGTGGCCGTCTCTGTTTAGCGTAAATCCCCTGTTACCAATGCCATTGGCATCAATTATACTGAGCTTCCTGGAGACGTTGAAGAGGTGGAATTTTTCAATCTCACTAGAAGCCAAAAAAGGAGTCACATCAGTCAAATAGAGAAGGAATAATTGGTATAATTGTGAGAAATAGAAGTAATGGCAGCAGCTTTTCGAGAGGTTCAGCTTGTGTTGAGGGTTGATATAGATGACAATATCATTTGGGAATTTTATGGTGACTATCAGTCGTGTTTCGGGTTCCTAGTCATGTTTTGACACGGGTATTAAAGGTTTTATACAAATTCGAACATGACCCTTTTAATTATTCGTGTTAGAAAACATAATTTGAACACAATTTATTTATTTTACGAGTAACACGACACGACGTAAAAAGACATATTTAACATGAAAAAACCTAAATAACCTATTTAACATAGTAATGACCTGTTTAACACGACACGAAAATAATGACCTATTAACACGACACGAAAATACCTAATTGTGAAAAATTAACACACCAAAAATCTAAAAATATCTCTGATTATATTTGAAAAATATTTTCAACTAAAATTTAAACTATTAAAAACCAAAAAGTCATAAAAATATTTTCCAAATTACAATCCAAGTACTAGCATCAAATAAAATGTCAAAAATTACAAACCAAATATCAAATATCTAAATCCAAAGTCATACAAACTAAAATATCTCCCAAATACAAATTAAGTCTCCAATATCCAAGTTCAAAGTCATACAAACTAAATCTAAAATATCTAAGGCAAAACAAAAAAAAAACAAAAAATCCCACATTACAACCCAAATCTCAAATATCCAAGTCCAAAATCATAAAAATTATAAACCAAATCTCAATTATCCAAATCCAAAATTACATAATTCTTTAAATTCCTAAATGGGTTAAACACGTTGACCCCTAATACGACTTTTTTATTTTGCATGTTATACTGGTCCAACATGATTTCGACTCGAACCCATTAAAGGATGTACCTGTACCTATTAAATACGTGTTTGGTTCGTGTTGTGTTTACATATCGTGTATCGTGTCGTAAACTACCGCATCCAGGGATGATATAATGATTATTAAGTGGTGAGAAGGGAAAAATCTGAAAGTAAGAAGGAGAAGAAGAAGGGTGAGATAGACTGAGGATAAAGATATAATTTAAAATGTTGTGTAGACAAATTTGCCCTCTCATTCTTCATGTGAATCACACGTGGTATATTCCGTGTAAGTTGATAGAGATAATGAGTTATTTCCCCAAATATTGATTTAAAAAAATTAAATAGATATTGGTTTTTTTTTCATTTTCTATGGAAATCGGTTTTTGAAAAACCGACTTTAAAGTCGGTTTTTCAAAAACCGACATTGAAGTCTTTTAATTAACATTTATTTTGATTAAAACTAGTTAATTAGTTTTTGAACCATATTTTATTTTAACAAACTCGAAAAGAATATTATCCAGAGCTAAATTCTTCATAATCGATATTCTGCATATCCACTTCAATTTAGTATTATTGTTTAAAAGTTTTTGATTAAAACTACTAGTTAATTAGTTTTTGTACCATATATTAGTAATTTGTTTGTTTTAAATAATGTAACTTTGAACAATAATTTTGCAATAATTTATTGTGTATTATTATGATTTTTTTCCCAAAAAATTATATAAAAAATATAAATTAAATTTAACATATTATTGAAAAATTATTTTATTTTTAAAGAAATCGATTTTTGAGATATCGACTTTAAAATCGATATTGGGGATATCAACTTTAAAAATTGCTATTCCAGATAACCACTTTGAAGTCGAAATTCTAGATATCGACTTCAGACAATTTATGAAAAAGAAAACTTAGCCCTAAACCCTCTAAACTCTAAACCATAAAAACTCTAAACCCTAAAAACTTAACTCTCAACCCTTAACTCTCGACCTTCAACCCTAAACCCTAAAACCTAATCCTTAAACCTAAAAACCCTAAACCTGTCGTCCCTCCCCCTCCACTGGTATTTAAGTCTTCCACTGGTGGATCATCAGGCTCTATTTTCCCTTATAGCACAGCGTCTGCTTCAATCTCATCTTCACAATCTCTCTTTGGTTCACAACTAGTTTTTGGTAGTTTTGCTCATTCCTTTACATCTGCAGTAGGAAATAATGATAAAGTAAACACAAAAGATAGCATGGCCGAGGATTCCGTCAAGTTATCCATGAAATTTTTTCCATTGATAATTCCCCAGGGTACACTGGAGGTTTTTCCAAAAGTGAAGAATGGAGTTTTTGAGAAACCGCCGAAGCTTTCGCCCAAGTCGTGGAAAGCTTGTGATGGCTGGCTCTCAGAATTTAAAGTGGGGCTCATAGCCTCATAGGCTCTAGTGTTTCGACTCTTTCCCATGCTTGTACGGCTTACTATATGAAATGATGTGAAGAATCTTTGCATGGAAAAGCAAAACCGGTCAAAATAGGTAAAAGTATATGGATAGCACTAGAGTTAATTTGCATAATATTGTTTTTTTAATAAAAAAATGAAATAAATATTGATTTTTTTTACTTCAAGTCGATATCCATGATAGCAACTGCACTATTTTATGAACGACTCCCAAATTATCAATATTTATTTTTTTTAAATAAACAATATTCAAAAATTTCACTCGTATTAGTATTGATGATTTTATTTATATTTTTTGGAAATGCATAAGAGAATGTTAAATTAAAAATAATATAATTATATCTATTTATTTCGTAAGAAGACATATAAAATTTTCGTATATGCTTTTTACAATTTTGTTGTTTAATAATATTTGGGATCCCACCTTAGACCATTACAAATGGCATATTTAGGAAATCAACTTCTTATGGCAATTTAAGTTAGATTACCTCTCAAGCCGTAACATTTATTTTTTTCTATAATAAAATTTGGAATGAGTGAAGAGATTTCACTTAATTAATAAAGTTATGGGAAAAATCTTTAAGTTTCAACAAGTGACAAAAAAGGAAAAAAATTAATCAAGTCCCACAGGGAGGCTGTCTAATATTCCTACGTGGTTATCGCCTAGGGGGTTGGGGTTGGGGCTGTGGGTTGTCGTCCGTCTCCAGTACGTTTAGGTCAAAAGGAATTGATTCATCCATACGTGATTGTGGACGAGGACGCCGTCGACGTCGCTTATAGACCAAATTGTAATGAGACATTTGAGATGACGTACTAGCATTGCCTTGCGATAAAAGGCCCATCTCAAGTGTCTCTTCATATGGCTCATCGGGCTGATGAAGAAACATACTAGCGGCCAAAATCTGATCATCCTTATCAACATTGCGACGGCAGAAAGTATACGGACGTTCGGACATAGATGGACGACCAGAAGTAGATGCACGTCCCGAAGTAGATGGCCGGCAGGACGTCGACGGACGAGCAGACGTAGAGGGACGCGAATGCGATGGTTGAAATTCACCTTGAAAATTTGCACGTGGCATCTGCATCTACGATTGTTGAAATTCACCTTGAAAACTTGCACATGATATCTGCAGGCGGCGATCCTCCCCAACCATTGTCATAGCACGGTTGGACACGTTATGTACATTTCCCAATTGCGATCTGGTATCTACCTCGACATTGGTGAAATCGCGGGCCAAATCATTCACTTGCTCCCAACATGATCCCTGCATATAAAAAAGTGCTTAGCCGTAACATTTTCTATACATCGGCAAATATGAACACTTTAAAAGTTATATGCATACCCAACACGAGACAATCGATCCGGTTGGGCGCATACCCTGCTCCGGTTGATGCGCGGAATTACCGATAAGATTCCGAGTAATCTGTCGATACCATATCATGTATTCTGAGAAATAATGCATAGGACTAGCTGCAAGCCTGCCAGTCACAATCCGGTCCATTCGGCTGTTCCACGTATGAACGTAAGCTGCATGCCGTGACATCCAGTTCACTCCGCTCTTGCCTCAACGATCCACTCAATGCAACCTCATATCCGTGTCTACGGTTGGAGGGATCGTCTGAATATAGCCAAACTGCCGCTTAACCCGCCCTGGTAAATGTAGTTCAACTACATCAAAGTTGAGCAGAGGCACGCCTACACACCAAATAGCACGACCAAATAAGCAGTATTCAGGCAACTCATACAGGCCGTCACCATCTTGATACGGTTGCCAGATAAACTGTGAAAGAGAGAAGGTTAACAATCATCATTGTTTGAACTAAACTTAGTTGTAACGAGCCAATAATTTCGAAACAGTAATTATTTATCTACTGACGTCCTCCTCGGTCATGTAGTTTAGCCGATCCCGATATATACGCAACACATGGCATCCGACATTTCTAAAACTCAGACCCGTGTTCCATCTGCAATGAATCAATTACGAGCATATAGAGGATCAGACACAATTTAAAATAAATCAAATATGCCATGGCAAAAATGTGACCGGTAAACACGTACACGCATGCTTTTGGTCCTAAAGGCATACCGGGGTAGCCATATCGATGAGGGTCTCTGACATTTCGGTGTTGGGGTCTTATTCGTGGTAATCTCTCCCAGGCCCATACCTGTAATAAGCCCATGGGTCCACATATGCCGGTCGTATCTCATGTTGCCGTCCGATATAACGCCCTATATAATGATGCTAGCATGGCGCTACCCCAACTATACCCCGATGCCGTCGCTATATCCCTCAACAGAGATAGGTACATCAATTTGACCTTCGTACCTAACTTATCCCCCATGATTGACCCTATCATTTGCATGATCCGGCATCTAGCATGCTGTACCATCTGCTCATATGGGGTTTCATCTAGTAGAGGACGTGCCCGGATATGCATTGCGATACTCTTTAATTTCAACCGATCTCCGTCAAAATGGTTGGGGGCCGGCATGTAACCCAACAGCTTGTAACATATAGTCTGCCACTCCTCAAACGTATGATTCGAATCTTGTCCAATCACTGGTTCTCCGTCGATCCGTAAACCCCATAGTGCCGCGACATCTTGTAACGTCATGGTGGCTTCACCAATTAGAAGGTGGAATGTGTGTGTCTCCTGCCGCCATCTCTCCACCAATGCCGTAATCAATGCCCAGTCAACTTTTATACATCCTGCCATGTATACACCATAAAAGCCCACTTCGTAAAACAAGTCATCTACCCTAATATCAAGTGGCCCAACTTTCCATACGTCCACATCTGCCCTGTACACTTTCCACGGCTCCATTTCTGGATCGTCCCAAACGAGCTCCGATCGATGACTGGCTTGAAGCGTGAGAACATCCCGCCGTTGTGGCCCAGTAGATACATCGGCGAATGTGGATAAAGTGCCCGCAAACTCCATAACCTGAACATATGATTCACAATTTTACTACATTATTTGCAAAATCCATTGACGATTGCAAATAGAACATGTGAAAATTTCGTCGTGAGTACCTTTGGCATATGTAAAAAAAAAACTACATTAACACACAACGTCTTACCACGTCCATTCAAACACCCCAAAGAATTAATAATATCAATGGACACATATTGGAGATTGCATAATTCACATGCGAAAATAAGCTCATGAGTCTATTTTGTATCTTTGTACAAACAGACATAACATAAAACACAAAACAATCCAAAGGATAAAATTAAACACCACATGATTAAAATAATAATAATTGATATACTAATATCACAAAATAGTTTTTATTACATATCAGCATTCATGGGTTCATAGCTGCCCTATCTATAAGCCTCTCCATGTTAGGACATGCCTTCCTATTATGCCCAAGTACTCCATATGCCTTACACCTCTGCTTTTGTGCTCGATCCATTTCATTCCTTATACGGGTGGATTTTGGACAGCCCGGACGGTCATTGAATCTTGCCGTATTGGCGACCAGATGAAAAAGTGCTGGTGGCCAATAGTCCTCGTGGGGCATGGGGTAGAAATAGTTTGAATAGATTTGCACTATTTTCTCCACTTTATATACACCATCTACAAGTGCCAAAGCGACCCGTCCCATTTGAGCGCAAACCTTTTGTGCGTGAGAGCACTGAATCTTGTAAATTTCAAACTTCTAACACGTGCATGATCGGTTGTTAAGGTGTACCGTATGCACGTTCCCTTCTTTGTCACCATGAACCCCTGTCGTGATTTGGTATAAGCCTTCTTCTCTCACAAAGGCCGTCACTTGGTGATATTTGGACTTGTGCTTGCTCCGAATGAAATTTTCTTGCACGTTTGTCGGCCACGGATTATGGTCAGCAACATGTTTGTGGCATTCGATGCGGTGTGAGTCAAAGTATTTAACCAATCAGTAAAAAGTCGCACGCACGCAAGCTGTTATTGGCAATTTCCTAGCACCTTTCAAGACTCCATTGAACGATTCGGAACTGTTCGTTGTCATTATGCCATATCGGAAACCACCATCATAACATAGTGCTTATTTCTCGAGTGGAATATCCATCAACTATTTATGGGCGTCTTCATCCAATGACCGCATGGATTTCATTATCTGAGCAAATTTGCGCTGTTGGTGTGCAGTAGCAGCGCGATGCATCAATTCAGTCAAAGCATTATTCTTAAATCGCTGACTAAAATTAGCTTTGACATGCCGCAGGCAAAACCGGTGGTGAACCATTGGTGGTTGTAATGCGGGGTTGTTCTCAACGGCTCGCAAAATTCCCCGGGTTCGATCCGAAATCAAACAAATTCCCTCACGGTCACGAATCACATGACGAGATAAGTGATACAAAAACCAGGACCAATTTGCTAAACTTTCCTCGTCAACAATTGCAAAAGCTAAAGGAAGAATATGGCCAGCTGCATCAGCACCTACTGCAATAAGGATCTTTTCCTTGTATTTCCCATATTGAAAAGTGCTATCGATACTAATTACGGGACGACAGTGTTGAAAACTATCAATACAAAGCCTAAATGCCCAAAACACCGAACCAAATATGTTGTAATCCCCAATACTATCTTCCGTGTGCCGCCATTCAACAACGGTGCTAGGATTAGAAGACTGAAGGGCAAGTAAGAACTTCGGTAATATGGTGTACGACGTCTCCCAATTACCATATACCAATTCAATGGCTTTCCTTCTCCCCAACCATGCTTTCTTGTATGAAATGCTAACTCCAAATGAACGCACATCTTCAATTATGTCGAGGACTTTGTATGAAGCATTTTCCTTAATATTGTTCCGAGCCATTCGGCCAACCATCCCATAATCTAAATTCGGGTGGTCTTCTGGCTATATCTTGGGGATGTATGTATGTTTCAAATGCATCTTTGTAATTTTCCAAAATGTATGTTTCTTTCTCAACGTTGCTCGAACCTTCCATAAACAATTCTTGTCCGCATAATAAAGACATCGGACAAACCAGCTAGTAGAAGTACTTTCATACACTTTGAAGTACCTGTGCGCACGAATGGACCAACATTTAACTACATGTTGCACCCCTTCTTTGATACGGAAAACCATTCCAACCTCTAGTTCTGAAGTTCGATCATCAACCCAAACGGGTCGGCGATAGTCATCGAACTGGTCGATCATAGAAATCTTTGGATCACCGATGTCCGTGTAGAAGGGAATATCATCGACAATGGTATCCAAGTGGGAAACATCAATCGGTGGATGCGAAGTCTCTCTTTCCTGATCGCCACCACCCTCGCCCTTCTCCTTTTCACTATCTTCCAATGACTCTGAACCCTCCTCTATCCATACATGTAGGGGATCATAGGGAATGCTTACATATTGGCATGTGGTCCCTAGTGTGAACATATCGGCTGCTTGGGCAATTGGCTCGGGTTTAGGCAGCTTTCCGACGAAAGCTGCACGATTTGGCCCCTCATTATAATTACCCCCACTTGGACCCTCATTAAATTGGCCACAACTTGGGCCTTCATTGTAATTGCCCCCAAATGGTCCAACATTAAAGATAGCATGACTTGGATCTTTTTCCAAATTGGCCCTACTTGGACCCTCGCCAAAGGGGCCACGACTAGGATCTCCGGGGACAAAATAAGGTTGTGGAAAAGGCGCATCATTCGATATGAAAGCACTATAAGTAAACCATTGATCATTAAGAAGCCATTCTCCCTCTCTACTTTGTAGAAGTTGTGTGAATGACCCAACATTTGTTGGGGGAACCACTGACATATTGTCTTCAGAACAAATGCGATCTGGGCCGGATTCGTAACTTATGTACAATTCAACCGCAATAAGACTCGGACATGTGGTTGGAATGCACAACATCTCCCTCACCATATCATCATTATCCACTGGAACTGGTATGTATGTTATTGAATTACCAGCGCTGCTAAGAGGATAACGGCACATTAATTTCATCCTAACTTGGCTTCCATCCAATCCAGTAGCCCGATGAATTTTCTCAAAAGTTCGAACATGCTAATATTTTGATCAACAGCAATAAACCATTTTGGCAAATTACTGTATTCGAAGTCGTTCGGGCTACTAACTATTTCTCCATCCCAGTATAACACAAGCCTCACTCGATCCTTGCCCATTTCTATATTGTGTATGCCATTAATAATAACATAAAACTTACATTAATATAGGGCTTAAAGTTATTGAAGTAATGGGCATAGAAAAATTTATGGAATTACTCCGACGACAAAAAAATAAACCAACTAAAATTTTGACATCCATTCAAAACCATACATTCTCCCAACAACACAAAGCCTTATATTCATCAAATCCGACCACAATCCTTTAATCATTATCAACAACACCCCTATTCACAACTTATCATTCCAACAATAGCAAACTCATTGACTAAAATGCCACATAAATCCAAAACAAGGCAAAACAATCCAAAACAATCCAACTCAATCCAAGTCATCACCTCACAAAAATAACCAACTAACATTTTACATCCATTCATAACCAAACATTTTCCCAACAACATGAACCATTATATTCATCAAATCCAACCACAATCCTTTCATTGTCATCATGAACACCACTATTTGGAACTTATTATTCCCATAAGAGCAAACTCATTGAATCAAATAAAATTCCAAATAAATCCAAAACAATCCAAAACGATCCAAAACAATCCAAAACGATCTAACTCACAACCCAACAAGAGTAACCAACTAACATTTTCACATCCATTCATAACCAAACATTTTCCCAACAACATAACGCATTATATTCGTCAAATCCAACCACAATCCTTTATTCATTACCATGAACACCCCTATTCACAACTTATCCTTCCAATAACAGCAAACTCATCGGCTAAAATCCAAAACAATCCAAAATGGTTTAAAACAATCCAAAACGATCCAAGACAATCCAAAATGATCCAAGAGTAACCAACTAACATTTTCACATCCATTCATAAGCAAACATTTTCTCAGCAACATAAAGCATTATATTCGTCAAATCCAACCACAATCCTTTCATTATCATCATCAATACCACTATTTGGAACTAATTATTCCAATCAGAGCAAACTCATTGAATAAAATTCCAAATCAATCCAAATAAAGCCAAATCATGCCTAGACAAAAGTAAACAACCAACCATTTTGTTGGTTTGTACGTCCAAACAACATTCACAATTATATTCAACAAATCTAATATAAATTCTTTGTTCGGCATCATCAGCATTACTATTCACATCGTATTATTCCAATAATAGCAAACTCAATAAAAATCAGTCCAAATCACCACCTCATACAAGTAAACAACTAATATTTTTCCATACATTCATAACCTAATATTTTCCCAACAACATAAAGCATTATATTCATCAAATCCGACCACCATTCTTTAACTTACAGCATCAACTCCACTATTCAACATTTACTATTCCAATAATCGGCAATTCAGTGAATGAAATTAATAATCAATCCCAATCATTCCAAATAAAAAAATCACCATACTTTATTCACAACGAAATTTCCAACATCAATTCAAATAATTCTATCAATAATTAACAACTTTTGAAACAAAATTAACGTCAAATCACAATCATAATATATAAATTGTTTACTTTCGTTGGGTACTTCGATCCTCGAAAATGTTCTTCGCTCAACTTATTTTCCTTTTCACTACAAATAAAGTTTTTATCAATATAGGATAACTAATTAACAGATTTTAAGTCATAAAATTGAACATACAAATTTAACATAAAAGTAAATATACAAATTAAACATAAAATTTAACATATAAAATATAATTTAACTTAGAAATGTAACATACAATTTCAAATATAAAAAAAATTGAACATAAAATTTAACATATAAAATAACATACAAATTTAACAAACAAATTAAACATAAAATTGAACATACAAATTTAACATACAAATTAAACATACAAATTAAACACACAAATTAAACATAAAATTTAACATATAAAATATTATTTAACTTACAAATGTAACATAAAATTTAAAATATAAAAAACAATTGAACATAAAATTTCACATATACAATAACATACAAATTTAACAAACAATTTAAACGTAAAATTGAACATACAAATTTAACATAAAATTAAACATACAAATTAAACATATAAAATCTAATTTAACTTACAAATATAACATCAAATTTAAAATATAAAAAACAATTGAACATAAAATTTAACATATAACATAACATACAAATTTAACAAACAAATTAAACATAAAATTGAACATACAAATTTAACATAAAATTAAATATTAAATTTAACATACAAATTTAACATCCAAATTTAACATAAAATTTAACATATAAAATAAATTTTAACATATAACATATAAAATAACATACAAATGTAACACAAAATTTAACATATAAAGCCACATACAAATTTAACATCAAAATTTAACATATAAAACAACATAAAAATTTAACATATAATAATTTAATATCAAATTTAACATAGAAATTGTAAAAAATAAATAGTAATTCACCTTCTAACAAAAAAATGGGGCAAGAACTTGAGTGCTGTATATATATATATATATATATATATATATATATATATATATATATATATATATATATTTTCGGTTGGAGCCTCAGGAGGGCGCCGGCACTTCTTGGAGGTGGGGGGGGGGGGGGGAGGAGGAGGTAGATCTAGGAAAACAAAGGAAAAAAATTGAAGAATGAAATCGGAGGAGGAAGTCTGGCAGCGGAAATGGGAAGAAAAGCCGACTTCAAAGTCGGTTTTTCAAAATCCGACTTCCGTAGAAAATGAAAAAAAAAAACTAATATTTATTTAATTTTTTTTAAACCAATATTTGGGGAAATAACTCTAGAGATAATTATAAGAAGTGATACAAGTGACCATTTTAATTAGTTCAATAGTCAAATGTTTAAAAAAATACGTAATAATTTAGTGGTCACTAAATTTTTTGCCTGTTCTATTTTGTTTGCATTTCATATAAATGTATTTGAATTAAATTATGTTTTGCATCCATTTGGATGTTGATATTTATATATTTAAAATAATATTTAAGTTCCTTATTATTATGGCTTTAGAATAGTGTTGCAATAACTGATCAAATTCTTACAAATCAGTTTTAGTTAAGAAACATTTTCAAATCTTACTATCATAATATTTGTATTATTCATTAATCTAATCAACAAAAAATAAATTCTATCCTTTTCAAATTTATTTATTTTTATCATACTTTTTTATTCACATTAAAAACACCTAATTTCTCATTCTATCATTTTAACCACCATTCAAAAATATTTTTTTACATAAGTTAATAATATAAAGTTATTTATAAAAGGATTTTTTTTTTACATAAAAGTAATAATATAAATAAAATTATTTATAATTTTGTCATCAATAAATAAAACTTTACTTCATAATTAAATTGATTTTGGGGGATTATGGTCGCCGGAGTGCTCGATCATTGATTTATAAGCTTTCGCCGCGCATGAGTTTTTCCCGAACACCCGCTTCCAAAACCCGAAAGGAATCCGAAACTGCCAGCTCTGCTGCTTCTAAACATTCAAATCTCCGTCCGCAAACCTTCTCCAATTCTTCGGTTATATTTTTCGTTATATAATTCCTGAAGTACCACTATTAAATCCTGAAAACCTTTCTTTTCCCTTCATAGAATATCCTTCAAATTAATGATCTTCTCCTGCGTGTATAACCAAGAACCCTAATACAAAAATTTGGGTGCCTTCGGCAAATTTGTCACTATGAAAGCAATTGGAATTGGGCGCCCGTAATCTCTTCATAAGTAGGCAGGCTCTGTGAAGAAGAATGAATTTTGACGATTTAGAGAAGGTAGGCTGCTGAGATTTTGAAAGAAGACTATGTGGTTTTCGTTCTTGAGATCCAGAGATCGTTTCTCTTTGGATGAACTCAGGTACCTCATCTCAGTTAGTTTGCATTGGGAATTTCGGGATTAATTTTTTTTTGGATGTTTAAGCTTTGAATTTTGTTTTTATGCGTACTCTTTTTTGTTTTTATTTATAGTTGAAGTTGCATTTGGTTGATTGATGTATGAACATAAAATGTTGTCTGGCGATGCCCAATTTATGCAAAATACTGTTTTCCAGCTTAATTTTCGGTTTGGCGTAGATAAGATGATGTTTCGTCTCTCTAGTCTATAATTTTAGTTTCGGTCAAGTGAGCTTTCTTTCCTTTTCTTTTCCCTTCAAAATTCGGAGGCGAGAGCAGAGGAATTGCTAAGGCTACGACTTGTTTTAGTATGTGGAGACCGCCTTCGGTTAATCATTTAATCAACGGAATGATGGTTAGGCATGGATGTTTGATAGTTCATTTAAAATGCATAAGCTCGAGTCATTGTTTCAACGATTCTGTTATGTATATGAAGGGGGAATGGGAATTTCCATTTGGTTTAGTTTTAGTCTCTTTTATATGTTGATCATAAGCTTGGGGTTTGATCTATTAAACCTGGGTACAATATGTCAGGCTTTAGTGGAATGGAAGTTTGATCTGATTGTTGTTTCAAGAGGCTGATTCGGTCACCAAAAAAGGAAAAAAAAAAAAAAAAAAAAAGGAAGAAGAAGAAAAGAACACGAATGGATGCAATATGTTATTGGGTTTATGGTTAAAAGGAGAACCATGTGTCCAGGCACATCTGTCGTCAATTTTTTTAAGCTAAAATTTCAGATAAAAAGATTTGGAGGTAAATGTCAAAATAAAAAATCTGAGGTGGAATCAAAGCATGGTCAGGAACTATATGTTGAAGGGAGTTGGAGTTACAGCAAAGAGAAGCATTATATATTTGTTGCTTCTTAACAACCATACATGTGGAAGGTTTTTTTTGGTTCATTAAATGACTTAAGAGCTATGTGCCATATCAAACTTTCAACTGGCTAGGAAACCTTCGAGACAATTTTGCTTTCTGTCTGAGGACCATGCTTGTGTGCAATCACATACTTGTTTTTATCTTGTTTTGAGAGTCAAAAGCTAACTGAAATTGACAAACTATGAAATCCGAATCATCTAAATGCTTTGATGTTGTCCACATTAGGCATATTTTCAACTACTACAACCAAAATGCATGTTGAACATACACAAACACGTAATAGTAAAAGTATACAAGCAGCGAGAAGAGAGAACTCTGATCCAATGATGTGTGTAGTAATAGTCACCTGATGAATGAGTTATTTAGGGAGAGAAAAGCTACATGAAATAAGTTTTTAATCTTGAATTAAATGCTATTAAGGAGATTTCTTGGAAGTTGCTGTGTGCTTTTCATTGTACATAGGAAACTTGAACAGGTTTACAGTTTGTTGCTTTTGAACACTTCACCAGTCCCCTTCCCTGGCTGAGGGACCATTAATAGGTTGGTTCTAATTCTAAGAAGGGGGCAGGTGCCATAAATCCAGCAAAAAGTTTGGTTGAATCAATTAATATTGTTTGACAAACATTTGATTTGAATGCTGAATTACTCAAATTATACTATTTTACCCTTCTATTGATTTTTTATTCATTTATATGTACAAATATTTATTTTTTTTAAAAAAATTAAGTATCAAATATTATTCATGAAAATATGCAAAAGATACAATCTATCAGAATTAATTTTTAACACAAAAAATAAATTAATTGAAATTTATTTATTTATTTTTATAAAAAAAAAACACTTTTAAAAAAATGTGCTATGAGAGAAAAACGAAAAAAGGAAAAAATAGAAAAGAGACTCATATGAAAAAGGTTATTTATAGTTAAAGGAAAAATAAATTAGTTTGTTGAATGATCTATTAAAATAGGGTGAATTTGGAAAAATTGTTGAAAATCTTTACTGATAACATTATGTGATAAGCTAACTTTTAGTTCTTAAATTTTTCTATAGAAATTAAGCAGTGCTTAAGCAATTAATTGGAGTGAAAGTTTATTATCAAACAACCCAAAACAAAAATCTCTTAATTCATGAATTTTAAAAAATAATTGATGTTATCAAATAGGCCCTTAGTTATGACAAACTCTATAAAGCAATTGTTAAATCTTCTATGTGGCCTTCTCCCTCATGTAATGGTCAGCCTTCCCCAGCCCCCCTTCATCTCATCTGGCAAAGCTGTGAGCCTACTATAGCTTACACTTATCATTCCTAATCTACTAGAAACGGGCTATAACAAGCAAAGCAAACTTTCCTTCTTTGTTTGTTGTGGGTCACACCTCATTGTAAGCACTGAATGAATTAAATGAGTGGAGATCTTTGTTCTTCCTTTCTATTTTTTTAAGATTATGTACCCAAATCAAATTTCTGGTTCATAGATTCTGTGGTCTTTCTTGTATGTACTTCTGTTTGTACAGTTTTATGTGCATATTCAAAGCTATACATATATATATGTATATATATTCTTAAACATGTTTACTTCTCATACAGATATCTCACTGAGCAACTAATGAAGGTTCAAATAGTTAATGATGTTAACAAGGTAGCTCCTTCCTTCTTGCCTGAATTCCTTTTTATATGACTTTCGTTCATATTAAAGTTTACTTACATTGCTTATTTTTCATTTAGGATTTCGTGATTGAGGCATTGCGATCAATTGCAGAGATCATAACTTATGGCGACCAACATGACCCAGCCTTTTTTGAGTGCGACTTCACAATTCTTTTTCTCTTTGATGCATACACATTTTTCTGACAGCTCACATGATTTCTATTGGCCTGGCCTTGCAGTTTTTTTATGGAGAAGCAGGTCATGGGGGTTTTTGTACGAATATTAAAAGTTAGTAGAACTTTGATTGTTTCCCTCCAGCTATTGCAGACAATGAGCATAATGATCCAAAACTTAAGAAATGAACACTCTATATGTATGTTATTCTAGATTTGCTTCCTTGGAAGAAAGTAACTTCCTCACTTCCTACTGAAAACCTAGAACTGAGATTATCGTATACTCTTTTGCTGACCTTGGCAAATTATATGTTCAGTAATGAGCATATCAACTACCTTATAACATATTCCTTTGACTTCCAGAATGAGGAGTTATTGTCTTACTACATATCATTGCTAAGGTTTGCTACACCTTATGGTTTTCTTAGCTTTAATAATTTTTATTTCTCAGGTATTCCATTAATTATTTGTATTTTCAATTCCTAATAAAGTGTTTCATGTTATTTTGTTGTATGTGCTAGGGCAATAAGTGGAAAGCTAAACAAGAATACAATTTCGTTGCTGGTTAATACTCGTGATGTAAGTTATATTATTATGTTGTTTTTATTCTGTTGTATGAAAATATTTTTTCAAGAGATTTCAGTTATAAGTTTGTCAAATATCTTGTTTTATTCTGGACTTGTTCCCGTTCCCGAGTTTATGCTGAGTACATAATTGTGTTATACTGTAATTATTTTGACATAGATGAAAGGGGTCTTTCCTATCTTCTTGTTGCTGCCTTTATTTGATTTTACATTTTCACAGCCACGGTTCCTATTCCTAATTCTATAGCAATAGCTAAATTCCATATGGCTTTGATTTTATGTCATGGCCTCGAAGCTTCGTTGTACTTTTACCTCCTCTGGGACACCACCAATGGGTCATCTATCAGTTTACCTGTTTTCCTGTTATTGCCCTTATTTGATTTTACCTTTTCCTTGGCCTCAGTTACTATTCCTAATTTTATTGTAGTAGCTAAGGGTCCGTTTGGACAGAAGATTTTTATTTGTAAATAAGTAAATTCTCAAACAAAAACAAACTATCCAAACACTTTTTTATTTCAAAATTTAAAATTCAAAATTTCCCACTCAAATTCCTCTCACATAATTTTAAAAAATTTTCCTTCTTATTTTTCCCCCCAAAATACTTTTTCTATTAAAAAATACCCACCAAAATTTTCACACATTCCAATACACATTTTTCCAAATACATCACTGTCCAAACAGACCCTAAATTTCATTTGACTTTGATTGTCGAAGTCAAGGCCTCAAAGCTCTGTAGCTTTACATGATTTTCCTTTCTCTTTTTGTTCTTTTGTCTTTTTGTGGCTATATCTTTCTATGTAATTGAAACAAAGCTTTCCTTTCATCATACTATTTTGGTTTCTCCTTTTGTGTCCAAGTCTCTATGGCTTTAATTTGGCAAATTGTATCATGACCAGAAAGCATATAATCTTCTTGGCGTTTTGCTTTGCGTTCTGATTTTGCTGTGAGAAATCCAGTTTTGGTTTTTAGTTTTTTCCTTGATTTAAGTTTGTACAAATTTTATTTTTTGCAATTTCAATGGTGGAATGGATCTAAATTCTTTCCTCCTCTTCAACCAAATTTATCAAATTTTTTAGATTATGTTAGATCTCTCGACTAATCCATCATCCAATGCTTCATACTAGGAATATAGAAAAATATGGTATCCATGTGCTTTAATGCCCCAAAATACGTTGAAAAACTAACTAGATGTGGAAAATCTAACTTCCAGGCTCATTTATGCGCCCCCTGAAGTTACTATTGAGGTGAACCATACAATTTCTGTGGCTAGATCTACTGTTACTATCTTCTACTTCTAATGCCCGTTCTCCTACTATTATTCTCAGATCTTCTACTTCCAATTCCAGATCTACTGCTACTGCTACTGCCTCTGCCCTGTTCTGCTAATGATGCTGCCACCTTACTAGCTAATTTGCTATTGCCTAATCTGCTGTAGCTACCTGCTAGCTAATCTGGTGCTACTAATACTGCCTGTTTACTACCACCTATTATTATATTTGCTGATCCTACTGCTACAGCTTAATCTGCTACAACACTGACTATTACTACCAAAAAAAGATATCTGATTCTTTACCAAACGTGAGCTTTAGCACTTCAATTTAAGGGGGAGTGTTAGGATTACTATTGTACTACATCACTGATTATTACTGTATTTGTAATTACCCTGAATTACCTTGTTTTTAATTACCCTAAATCTTTATGAGGCTTGTTATAACACACTGTTTATCATGAAATGTAGTACACGGATATATTTTATCTGCTAACATATTTCCTTTGAGCCCAAAGGTGAAATTGAAATGTGCACTTGAGTTTGTATCTTGCCAATCAATTAAGAAGAAAGCATATGTAAAACGAATGGGAATGTTTATGAAAATTGGATATAGATTCTACGAAAGGATTAAGGAGTTAAGACTTTACTACCATAGTGACAACGCATTTTAGTTTTTATGTTCTTGGAGAGTTATTTATTTTTTATTCTCAATATTTAAATCGTTCTATTACTATTTGTTTATTGTAGATTGAAAATTGATTCTTGATGTCAGATACAAAGACTAGGTTTTTTCTTTTCTATGAATATAAACCCCATCAACTAAAAATCTGTGCCCTCCTGAAAATGTTGTGGTAATCAACACAGTTTATGCAAAATATAATAAATTTGGCAAAGAAAAGAGTCGCTTTTTTCTCGTTTTCATTTTGGTGGGAGGATAGTGAGAGAGAGCCCATTAATAGTTTTATGGAGGCCTCTAAATGGACAAAAAGGTTTTATCTATGAGGTTTGTACTCTTTCCTTTTGATTTCATGAAATTTTGGCACGCAAATCTGCTTATGTGCTGCATTTACATATTATCAATTAACAAAATATGGAGAGGGATAGAAGCTTTGGGTTTTTGTGTGTGTGTGTGTGTGTGTTTTTTTTTTTTTGCCCGTTTGGAGGGATGAGGGGAAGCAAAAGGATAATTATAATGCAGAAATGATACATTGGCTTCAGGGATGTATTTTAGTTTTGTCGACTTGAATGCTACTGGATTTTGCTCCAAATAGTAATCTGGCATCTTGATTAATGGTCTTATTTTATGCTTTGGCGTATTATCTTTCTTACATTTGTTGATTTGAGTGCCATTTTTATTTCTTTTCCCTGTATTCAGGATGAAGTAATTTCCTTCCCACTCTATGTTGAGGCTATAAAGTTTGCCTTTCATGAGGAAGGAATGATACGTATTGCAGTACGCGCCTTGACTTTAAATGTTTACCATGGTGAGTTGCTGTCCCTTCTCCTTGTGAATCCTTTTTACTCATTTAGGTGATGCCATCACAGAATAACATTTGGTTGGTTGCAGTTGGAGATGAAGCAGTTAACAGATACGTATCTAGTGCCCCTCATGCAGATTATTTCTTGAACTTGGTCAAATTTTTCCGAGAGCAGTGCATCAACTTGAGTAGATTGGTGTCAAATGGTGCAACGTAAGAGTTTTTGTTTTTATTACTTTCTTGGATAATAATTTATATTTCTTGCCTGCTGAACCTGATTTTTTAAACAGGATTCCGGGCTCAGATTCAAGCACTTCCATTCTTTCTGCTGTTGATGAGATTGAGGACAATCTTTACTACTTCAGTGATGTTATCTCTGCTGGGATTCCTGATGTTGGGAAGTTAATAACTGACAACATTTTGAAGCTTCTGATGTTTCCAGTGATCCTTCCTTCATTGAGAATGGTAATAGAGTTGGATTACTACAAACTGTTTTCCATACCTTCTCAATATTCTTATCTCTTTTTATGTAAACAATTTTTGGTGGTCTCTATTTCAGGGAACGGAAACTGGCATTCCAAGTTCTTTATATTTTCTTTGTTGCATCTTGCGCATTGTTAAGATCAAGGATCTGTCAAATACTGTTGCTGCTGCTCTTCTCTGTCATGTGGAGACCTTTACACCAGGATCCGAAGCTAAGCTTAATGGCTACTCAATTGGTCATGGTATACCAGTTGCATGTCCAAATGCAAATGGTGTAGATTTACAAATTACTACTCCCTGCTTATCAAGCTTTTCGCAGATTCACTCAGAAGATAAATTGCAGCATGATTATTGCAGTTCATATACCTTAAGGTGATTATTAAGAATTTAAATGATACTTTTGGAAGGACCATCTTGAGATCTGTCTATTAGTTCTATCTATTTTGAGAATGGCTGTAAAATATATCTATTACATGGCATAAATCTTACTTTCCTCCAGCTTGTTATGTCTTCTTGTTGGAACTTTCCTCACTTTTCTCTTGTATATGCGTTCTGTTATTACTGCATCATAATGCCAGTTTGGAAATTTTAAAGGTGTGATTATTTAAATCAAACTTGTTAGTTGGATTTTTTTCTCCTCCTAAGAAGGGAAAATACAATTTATGATTAGTTGATTAAGGTGCATTATGCTTCTCCTTGGATGCTGGGTGTTGTGGTTGGCTTCAAAAACTCTATTCCATGCTTCAGACCATCATGGTAGAAGCATTGGTAGCTATAAAATATTTTTTCAAAATGTTTCTACATATTATTTTGCAATTTTTCAGGAGGAAAAAAGGCTTGAGTACCTACCTCTTCGTTTTTGCTGTCAATTGACAACTCAAATGTCAAGTTTTTGCTAAGCCAGTGATAAAGTGTTTTTTTGAATCCTCATTGAAGTATGATCACGATGCAACATTTTTATTGCCTCATGCCTTGGCTCTAGCATTTTTATTGCCTTATGTTGATGTTGATGCCTTGCCTCTAACATTTTTAGACAGGCATGCATATATGAATGGATTTCTATCAAAACAACATTATGAAACCCTAAAACCAAGCTTTGGATTAAATTACTTTCCAGTACAAAAATTTGGAATTTTTGTTTTTGTATGTACATAAACTCTGCCAGTACTTGATCTGTCTAAATGTCTATTGTATCTAAGATTTTTCATTTTCTAGGGAGGCCTTGCTTTCTTTTATTAGTGATGGAGATGATGTTCAGGCATCGGGTTCCCTAAGTGTATTAGCTACACTCTTGCAAACTAAAGGTTATATCTCTGACCCTTTCAATGGTTGGTTAGTTGCTGGTGCTCTTATATTTGTCCTTATCCATGTTTTAAACTGTAGAGCTTGATGAATCGATGCTAGATGCTCTTGGTATTCTTCCTCAAAGAAAACAGCACAAGAAACTCTTGCTGGTACAGCTACTTGTGTCTTCATGTTTGCTTCCTACTCAGTCTTGAAGTTTCACTTAAAGCATACTCTTTTTCTTCTCCTCCACCTTCTCCTTGCCCCTTTTTCTTTGGCGGCTAGCCTGGGAGGTGGTGGTTTGAGGCTGCTGGGATGGAGAACAAGAATTGTGTGTTGTCTATCATGTTTCATTCTTCACAGTTCTCTGTGTCTCTTTTTCTGGAGAGACCATGGGAAGAATTCTTCCTTGGTACCAAATCTAGTTTTCTTTGTGTGTAAAGAATTTCTTGCTTCTAACAGATAGGATCACTTTGAATTTTCAAGTTTGAAAATAACTCCTGCAGATTTGTAGGGAGGATTCCTGGGCTTTGTTTTTTGGCAAAGATCATTGAGTTTATGAGAACTAACTTGACACCATGAAACCAAAATTTTTTTTTTTTGATAATGCAAAGTAGAAGAAGTCATGCATATAATGTACCCATTAATCATTCTGTTGTCAAACTAAATTTGTTTTTTGGCACTCATTTTGCTGCAAATGTTTCTTTATCAATACAGAAGTATATAATTGAATGTTGTAATTTATGCTTGCATTTTCTTAAAAAACAATGTGACACTAGTTTGATTTGAGTTGTTAGAATAACAAATTATTGCTTGAATTTAACTTTCAAAGCAAAGTTGTGAATGAAGGTGCTGTTAGCTGCCAAAGTACGAATTTTTTTCTGGATGATGCATTGTCTGAGTTATGTTAGTAGTGAAGCAAATAGAAGCAACCTCGTATTTAACTTATTGAAGAAGAAGAATGACAGACATTATTGTCAGCCTCCTAGGTTTGACATTTTATGGTCGAACTGTTCTTGCTTCTATAGTAGAAAATACTGTTCTTAATAGTGTTTTCTTTGCTGAATCTACACTGAAAAGGAGTGCCAAATTAGAATCTCAAATGTTGGATGTTTTGTATCTTCAAGGCTTTTGAATAATTTATATGAGGCTCAGAAGAAAGTTATACAGTTCTAACTTTCTGCTGAGTTGCATGATGCAAAGTCTCAACAGGGATAGATTAAGCTATGAGCATACTCAAATTATGTTCCTTCCACATGAAATAAAAAGATACAGCAAGAGCACACTTCCTCATCTGGTTCAGGAATGAGTTCTATTTCAATTGTTTAGCCGCTCATTAATTCTTCAGTCCATCCATAAATTCCTTTATGCATTCTTTGCGAGATGAAAGTTTTTTGCATTGAAAGAATAAATATCGACTAGATTCTTTATGAGTGCATCAAAAGGGACACCTATCTTCCTGAATCACCCTCCAGTTCCAGAGCCTTGCTTTGGAACATGAGCCTAATAGTCTTGGTAACAATGAGGCTAGATCAGAACTAGATCACATGAGCCCAGGGTCTTCATTTCCAGAACGTCTAATAGTCTTAGTAGGGGACTTAATTGTAAAAGTACAGGTGGGACGCCCATTCCATTTCCATTGATCTTTATGCTGTGTTACAGGATGCAGGACATGAATATATGGTGTGGAATTACAAGTCATAGACTCTGAAGTTTATTCAGTTTAGTTTACAGTTGACCCTGATCTTCATTTTCTGACCTCTTTAGCTGGGAACAAACCATGATGTTTTTGATAACTTGGGAGGATATCTTACATTCTTTTGCAAATTTACAACCTGGGACTGTCCATGATTCTTGATAACTTGAGAGAAAATTATATATATATCTATATATATATATTGTTGGTTTTCCATTGAATCATCCTTTAGTATATTTCTATATTTCTTTCTACAACTCATGCTGCATGGGTTTGCTAATGTTTCTAGGTATTCAGGTCCATTAAAAAAGTTTTTATAGTTAATTTTATTATTTATCTGAAGCAGGTTGAAAAAGGTTTTGATTTTTGTGCTTGGTTGTGAATTTATGGACTTACTAAAAGAAATTTGTCTATTTACTGACACATTTGTTCTGGTTTCTCCTGCCTTCTTTCTTTCAAGATATTGGGGTAAGAGCTAGCTATTTAGTACTTGGTTGTAGTAATCTCATTTTGGTAATGAACTTGCCTTTTTCATTTTGGTATTATTGTTTGCAAGCATTTATTGAAGTGTTGGTCTGTTGCTATGAGTAATTGAGTTCTTGAATTTATAATGTGAAATTGTGTCAATGCCTTATGTATGAGATTCCATTCTACTTGGAGAACTTTGAACTTTTTAATAATTTCGTTAACCTGAGGATAGCAGTCCCATTTTTGTTGCTACAGCAAGCATTGGTTGGTGAGGGACCCGGTGAAGAACAACTATTTTCTTCAGGCAATAATGCTGCAAATGATGAAATTGGTGGTGAACTTGATAGCTATGCCCAAAAGCTGAAGGTAAGTTATCCACCGGCAATTTGTTTTCTCATGTTGACCTTATTGTATTCTTTAGTTGGTTAATAAACCTTTTTTTGACTGCACAAGCAATAAAATGCATTTTTGAGTTACATATTCTCATTCATTTCCGTATGCTTTCTGTAAGCACTATATGACTAAATATTAGTTTAAGTACTGATAAATTAGGGCAGAGCTATCTAAAGTATTGACCAAAAGATTTGTTGGATGCATGAGAAAGTTGTTCGAAGAGGGTTTTGGTTCATTTGAATACCTATTTGCATGGGAATTACATAATGGAGCTTGTAGAAATTGCTTCATTTATATGTAACCCAAATAGCTGTTTTTACAGCAATTAGCACCTTTCTTGCCAGTTGTTTACATAACATAGATCTTGTACATCATTTGGAAGTTATTCTCTCTGCAAGTGTAGACAGGCTTGTCTAAGGTATGGCAGTTGTTGGATAAAGCTTTTTCAACCGAAGATGTTGCTATTTGCTGCCTGAGGTTAGAAATTGCTAAGAGGCAACTTAGGAAAGATTCCTTGACCTCATAGTTGTCAAATGGTTGGTGGATGGTATTGGCATGTGAGCAGGTGCTCTAGATTTGTAATTTTGTTGGGAATACTTGCTTAACAATACCAATGACAATAGCTAAGTCTTTAGCTTACTATTTGTTGTCGGCTATATTGGGGATACTTGCTTAAGGAGTAATATTTTCTATGCCATTTTTAATCTTTGGAATCAATACTCTTGACTTATTTTTGTTGCTTAACACTAACAACAACAGCAGCAGCAGCTAAGCCTTTATCTCACTATGTATTGTTGGCTATGATGGAAATACTTGCTTAAGAAGTAATATTTTCTATACCATTTGAATCTTTGGAATCGATACTCTTGACTTAGTTTTGTGCTGTGAAAATCAAGAATTCAAGTAATTCAATTCAACTAATGTAGCCTGAGCTGGAATTGAATTTATCAGGACCAATATGGTGTTTCATGTGCGTGGATGGAGGCTGGGACAAGTGCTCATTCACACAGATCTCAAGTATGTACTCCCAAATCCAGAATGTGAAAAATCTGTTATCATCTTTAACTTCTTTCACAGTGGCTTATTCTTTCTGCTTTCTCTTTGGTTGTGTACTGGCAGTGACATAGATCCTAAACTACTAACTTATGTGGTAAACTCTTTTTTAGTTTGCAAACTGTCTAGGGTAGCTGAGTTTTGCTAAATTTTTGGATGGATTCAAGAAGTTGATGCATCTGAATGAAATTTTGATCCTTGATAAAGTTGTTTAACTCATGTTAGGGATGTGCATCCTAAAGATTTATGGTTTAATTTGTTAGTGATTGAAGCTCTTTCAAGTTTTGAATCATTTCATTGAAATGAAGCTTTTTCCAGCATTACCAAAGATGTTTAATCCCTGTCATTTTATAAAAGCCTTATTAGAAACCATTAATTGGAGTGTGGAATATAAAGTGGAGAGCTCATGGGAATATGTAGAAAAGACATGAATTATATAAATTTAAATGACTGTGTTTCAATAGAACGTGACCGTGAGACATGATTCATATAGCCAACCCTACATAGTGGGCTAAAGGATTAATTATTGTTGTTGTTTGGCTTGTTATTAGCTTTTATGTTTCCTAGCTGAGGATCTCAAGAGTTTAATCTTCTCATAACCCTTTGTTTAGGTTAATTATTTTCCTGATAGCTTTACTAGAGCATTTATCTAGGTAGACTAATGATGTTTTGACTTCTAATCATTTCTTTCTTCGATTGTAGCTAATTCGTTAGGCTGATGGAAGAATGCAGATATTTTTTGTTCTTGGTTTAGTCCTTCCTTGTTTCTGGTTGAAATAAGTAAAAGGAGAGAGTTATGTTGATGACATGAAATTTTTTTATTGGAAATAGAAAAGATTTACCTTCTGCATTCTGGGGATATCTACCGATAGTAACTTAAGCAGAATCGTGTGACAAGACCTAAGGATGTGATATGGAAGCTACCTTGTTAAAAGGAGAGAGACATTTTATTATGAAATCATTTTCCTCTAAATGATATGTTTTCGGAATGCTTGTTTATGGTTGGACCTCTGAATTGAGTTTAGTATATTCTTAAAAAAAGTTATAGGTATTTATTCTTCCTTTCTAATATATTAAGACAAAAAACTGCATAAGCCATATTATGGAGTGACTTTCATTCTAGTGTCGGCATAGGTTCCTTCCAGTTCGAAAGATGTATTTGGTTCTTGTGTTCATGTGCTGGTGCATACTTTGATTTGAACCTCATCCGCAGTTTTATTATCATGATAAAATCTTGTATTCTTAAGCTTGTCAATTTTCTTTCACCTTAGGTGCTCGACGCATTGGTCAGTCTTTTCTGCAGGTCCAATATTTCTGCAGAAACATTATGGGATGGTGGTTGGCTTTTGCGCCAGTTGCTTCCTTACAGTGAGACAGAATTCAACAGCCATCACCTTGAATCACTCAGAGTAAGCTACTTTTGACAAGCTGATATGATTCCTGAGAATCCTCAGGCATGGCTTTATGTCACTTCTTAGTAAATAACAAATTTTTGATAACCTCTGGACATTAGGAAACTAGCCATGTTAAAACCCTGTTTTAGGTTATAAGGTTGATTGTAGTATTTGACTCATTCTATGAACTTCTCCTGTCATTACCATTTATTCTAATTTGCTTCAATGAAGCCAAACCATTTTACTGTTTGCTGATGTTGGAGTTTTTAATGCACAGATATCATCCCATAACTGTTGCAGGCAGATTGTTGATGAGACAAAAGGAACTTGGGCTGATATGCTCATACCAGTCCTTTGTGATGAGTGGAGCAGGTGCAAAAGAGGTAAATTGTTTTAAGGGTTTTAACTTCAAAATATCTTCTTTATGTGCCTTGACTTATTGTTGAATGAAAAATCTTCTTGTAGCAAATGAGGCTTCATCCCCTCATAAAGATCCTAAGTGCATGCTCTTGCCATCATATAATTTAAATTCTGAAGGTATGTTAACAATTATTGATTCTGAAGGTATGTTAACAATTATTGATTTTTAATTTTATTGTTCATGTGTAAAGTTGCAAATTTTCATTTTGTTGTCCTTTGTAAAAATTCTTTCGATGCTCAATTACATGCCAATCTTTTCGTTTCTCAATTTCCATGCACATAATTCAGTAACATTTCTCGTCTCTTCAGAGTTTTTTTCTACTGAATTATCTTTTGCTGCTGGTGAAAGAATGCGTGAAGTGGTTAAGGTAAGGCTGGAGCCTTCATTGATATGCCTCTAGATAACAGTTTAACAGTTAACAAAATATGCTTGCCACCTCTTGCTAAATGTGAATTACAGCTTCTGGATGACATAGATGCATGCCGTCCATCATACTTGTACTTACTGATTATTACTATGCAAAATTTGTGATGTTTGAGGATCCATTTTAACCATCTTTTTATCTTCTTAGGTGTTTGTACTATTACAACAACTTCATATTTTCTCACTCGGCAAGGTTTTGCCCGAGCAACCTCCTGTACATATTCAAACAGATGTCACAGAAAATGTTAGAGCTGAACAGGCTGGTATCAGTAGTTTGGGTCCTAAACCAAGCTCCGAAGTGAAACTTGGTTAGTTTTTCAAGTCCTTTTTTTGCCACCCATCTGTACTCTCTCTCTCTCTCTCTCTCTCTATTTTCTGTCAACACAGATGTACGCATGTAAACTCATGCATATTTCTTATTTTGTGTGACCTCTATCTCCGAGAAAGAGTCCAACATTGAAAAGTACAGCTTAGTAAGAATCATTAAGTACAACACATTAAGTGGTCCCTTAGTTACACAATTTTCCACTTGTGTCCTTACCTTTTAATTGTGGTTTACAGTCATTATTGCACAAAGGATGTTATAGGAATTTTATTCAAAGATTTGGAGGATAGTACTCTAGTTTTTTGACATGGAAAAAGGTGAAATTTGGACTCTTTTTTTGGGATGGATGGAATAAGTGTCATTGACAACTAATTAATTTCCTGAAATTTATTTGGATCTGCTGGCTGTGATGTTCAGGTGATGCATTACCTTGTAGAATTGCATTTGAGAGAGGGAAAGAAAAACATTTTAGCTTTCTGGCTGTCTCTTTAGGAATGTCAGGGTGGATTTTACTTGCAGAAGAATTACCTTTGAAGCCAAGTTATGGTATTGTTCGGGTTGTTGCACCTTTAGCTGGATGTAATGTAAGTATTTTTTGTGACCTTCTGTTTTGTACTTAAGCTTCATTGTTTTTTGTGCACTGTAAAACCTTTCATGGTTAGATTAGTGAACAAATGATTTGATTAATGGTAATTTTGTGCCGAGTCTAAGCTTGTTAATCAAACAAACCAGTTGATGATCTAAGCAGTTGCAACCTAACTGATTGATATTTAAGTTGGGTGATGTGGTTTAATAACCCTGTTGGGCCAATGCTATCTAGTTTTCGCTATCTTATTGAACCTTCTAGCATTTTCACTATCAAACTTTCAAGTCTAAAATATTAATATGCCTGGGAGGATTGATGGCTGATCGCTCCCCTCTGGTGTGAGGTTTGGGGGCTTTTTGAAAAAGGGGAGATCATTTCTTGTCTAGTTATGAACTCATTAGTCTCATTATGAACCTCTAGTATTAGATAAGGGTTTTTACCATTGACCAATTGCTCTACTATGGAAAGTTATTCTAGTCTAGATACAACTCCAGTGTCTTATAAAGGTTAAAAGCGGTTTTGATTCTTGTTTTAATTGCTTTTTCAAATATGAAGTTCATTTGCTTTATCAGAACAAAAGAAATTTCTTAAAAGTCACGTTTGGTCCTATTTGAATTGCCGTGTATATTCTCTGATTTCTTTTTCTCCCTTCCCTTGATTTAGCCCAGAATAGACGATAAACATCCAAGATGGTTGCATCTTCGAATCCGTCCTTCCTCTTTCCCTTTTGCTGACTCCAGTAAATATGTTACATATGGAAAACTCAAGACAAAAGCTTTTGTAGATGGGAGGTGGACACTGGCATTTCGAGATGAGGCAACTTGCAAGGCTTCTCTGTCAATGATTTTTGAAGAGATCCATTTACAAAGCAACGCGGTTGAGAAAAGGTTGCAGCCTCTGCTGAATCTGGAAGCAAATATAGATTCTTCAAGTAGTGTTTTGCTTCCAGAATCTGTATCTTCCTGAACGCTTAACTCTTTGACTGATTGTGAGCTTTTCTGTTCTTTTGCATCTTTTTATTTTGTAATTTTTCAAGCAATAATATTTTGCACATAATGGGTGTGATATGTTCGGTCATTTACCCTTTTGTATATGTTCATAGCAAGCCTGGGTATAGAAATGTAGATTAGAGCATATTCTTTGTATATTAGGCTCGGCTTTGTCATCCCTGCTATGTAAATCTTAATAATTTTTCCATTCTTTCACTGATTAAGTAGTTTTCCCTGGCTCTTTGACTGTAATTTTTGTAAGCTTTGTAACATTTTGTATTCTTCTGATAAATGAAAAGATAATGATTGGGAGAAGAAATGCGAAATATGGTCCAATATCAGTCTTTCACTTGTATTTATTCTTGTAGGCCTTCAATCCTTCTCCCTTTATATTTCCAACAAGTATGCATAGCTTGCCACTTGTCATTTCTGATTCATTCGTATGACTACATTTCCCCACTTCTCCCCCACCACCAAACCCCCCCCCCCTTTTTGGGGCATAAGAGACATCACGATTTTATTCGAACCTGTAATCTTAAGCGAGAACATCCATGCTTATTGAGTCACTTTCAAACCTTTCTATATGACTGCATATATTGTTAACTCTTCTGTCCGATGTTTTGGTGGTGATTCGAATATCTTAGGCAAGCCCAAGACAATTGCCTAACATGACAACCTTAGTCGCTGAAGGAAGTGTAAGTACTTGTCCATTTTGGCTTTCCAGTTTGTTGTTTCTAGTCCCAGTTTTTCATAGGTATCAGTTTCTCACTTTGTTTTGTTATTTTTCCCTCCTTGGACATGTTAATGTTGTGTATATTGAGACGAAGCGTTCACTACCGGTGAAGTTTGGCAATTTTTGTATATTTTGATATTTTTTGCAATTCTGTCGTATGTATGGAGCACTAATTTCTGTAGCTCTCCTTATTTTAGCCATAGATACACACCTAGGTGCGAATGGCTAAACCGAAACTTTCAATAGATTCTTTTACGTAACTATATTGAATCCAATCATAGTAGGGGCATGCGTCGTAAGATTTTATGGGTTTTTTGTTCAATTTTTTCATGTATATCAAAATGACACAGAAAAATCAAACTGCGTTAAGGGGTTATTGAAAATAGAAAAATTGAAACTATTGCGGTTTGTGGGTCTGGTCCAAGTAAACTAATCATATTTAGGATCAAAAATATAAAAACAAACTTAAAAAGAAAAATACCTCATTATCCAAAATTTTTACAAATTAATACAAATTTGCAAAGTGGTCAAAGGTTAAATTTACAACAAAGTCCAAATGCAGTAGAAACCTGAAAAAGAAACATCATCATTTGGAATTCTCACAGTCCAATGTAAATTCTCCTAAGGTGACCAGAAGTCCAAACTTTCAACAAAATCCCAAAATTCAAAAGGGAAATTTTAAAATATGGAAAATTAACAATACTCTAATTATCCCACTAAAAGTCCAAAATATTTGACTATGATTTCATTGATTTGTCTTAATTATTAAATATAACACATTTAATGTATCATTAAATGCATAATTTTATATATGTTTTTTTACTTTTTAATTGTGAGCCATAGATAATCATTATTACTAAAGATATTATAAGAATCATGGTAGATGGCATATATAATTACACATCCAAACAAATTATTGAAAAGATCAAATGCATCAGTGAAAGGGGGTAAAAAATCTCATCATAATTTTCATCCCTTTTCTATCTATAAAAAGGAAATCAAGCCTAATGATGGCGAATTTAGATATAAAATAAGTAGGTTTTTCTTTTTTCCTGACAATGCTTTGCTTACACGGGTCTCTCTCCTCGTGAGTGGAGTGCTTTCTTTATCCTTCAGAAGAATTTCGGTCTTCTTAGAGAGCTCAGTTCAATCCAGTTTTCTCCAAGGAAAATTGTCGTTGACTTCGTTTGTCTTTATTTGTTCCATTCCATTCACGTGACCTTAAAGAACCATTCTTTTTCTGAATTTCCGTATCTATTCCTCCTTTTTCTGGTTTTGTACACTATTTGTGAATTTAGTAAAATTAACAGCCAACAATACTCTTTGGCTGCATTTGCTGTTTCTCATACTTAGTTAGTAGCATCGTGGTCTTTTTAGCTTAAACTTCAGCCGAGTTTTCTCCAAATACAATTTCTTCAGAAGTGAAGTTTAAGGGTTTGTGACTTCCGCAAAGAGTAGTATGGCGGAGGATTTAGTGGAACAATTTCGGCATTATCAACTATCCAAAAATGAGCAGCTGGGAGTTGAAATTCAAGAACAAGATATAAAGATTAGCAAGGAGATGTGTGGAAGAAGCTTAGCAAGGAAAATATACGGAGATAAAGTAGTTAACTTTACAGGCTTGAAACTCACCTTGGTGAAAATCTGGCCGACCCAGAGTTTGTTCTTCGTTATAGAGTATGGTCCGAACCTTTTTCAATTCGTGTTCAACAGTCAAGTAGACAGGACTAAGGTGTTAAAAGGTAAACTCTGGTCTTTTGACCAACAATATCTGGTCTTAAAAGAATGGTCCGTGGGAATGAATATAAACATGGAGGAATTCAATCAAATCGACATGTGGGTTCAGATATGGAATATCCCAACACATTGGCTGTCCAGAGAAACAGGTGTGAAATTGGGAAACTGTTTTCGAAAGTCTGGGATGTGGAAATTTCTAGTACGGGCAGCAAATTTGGAAGATGTTTAAAGCTGTTTGTTACCATAGACTTGGATCAGCCTTTGTTGAGAGGTACACAAGTTAAGCTCCAAGAGCAGCAGTGCTGGGTTATCTTCAGATATGAACAGTTACTCAATTTTTGTTCTTATTGTGGCAGAATTGGACATGTGGCAAGTAATTGTGGGATCCGAAAAGATGATTGTAAGAATAACAAGCTGAAAGAGTGTCAATTTGGTGAATGGCTAAAGGCTGATTCAGCCAAGAAAGGCTACAAATCTCGTGATCAAGTAGTCTTTGGGCTTGGAAGTCAAGCTGGAAAAAATACTGTGGCAGAAAAAACTGTGATTGCCACCCCTCTTTCTGGCGAAAGCAATTCCCCCATGATCTCTATGGTTGATCAAAGTAAAAAGTTCATGAGTACGTCCATGAGTCCATCTATACAGGGTCTCGGATTATGAAGAAGCTGCACCAACGGCATTAGTCAGTACACCAATAAAAGAAACAAGACCGATACCATCCACATTGGAGCTTAGTTCAGCAAAAAATTTGAACTCAGAGGAACACACTAGGGAAAGGGTTACAATGGATTTGGATGGGACAATATAGGAAAAGGTGAGTGATCTTGAAAAGAAACAAGTAGAGAAGACTGATAATCAGATCATTGAAGCTGCTTTTTCTGCCCTAGAGCAGAATCTAGTCAATGTTCCTATGATGATGGTGGTTGCCTTAACTCCTACACAAGAAGCTCCCCAAATATCGGATTAGAATGTAGCAGAAATGGTGGCCAAAGTTCCGAGGATTCGAACGAGAAAATGGCATCAAACAGTTGTTTCCTGAGATCAGCAACCACTAAGGATCCAAACCTCGGTGCAGCCACATCATAGTGCAGGGAAAAAACGAAAATGGATCATTCTGGAAGGTAAGGAAGAAACCGAGGGTGAGAGGGGATAGGAGGGAAGACAAAAAAGATGGAATCAAGGTCTTATCATCCGTAATTTACAGGTGGAGGAAGTCAGCCCCAAATGGCCCCAAGCTAATCAATGAAAATTTGTGCTTGGAATTGTAGAGGTCTAGGAGGGCCCTCTACCATTTCTCAGCTTAAGAAAACTATTAGGTCCCACCTCCCGGATATTGTGTTTATAAGTGAGACTAAACAAAAGGAGTCCTTTACTCAAACCTTTTGCAGAACCTCTTGTATTCAAGATCGATGGAAACCTGTTGATCCATTGGGAACAAGAGGTGGCCTTTCGCTTTTTTGGAGTGATGATATGGTAATAAATCAAGTGATATCAATAGATTTTTGCTTTGAAGTACAAGCTCATAAGCAGGGAGATCAAGAGTAATTTTGGGCTATTTTTGTATATGCAAGTATGGATCCCAGAGTCCGAAGTCAGCAGTGGGAATATCTTCAATAGGCCAAAAGCAAATGGGGGAACAACTGGTTTATGGGTGGGGACTTCAATGATCTAGTGGATAATACAGAGAAAAGGGGTGGTCAACCCCGTTCAGAGGGATAAAACAGGAGGGAGCAGTAGCCATAGTAGAGCAAGCATGGACTAGGACCGAAAGCGGAACTCCAATGTACCAAGTCACTGGCAAAATCAAATAGTGTAAAGTTGATTTGCTGAAGTTAGCCAATGCAGCGCATACTAATGCCGCAAGAAGGATAAGGGAGATCAAAGTGCAAATGGAATTGCTAAGCCAAGCAGGGGGTACAAGGGACTGGCAAACTTGGAAGAAGCTGAGAGGAGATTTGCACAAAGCGTACAGGGAGGAGGAACAGTACTGGCACCAAAAAGCATGCATTCAATGGCTTAAAAAGGGTGACAAGAACACAAAGTTTTTCACGCTTCTACAGCGCAACGAAGAAAATTGAATGCAATTGACAGGTTGGTGAAGGACAATGGACGGATTTGCACCAATCCCGAGGAAATCAAAAAGGAAGTATCAGATTTCTACTCTACACTTTTTACTACCTCTTCTCCTACGACTGACCCAACATTTTTGCTAGGTATCCCAACCACGATTACAAGTGCCATGAACCAATGGCTAACTAGACCAGTCGAGGATGCTGAGATTCAAAACGCTTTGTTTGGTATGCACCCTAATAAGGCTCCAGGACCGGATGGTATGACTCCCCTCTTTTTTCAAAACTATTGGCATGTAGTTCAAAAGGATATTATCTTTGCTGTAAAAAGTTTTTTTGTCCATTCAAGAATGCTGAAGAGTGTCAACCATACACTTATTACTCTTATTCCCAAAATAAATAACCCAACACAAATAGTCCAATATAGGCCTATTAGCTTATGTAATGTTGTCTATAAAATAATCTCTAAGATTCTGGCTGAAAGAATGAAACCCTACCTCAATGTTTGCATACATGAAAGCCAAGCTGCTTTTGTCCCTGGAAGACAAATCACGGACAACGTTGTTATTGCGCATGAATGCATACATCATATTAAAAGCCTCAAAAAATCAGGAAAAGGTTTTATGGCCTTGAAATTAGATATGACAAAGGCTTTTGATCGAGTTGAGTGGGGTTTTCTATCTCAAGTATTAATTAAGATGGGCTTCTCTACAAAGTTCATAGACTGGATTATAATTGCATAAGTACCTCATCTTTTTCTTTTAACATAAATGGTGAGGTTAGCGGCTACGGGCAATCCACAAGAGGTATTAGACAAGGAGATCCACTATCTCCTTATTTATTTATAATCCTTTCGGAAGTTTTTTCATTTTTAATTAGAAAGGCTGTAAGTGAGGGTACCTACCAGGGAATGAGACTATGTTGTAAAGGTCCGCTCCTCACTCATCTTTTTTTTGCAGATGACTCCCTACTTTTTGGTGAAGCAACAGTGGAGCAAACTCAGCACGTTAGAAGGATCATAGAAGATTACTATGAAGCATTGGGGTAGAAAGTCAATCTGAATAAGTCTTCGGTTTTTTTCAGCAGGCACTTAGCGAATAGTGATAAAAAGGCCATTATTCAGGTGTTAAATGGGATCAAGGAGCAAAGGAGTGCCAGATACCTAGGATTGCCCTTGGGTATCGGCAAATCTAAGAAAGAAGTTTTTGCATATGTCATTGATGCGGTCAGAAAAAAAAGGTAACTGGAAAACTCAATTTTTGAGTCAGGTAGCTAAAGAAATTCTCATAAAATCAATCCTAAATTCCTTACCTATCTATGTAATGTCATGTTTTAAATTCCCAATTGGCATATGTAAAGTCTTGAGTAGTGAGACGGCAAATTTTTGGTGGGTTTTAATGCAAACAATGGTCATAAAATTCATTGGAGAGCCTAGGCCAAATTAACACTTCCGAAAGATTCGGGAGGGCTTGGTTTTCAAGATATACAAGTTTTCAATGACTCATTGTTAGCAAAACAATTATGGAGGTTAATTCAGTTCCCTAATTTACTTCTGAGCCGTGTAATGCAAGCTAGATATTATCCCCAAGGAACACTTATGCAAGCAAAAGTTCAACAAAATGCATCTTGGCTTTGGAAATGTTGGACGGGAGCAAAATATATCTTAGAAATGGGGATGAGATATCAAGTGGGAGAGAGCAAAACCATAAAAATTTGGGAGTCTCCATGGCTGGCACATAGAGCAAATTTCAAGCCACTTCCAAAAGAGCACAATGAAGAGTCAACTACTTGGTGCCATCAAATAATGGTGGAGGAGGGGGTGCAATGGGACCAAACCCTAATTGATCAGCCTTTTCACCTTGAGAATGCTCGTGGAAATTTCTAAAATCCCATTAAGAATAGAGTCTGGTCCTGATAAGCTCATTTGGTAGCATGATAGAAAAGGGAGTTTCATAGTTCATCCTGCATATCATTTTGCTATGGCACAGCATCGAGCTCAATTAAGTATAAACACAGCTACTAGTAGTTCTAGTTTGACAACCACTACTCGTATGTGGTGTAGAATTTGTAATTTTTAGATCAAAGGAAAGTTGAAACATTTTCTGTGGCGCTGCTGTCAAGGAATTTTTCCCTCCAAAACAGAGCTGTATAAAAGGAGAATTCTGCAGGATCCCATTTGTGGTATTTACGGGATGCTTGAGGAAACCATTGAGCATGTCCTTCTTACTTGTGATAGGGCAGCGATGGTGTGGAGACTCTCTCCAGTTCACTGGGATGGTTTGAGAGATGAACAATCCTGTTTCCGACATTGGTGGGAAACATTAAGTTCCATGGGCAAGGCTTTCATCAATAATGACAGGATCAACCTTTCTGTATACATCATTTGGATGTTATGGAAAACTTGAAATCTTTGGCTCTTTGAGGGGATCATTAACTCAGCTCATGGAGTGGTGGATTCGGCAATTTTGGAATGGCAGGAATATCAAGAGTTCTTAAAAGGGGCTACATTTAACTCCTAAAATAGAATCTGTTTATATATATATTTTTACTAGTTTTGCTGTATTTTGTATAGTTTCCCAAGTCCCTTATTGTTATGCAAGTTAGTGTTACAGCTCTCTTTTATAGCACCTTTTAATTGCTATTTCTGCTAACTTAGAGTTCATCGGTCCTATTTACTCTTCCCTCAAGTCTTCATTTGCTTTGGTTATCCTTTTTGCAAGATTTCATTTGTTTTAGTTTATCATTTTCTTAGGAGAATGTGCTGATAAGAGGAGCCCACGCTTTGGAGCACCCTATGTTAGGAAGAATGAAGCTAAGATCCTAGCATCAAGCACAGGACAAGGTTATAATTTTGGACTATAAGATGAGTTCTCACTGTTAGATGGATTTTGGCTCCCTGTTTTCTTCCCTGGCCAGTTAGATGGATTCACAGACGCGATAATGGTTGGAACGGTTCTCGGTCATAACCAACTAGGTCATATGCAATGTTTCTGGGTCATACCCAAATGGGTCAAAATAGTCAATGAACCTCTCTTTCATTTTATTTTCATCTCTTACCCTTTTATGTTTTGGCTGATGCTACACTCGCAAATGAACTGCAGTTTTATATGCACCACCGGCCGAGATATGTTGATCTCAAGAGACGCAAGAGGCTGAGCCGGCCGTGACTGCGTTCATGTGGTGATTATTGATGAGCTTCCTTGGGAGGAGGACTGGACGGTGAGGGTGAGGACAGAGAGGAGGGTGATGAAAATCACCGAATGTTTGAGTGTGGTTGTAGTGCTTCTGACTGATTGCTTGATAGAGTCGAAGAAAATTGGTTGCCAATGTCATATAGGTATCTAATTTTTACGTTTGAAGTTGAGGCAAACAAACTGTTTGCTAAAATGCCTACACGAAATCTGGGTAGGCATACTAATTGATCTGAGCACATCTGACTTCCTAACACAATAACTTCCTTTCATTCTCCTCTTTGGGGATAGAAGCAATATCGGTTTCCAAAAAAAAAAAAAAGAGAAAAAAAGAAAAAACAGAAGGAAAAAAAAGGGAAAAAAAGGAAAAAAGGAAAGAGAAAATTACAAAAACAAAAAAGAAAGAAAAGACAAAGGAAAAAAGGAGTAGATAAATTTTTATATTGGAAGAAATGAAGAAAAGGTTGCAATCATCTTCTAGGATTTCCTTGCTTTTCCCACTTAGCTATTCAAGCTTAGTCCTGTTGAGTAGTTCTCCATGTGGATATGTATTTCCCATTTTTCTTCATACTTATAGTTCTTTGCTCCCTGGTTAAGTGCAAGTGATATAGTGTAATGCAACACACATCCCTTACTTCTTTATGAATACCATGTCCTCTCTATATAGGTTAACTTAAGATTCTATATACATATGTTAATATATATTCTTAGTAAAAGCTCTTGTTGCCAGCTGGTTTCCTGAACATTGGCTTGGTAATATTGATTTTGCAAACTGGACAAAAGAGAAAAAGGAAAAAAAAAAAACAAAAAAAAAGAAGAAAAAAAAGGAAAAAGGAAAAAAAAAGAAGAGGAAAAAAAGGAAAAAAAAGAAGAATAAACAAATGGTGGAGAATGTAGGCTTGTTTGTAATCTTTTATTTGTTTTTAAGCCTACAAATGGTTTGTAAATTACTACGAAGAAGTAGCCTTTGATATCGAGTCAATTATGGCTATTTGTATCATCTGGCTTGTACATATTGGTTGCTTACCCCTACTCTGGTTGCTGATCCTAAATTGATTGCTGTTGCAAGGGCACCTATGACAGGAAATATGAACCAAACTTGGTTACTCTTTGCTGAATTCTCTTTGATGGTTGAGGTCCTTTAAATTTACATTCTGGTTAACACTTTTGTTGGTTGGTTACTCCTGGTAGACTGATTCTTATTCCTCGGTTGGTTACTCTTTACTGGTTTCTTCTATTCGGACTATTCTTTGGCTGGACTGCATCCGCTCTCTGTTTTTGTTTCATTCATATTGGCTGAACTGCATCAACTCTCTGATTTTGTTGCATTTATGCTGCTCTCTCATTTCGTTCCATTCATTTTGGCTGGACTGCTTCCGCTCTCTGATTTCGTTTTCATTCAGCTTGGCTGGACTGTTTCTACTCTCTGATTTCGTTTCATTCATGTTGGCTAGACTGCTTCCGCTCTCTATTTTCATTTCATTCATGTTGGCTGCTTTGCTTCAGCTCTCTGATTCCGTATCATTCATTCTGGGACGCTCTCTGTTTTTGGATTGATTCTTGGGAAGACTGATTTCTAATTGAAGACTAGACATAGGACCTTGACTCCTTTTTGAAGACTGGAAAAATGAATCTTTTGGTTTTCTACTAGGTCCATTTTATTTTATGTTTTTTTAGAATACTCTTTTATATGCCTAGATTGCAATTGATGTTCAAGATAAAGTGTTCAAATCTAGTCATTTCGTTGAAGTTGGCTTATTTACATTATATCTCACAACATCAATCTTTTGGCAATCTTTTTGACCTTATAGTTTACTTTCTCTTGTAGACTAGTTTCAAGTTGTAATCAATGGGATAGTGGTCACTCTCAACCATTATTCCATTTTTCTCCTTGGCTATTAAATTTAGACTAAGGAGATCATTTTAGCCTTTTTTTGGTTAACATTTGTACAGTACCATTTTTCATCTAATGAAAATACTATCATTTCAGTGAAAAAAAAAGACAATGCTTTGCTTTGTTCTTAACAGCTCTACAACTTTCATTTCTGTATTAATGTGTAAACTATAAATGTTGACTTTCTGTGTGTAGGGCCAATGTTAGAGATCATCCCCTACAAATCCAGAGTAAAGAGCATGCAACCATACCAGACTAATTGTACGGCCATAAGTAATAGAACTATTATCATACAAACATCTCCCACACACATCACGCATCTTGACACAGTTTAAAATTATCAAGTGCTTTTGAATTAATAGAGCCATGAGTATCTACGATGTTGTTGACAAAATAATAGCTTTAGTCAACAATCAATGCATGCTTTTTTGGGGTAGCTAAATTATGATACACAACTTTGTTGTAATTTAGAAATAAATTACATTTACCTATATTGATGTTTAATTTTATTACTAATTTCCTTTTAAAGTTTAGAAATATTACGATTTTCCCTTTTGACCATTTAAAAGTTAGGTTTTCATTATAGAATTCATGAAATGACTAAAGATTAGACAAAAATATAAGTAGGAAGTGTTTAGTAAATAAGAAATGAATAAGAAATGAATTAGTATATATATATATGTACTAAATGTAACATAAATAATACTATAATGTAAATTTAACATCAGAAGGCAAATTAATATCTGTTTTTTCTTTATTTTTTAACCATTTCATGAATTATATGATAAAAGACTAATTTTTAGAAGGTCAAAAAGAGATACTGTAATATTCTCAAATTTTAGAAAACAATTGGTGATAAAGGCAAAATCTTAAAAAAGGTAAATACAATTTATCATATAGGAAATTTCTAAGGTCTCATCCATTAGATTTATTGAACCATCCAATTAATTAATACCCAATAAAATGATACCATCTCATATATTATCATGTGGTGAATTACACTAAATTATTATTATATATTTTACTAACATGCTATAACAGTTATACATGTAAAGTACAACACTATTTCTCTTTCCTTTTACTTTTAATTATTATTTGTCCAATCTAATCAAAATATTATTATATGTAATTATTATTATTTTTAGTATAGTGGAAACATATGTTGTTTAAAGTAATAAAATTAATTTTAAAAATATTTATCATTAATAAATGAAGGAGGTAATGATTAACAATAATAAAAATTATGAACATGTTGGTTTTATTTGTTCTATTACATTTACATAGTTAAAAATTCTTGGAATTTGTATATGTATGACAAGAAAAAATCAGTATAGTAAAACTTGCACACTGAATACTATACAGAAAATAATTAACACTATACTTTTCTATTATATGATATTGGTATCATCCTCTATTTTGGTATCATATGATATAAAAATTACTTGAAAGAATTCCGCATCAATTTATACATAATTGCCTATCCACCAAAATATAAGGGTTTTTTTTTTTAAGGAAAAGCCTTTTTTTTTTTTACAATACAATGCATTTTACAATTGAACAATTAATATTGTATCATTCTTTCATATAATATTGTACGATAGAAAAAAATAGCATTGTATAATAATTTTTTTAATACAATCAAAATTAAATTATTCTTAGTAAATAAACACACAACGGCTCCAATTACATAGTAAGGAATTTGTCGGAAAAATAAATTGTTTGTATAACAGAATTTATTGTACCACACGTATTAAGTTTTGTAACATTGAATAAAGAACATGGTATTTGCTCTCATAACGTATTGTACGATATTAAAAATCAAAATTGTAGAAGTTATAATTTTTTTAGTATTGATGAAATTAAAGTATTAATGCATCAATTTTTGAAAGTAAAATCAACTTTTGTGATAGCCAAATGCATTGTACCACATGTACTAAATACTGTATTGTTGAACAATAAACATTGTATTGTAATTTTAAATGCTACTATATGACACTAAAAAACAATTATGCCGTAATTGAAAATTTTTAAGTATAGTTAAAATTAAATTACTAATGTACCAATTAATACACGGCCACTATTTTATGACAGTGTAACAATTCAGATGGAAACAATGAATTTTTTTAACAGTAAAATGCATTGTACCATAGGTAGTGAATATTATAATATCGAATAATGAATACTGTGCTGTAATCTTATATGGTATTGTACGACATTCAAAATCAACTTTGTAAGAACTGAAAAGTATTTAAATTTTGTCAAAATTAAATTATTAATGCATTAGTTAATACACAATTACTACTCATGATAGTGTAGCAATTTAGTTAAAAAAAAATATATATATTTTTAATATCAACATACATTGTACCACATGTATTGAATATTGTATTGTTACAAAAAAAATTGTATTGTAATTTTAGATGCTACTATATGGCACAAAAAAATGATTATGTATAAATTAAAAAATTTTAAATTATCGTCAAAATTAAATTATTAATCCGTCAGTTACTACTCATGATAGTGTAACAATTTAGCTAATACAGATGAATTCTTTTAACAGTAAAATAATTGTGCCACATACAATGACTATTATAATATCGAACAATGAATCCTATATTGTAATCTTATATGGTAATGTACGGTATCAAAAATCAACTTTGTAGGAATTAAATTTTTTTTCAAGGATAGAGAAAATTAAACTAGTAATACCTGAATAAACACGTAATGACTACTCATTACATTGTAAGGATTTTCTAGGAAAAATCAATATTTTATACAACAAAATGTATTGTTCCACTTGTATTGAATATTGTACAGTCAAATAAAGGATATTGTACTTACACTTAAAAGGTCTTTTAAGGCATTAAAAATTAAGTAGAAACTTTAATATTTTTATTATTGACAAAATTAAAGTATTAACACGTCTATTTTTTAGGTAAAATCAAATATTCTAACATCAAAATGTATTGTGCCTCATGTATTGAATATTGTATTGTCGAACAATGATTATTATACCGAGATCTTAAATGCTATTGTATGACAATAAAAAAACAATTATGTAGGAATTAGAAAATTTTAAAGTATCATTAAAATTAAATTACTAACACACTGATTAATACGCAGCCACTACTTATGACAGTGTAACAATTTAGTTGGAAGAGATGAATTTTTTAAACAATAAAATGCATTGTATCACACGCAGTGAATATTATATTATCGAATATTGAATATTGTACCATAATCTTATATGGTATTGTATGGCATCAAAAATCAACTTTGTAGAAATTGAATTTTTTAAAACTATCATGAAAATTAAATTATTAATAGGTCAGATAATATACGACCACTACACATGACAGAGTAATAATTTAGTTAGGAAAGATGAATTTTTTTAATTGTAAAATGCATTGTACCACATGTAGCAAATATTATAATGTCGAACAATGAACATCGTACCATAATCTTATAATAATTGGAATTTTTTTTAACATATTGAGAAAATTAAACCATTAACGCTTGAAGAAACACATAATGAATACTCATTACACTGTAAGGTTTTCTTAGGAAAAAATGTTTTGCACAACGAAATGCATTGTACCACCTATATTGAATATTGTACCATTGAATAAAGAACATTGTATATACTCTTATAAAGTGTTGCACAACATTAATAATTAACATTGTAGAAAATGTAATTTTTTAACTATGGACGAAATTAAAGCATTAACGTGTCTATTTTCATTGGTAAAACCAAATTTTGTAATATCAAAATACACTGTATCACATGTATTAAATACTATACCGTTAAATAATAAACATTTTACTGTTATCTTAAATGCTATTGTACAAAAAAAAAAATTTGTAGAGATTGAAATTTTTTTAACTATCGTAAAAAATTAATTACTAATGTCTCAAGTAATACAAGAGCACTACTCATGAGAGTATAAGAACTTAGATGGGACAACAAAATGCATTCTATTATACACAGTGACTATAGTATTTTCAAGTAATGAACACTGTACTGTAATCTTATATAGTATTGTATGACATGTAGAAATTTGAATTTTTTGAGTATCATCAAAATTAAATTATTAATGCGTGAATAAACACATAACGACTATCCATTACAGAAAGGGTTTTTTAAGAAAAATAATTTTTTTGTACAATAAAATGCATTGTACCACATGAATTTAATATGTACCTTTGAACAAAGGATATTGTGCTCCCTCATAGAAAATATTGTAAAACATTAAAAATTAAAATTGTAGAAATTGTAATATTTTTGTTATTGACAAAATTAAAATATTAATGTGTCTAATTTTATAGGTAAAATCAAATTTTGTAACAGAAAAATGCATTGTACCATATGTATTGAATATTGTAATGTCGAATAATGAACATTGTACATCGATTTTAAATACCATTTTATAGCATGAAAAAAACATTTATGTTGCAATTGGAAATTTTTTGAGTATCGTCAAAATTAAATTATTAATGTGTCAATTAACACACAACCACTTCTAATGACTATGTAATAATTTAATTGAGAAAGATGAATTTTTTAACAGTAAAATGTATCGTACCACATGTAGTGCATATTGTATTATTGAACAATAAATATTGTACCGTGATTTTAGACACTATTGTATGGCACCAAAAAATGATTGTGTAGAATCTGGAATGCTTTTAAATATCGTTAAAATTAAATTATTAACACATGAATAAACACATTACGACTTTCCATTGCACTTTAAGGATTTTCTAAGGAGAAATAAATTTAATGTACAATAAAATACAATGTATCATATGATTTGAGTATTGTACCATCGAACAAAAGACATTGTGTTTACTCTTAGAAGGAGTTTTAAGACATTAAAAATTGAGCTTGTAGAAACCGTAATGTTTTTGTTATTAAAGAAATTAAAGTATTAATGCGTCTACTTTTGCAGGTAAAATCAAATTTTGTTACAGTAAAATGAATTGTACCACATATATTGAATACTTTACTGTTGAGTAATGAATATTGTATTGTGATCTTAAATGCCACAGTATGAAACCAAAAAATGATTGTGTAAGAATTGAAATTTTTTAAAATATTGTTAAAATTAAATTACTAAATTTGCTAGTTACTCCGTGGCCACTAGTTATAACAATGTAACAATTTATTAAGAACCATGAATTTTTTGAACACTAAAATGCACTATACTGTACGTAGAGAATATTGTACTGTTGAACAATGAATATCATATTGTAATCTTATATGGTACTATACCACATCGAAAAACAACTATGTAGGAATTGAAAATTTTTTAGCACCGTGAAAATTAAATTATTAATGCATGAATAAAAAATAATGACTACCCATTACAATGTAAGAATTTTTTAAAATAAACTAAATTTTTGGTATAACAATTTTTACCCCATGAATTGAATGTTGTACCGTCGAAGAAAAGACATTGTGCTTATTTTTAGGTGTTGTAAAGCATTCAAAATTAATCTTGTAAAAATTGTATTGTTTTTGTTATTGATGTAATTAAAATATTAACGCGTCTATTTTTGTAGGTAAAATCAAATTTTGTAATAAAAATACATTGTATAACATTTATTGAATATTATACTGTCGAACAATGAACATTGTATTGTGATATTAAATGTTACTGTACAACACCAAAAAATAATTGTGTGGGAATTGAAATTTTTTTAAAATATTATTCAAATTAAATTATTAATGTACTAGTTAATACACAACTATTACTCATCACAACATGAGAGTTTAGTTAGGAATGATGAAATTTTTGTAATAGCGAAATGGATTATACTGCATGTATTGAATAATGTACTATTGAACAATTCACATTGCACCACAATTTTAAATGGTATTGTACTACATCCGAAAAAATTCTGTATACAACTTGTGTACAGATTGTAACTTCAAATAATGAACACTCACCATATCATAAGGATTTTTGGGGAAAAAATTAATTTTTTTTAACACTAAAATTTATTGTACAACATCAATTGAACATTGTACTGTCAAACAATAAATATTGTATCATCCTCTTATGTGGTATTCTACCGCATCAAAAATGAACATTATAAGAATTGAAATTTATTAGATAATGTCAAAATCAAATTAATATATGAAAATTAATACATGTCAATTACTTATCATATTATAAGTTTTTTTTGGAAAAGAATCAATTTTTTTACAAAAAAAAATAAAAATAAAAATATTGTACCATATTAATTGAATATTATACCATCAAACAGTGAATACTATACCATCAACTTATACGGTATTATATTTTATCAAAAATTAATTTGTAGATATTGAAATTTTTTAATTCTGTTAAAATTAAGTTATTACACATGATCTTAACTATTCATCACATTTTAAGGTTTTTCTAGAAAAAATCAACCTTTTTTTTTTCTTTCTACAGAAAACTACATTATACCACATCAATTGAAGATTGTATCATCAAACAATGAATAATGTACTATCCTTTTATATCGTACTTACAACATCAAAAGTTAACATAGTAACAATTATAATTTTTTAAGTACCATCAAAATTAAATTAATAGACAAAAATAATACATAACTACTCTTCATATTGTAAAGAGTTTTTGAGAAAAAAATTATTTTTTTACTGCAAAATTAGTTGTACCATATAAATTGATCATTGTATTGTCGAACAATGAATATTGTACTATCTCTTTATCTGCAACTATACGTTATCAAAAATTAATATTGTAGAAATTAAAATTTTTTAGAGATAACCCCCAAAATGGTCTCTCATATATTGGCGAATGAACTTTTAGTCATGCACTTTTGAAATGAGAAAAAATAGTCCCTCACATTTTATAAATGTGCTCTTTTGGTTATCCATCACTATTCCGTTTGTTCATTTGCCAATATGTGAGGGACCATTTTGGGGGTTATCTCAAATTTTTAAGTACATCGAAATTAATTTATTATGCATAAGTTAATATACAACAACAACTCATTACATTGTAAGTGTTTCTTAGAAAAAAATTAACTTTTTTTTATAAAAAAATTCATTATACCAAATCAATTGGACATTATATTGTCGAATAATGAACACTGTATCATTCTCTGATATTGTATTGTACGATATCAAAAATTAAGTTTATAGAAACTAATTTTTTTTTAAGTGGCATCAAAATTAAATTATTATGCATAAATTAATACACACCAACTACTCATCACATTATAAGGATTTTTTGGAAAAAATTTAATTTTCTCTACAACAAAATAATTATACCACATCAATTAAATATTATACCATCAATCAATGAGCACTATATGCTCCTTTTATATGGTAATGTATGATATCAAAATTAACATTGTTGGAATTAAATTTTTTTTAGTACAATCAAATTTAGATTATTATGTGTAAATTAATATCTAGCAACTACTCACTGCATTATAAATATTTTTTGAGGAAAAAATTAACCATTTTTCTAGAGCAAAATACATTGTACCATATCATTGAATATTGTACCATTTTTTATATGCTATTGTATAGCATTAAAAATCAACATTGTAGGAAGTGAAATTTTTTAGGTATCACTAAAATTAGATTATTATGTGTAAATTAATACATAACACCTAATAATTACATTGTAAGGATTTTTTGAAGGAAAGAATTACATTTTTATATCAAAATAATTGTACTACATCAATTGAATATTGTATTGTAGATCAATAAATATCATACCATTGTTTTATATGGTATTGTACATAATAAAAAATTAACATTGGAAGAATTAAAAATTTTAAGTTCTATCAAATTTAAATTATTACGAATAATTAATACACAACAACTATCATCACATTATAAGAAAATTTTGAGGAAAAAAATAAATTTTTTCTATAACAAAATATATTGTATCACATCAATTGAACATTGTACTATCGAATAATAAGTAACATACCATCCACTTATATGGTATCATATAACATTAAAAATAAGAGACAACTTCCAAAATAGTCCCTCACATATTGACTAATGATCTTTTAAGTCCCTCACTTTTAAAACGAGAACAAATGGTCTATCACATTTCATGAATATATTCTTTTGGTCATCCGTCACTACTCTGTCACTATTTTATCACTATTCTGTCACTATTTTGTCACTATTCGACTGAAAAACAAACAGAATAGTGATGGATGACCAAAAAGGTACATTCATGAAATGTGAGGGACTATTTGTTCCCATTTTAAAAGTGAGGGACTAAAAAGATCATTGACCAATATATGAGGGACTATTTTGGGGGTTATCTCTAAAAATAAATATTGTAGAAATTAAAAATTTTAAAATTCTATCAAAATTAAATTATTACGCATAAAATAATACATATCAATTACTCATCATATTTTTATATATATTTTTGGGAAAAAAATCAATTTTTTTTCTATAACAAATTTCATTGTACAACATCAATTGAATATTGTACCATCGAACAATGAACACTGTACTATCCTTTTATACGATACTGTATGGCATCAAAAATTAACATAGTAGAAATTGAAAATTTTTAAGTACCTTCAAAATTTAAATTAATACATACAAATTAATACACACAATTAATCATCACGTTGCAAGGATTTTTGGGAAAAAATTTAATTTTTAAATCAAAATTAATTGTACCACATCAATTGAATATTATACTGTAGAAAAATGAACAGCATATTATCCTTTTATATGGTACTGTATAACATCAAAAATCAATATTAAAAGAATTCATATTTTTTAAGTATCATCAAATTCAAATTATTAGGCGTAAATTAATACTAACAACTACTTATCACATTGTCAAGATTTTTTTGGAGAAGATTTATTTTTTTATAGCAAAATGTATTGTACAATATTAATTGAATATTGTATTTTTTTCGAAAACGATAATCATATATACAACCAAAAGTCGCACATATACAATATATCCCACTGGCTATAGGGACCTTAGCTCTCACAATGAGACTAAGTCAGACAGTATAGAATACCCAAGACATGGGAATTCCATACCCTGAAGCACATAAGGCACAAAAGCCAAACGATGAGGTGCAAAAGAATACAATATTAACAATCTCATCTCGTCACAAAAATAGAGTAAACAAGCAAGTGAATAACCATGAACCAGAACAAATAAGCCCGAGTCACTCGCTTGCATGAGATCATAGCCGCACCATTCCAACTTTCTTAAATTCAAGCCATTCTGCCCACACTAGATCCATTACTGCTTTTTCTTCTCTCCATTCCTTCTGAAAGATCCACAGATTAGTTTTCCAGAGCATCCATAAAATATAGACAGTCAACCCGACTCTATCCCGCCACTATTCATCCTTCCTCCCACTACAAATTTGAAGCCACCAATGTCGAAAACTTGAATCCCCCAAAAGTGGCCACCTAAGCCTAGCAATCTTCCACACCAGCCTCACTCTAGAACAATATAGCAAGACATGTTCAAGATTCTCCTGCATCTCCCCACACATATCACAAATTTGATCTTCTCCAATGCCTTGCTTTAATAACTGATCCTTAGTTGGAAGAATACCATGCCAACAACGCCATATGAATGTTTAAACTTCCCTTTGATGTCGAGCTTCCAAAAACTCTTCCAAACCACTTTCATTACCCCTCTGGCCAAGCTATTCTCTAGACAAAAATGCACAACCTGTTTCTCCTTAAAAGCATGTAGATAGGCAGACTTGACCGTATAGTAACCTTGCTATCATCTTAGGGGTGCAGAGACTGAGGAATAGAGATGATAGCCTCGGCAGCAATTGGACTGAAAAGCTGACGCCCTAACTGAACATTCCAACAATCGCCTCTAACATTCAAAAGCTCATTCACCCAAGTTGGCCAATCACTCTAGTGCTCAGAAGCGACAGGTCTAAAATATGGTAGATCAGGAATCTAAGGATCTTCTCAAATACGAACTGACCTGCCATAGCCATGACGCATTCTGTCTAACTGACGCTTGTAAGAGATCACCCTTAGGAAAATACTTGGTCTTCATGATCTTACTCAACAGGAGATTCGACTGCGTACTAATCCGCCAAAGTTGCTTTGCTATGAAGGCATCATTAAAAATTTGAATATCCTTAAACTCCAAAACCACCCTCTCCTTAGGCCAAGAAAGATCCTGCCAAGTTTTCCAATGGATTTTAGATCGACCATCACTGAATCTCCCCACTACAACTGCGAAGTGTGGTGAACAATATCCTGACAAATACCTTTAGGAAGTTTAAAACAAACCATCACATAGGTAGAAAGAGCACTAATAACCGCCTTAATGAGCACCTGTTTAGCAGTATAATTGAGAAATCGACATTTCCATCCTTGAACTTGGCGTTGGACCCGCTTGACCACATAAGAGAACATCTCTTTCTTTGATCTACGAATAATCATCGGAAGGCCTTGATATCTAGCATTCGGTTACACTTTAATACCATCCAGAAGCCCACAAATATCTTCTCGTTGTTGCAATGGAATATTCTTACTAAAAAGAATAGAAGATTTTTCCTAGTTGACCATTTGGCCAGAGCAGCGACTATAACTGGACAATAGTGCCTTAACCCTGGATGCTTGCCTCAAATCTGCTTCACAAAAAAGAATAGAGTCATTCGAAAAAAATAAATGAGTAATTTGTGGACCCTGTCTGCTCACCCTCATACCCCTACATTCTCCCCGCAAACTAGCTTGCTTAAGCATATTTGAAAAAGCCTCAGAGACAACCAAGAACAGAAAGGAAGACAACAGGGTGCCCTGTCTAATACCCCACATAGGTTGAATATACCCACATTTCTCTCCATTAACATTAACAGAGAAAGTCGAAGAACTAAAATATCACCAAATCCAACCTATAAAGGTACTAGAAAACCCTATCCTCTGAAGAACTGCACACAAAAAACTTCACTCAACTCTATCATAAGCCTTGGCCATATCAAATTTAATAGTCATGCATCCCTAAATTCCATTGCGCTTAGCATTAAGTGTATGAATACAATTATTGAATAATAATAAGTGAGATTTTTTCTTTAGGAAATAGGTTATTATATGTGGGTAGTCCTTGCCATGGTTTAGGAATCGATGGTTCTAGTTCAATAGAATGAGAAACTAGAACCGAGCCCTTAAGAGATGGTGATGGTTCTGGGATAGTTCCAAAACCAACAGTTTTTTTTCCAGAAACGATAATGTATTAAAAAGAGGCACAATGGCCAATGTACAGAGCCTCAAGGGCTAATAAAGCTTCGTAGTGTTGCAACTATGTACAGCGCTATAACCCACGAAAACAAAGGCCCACACAGGGACAAGTACACCCGCCAAAGCGGGAAAAGGCCCACAAGGGGCAAAAGCACCCGACAAAGCGGGACAAGGCTGAGAAGCAGCCGAAAATACAAAAGTCCGGTTATATCGGGACACTAGTACTATACAAAGGGGATGCTACTCATCCCAAGTGGCCCACCACTAATGGCCGTTGGTGACAGAAACTGAAACTAAATCCCTAACTATCACCTAATGCCATGACGTGGAAGCCAACCTGCACACGGACAGTTCAGCGACGCCCAGATATTGAACCAGCAGCACCTAAAAAAAAAAAAAGAAAAAAAACACTGTTCATTGATGAGAATCAAATATTCATAAACTTAGATATGTGTTTTTCACGCTTTTGCATAGATTTCATTGAGATATGCCATGTTTATTAGAGAAATCACATTATATTTGTGATTCTCATCTTTTATTTGTTTTGTAGGAAAAAGGGGATAAAGATCACTCATCTTCCGAAATTCATAACTTTTGATGCAAATGTCCAAATGATATGATTGAAGATGCTATGGAAATATGAGAAAGAGATCAAAAACTTTCATGAACAAAGTTTTCTCAAATTCCGAAAGCAAATGGACCAAAACTGGACAAAAAGCAGAACAAGGCATGAACCAAAGAAGAGAAAAAAAGGGAGAAAAAGCAGTCATCTTCCGGAGTCCATAACTCTTGATTCAGACGTCCAAATGATATTATTCAAGATGATATGGAAAGCTGAGAAAGAGAGAAAAAACTTTCATGAAGAAAGGTTTCTCAAATTCGGGACGAAAATGGACTAAAAATGGACAAGATCAGAACAAGGCAGTCAGCCTTACTTTGAAATCCTGGAATTTGCAAGTCACGTCCCTAATGTTTTGGAAGCTTTACATTTTCTCCCCAACGTCCCTATGTCTATAAATACCCCATTTTCTGCAGAAACAAAGGAAGTAGGATAGGGTTAGGGTTAGTTTTTCATTATTTGCACATTTTCCCCAATCTTGAGGATTTTCCTAGAGGCTAGGGTTTGGCATTTTGTGGCTTGAAGACATCCATCTTTGGAGTTGATTTGGATTGCTAAAGTGTTGGAATTTGTTGGATTCACCAATCTTTTGATTAAGGGAAGTTTTTCTTACATATTTCCTATGCTTTCAATTGTTGATTCTCCTTGTGATTGTTGGTTGTTTGAAGCCATGAGAGGCTAAATTTATCTTGGGTGATTCTTGGTGTTTGATGTATGGATTAGGTTTATTTTGATTCCTTGTGGGTTGTAGAGTGATGGGCTTGCATTAATTGAAGTTTTCCTACTTGTATTTAATGAATGACATGCAATGAATGATGGCCACATTTAGTGTGTGTTCTTGGTGTTCGTGTGTGTTTTAGAATATACATGAATTTAGACCAAAAGTAGGAAGAACTACCTAGTATTCTCTAAATTTAGGTGTTTGAGACAAGAAACAACTACCATATGAGATTAATTGTGCACTAAAATTGTGTGGAAGCCATAGGTTTTAGTGTGCAAAGGTAGAAGTGAGACCGAAAGGAGATCTTCTATTCTTTAATTCCATTGAGACCGAAAGGAGATGTGGAGTGAAAAATAGGTGACTTTCTTAGATTTAACACTTGAACTAGGGAGTGTGAAGTGGTTGGTTAAAACATCTAGGGCTAGAATTGTGCATTAGAGTTGTGTGGAAGCCATAGGCGCTAATGTGCTCTAGGTGGGGATGAGACCGAAAGGAGATTCCTCATTCTATAATTCTGATGAGACCGAAAGGAGATTTGGAGTGAACGGATGTAGCCACTTAGTTAAGATGCCCTACACTCGGTTGCCCTTAGGAGTCAAAGTAGCCGACCCCTTGCATTGAACCCAAGGATCACCCTCCTTCCTCATTTATGTGTTTATTTCTTTGTTTTAGTTATTTAAATATCACTTTCTAAATCATTGCTTTAAGACACATAGATAGCAAATAATTAGTTGCACTTAAATTTTGGTTTTGTCCCCTTCCTGTGGAAAATGATCCCTATACTTTACTACAATTGATTAAGTGAGGTTTAGGTGTAAATTTGTTTGAGCATAAGCTATATTTAGACGCACTTTTGCACACACCCAATCCGCTCACCAAATTTTTGGCGCCGTTGGAAGGGCAACTAAACTAGTTTTTTTAAGTGTTCTAATTGTTTGTTAGTTTTATGTTTTTGTATATATTTAGAAAGAGTTGTTTGTGTTGTATATATTTTCATTTTTAACTTTCAATGGCGAACAGGAAAACAAAGAGAACGGTTGTTTGGGAATTCTTAGAGCCTAATTTCAATGCTTGTGCATTAGAGCCATGGTTCAACAACCGTATAAGTGCTTACCCATTGAAGTGAGAGCTACCAATTTCAACAAGGGGATTCCTAGAGTTTGATATTGGCACAAACATTAGTGCTCAATTGGTGCATTAACCGATAAGATGAATTCATTGGAGGCGAGGATGAACTGAATCCGGTCTTAATATGTGGACTTTGCCAAGGAGACCACCATACGGATCAATGTGGATCGGGCGAGGACTGAACCAAGTTAACTTCATGAATAATTTTGGGCAGCAAGAAAATTTCAACCAAAACTGGGGCAACAATGGCAGCTACCAAGCAGAAAATCAAGGTTGGAACAACCAAGGAGGTGGTCAAAATTGGAATAATCAAAGCAGTCAAAGTTGGGACAATTCGGGGCCATCGTTTTCTAACACATTGTGGCAAACTTCAGGATTTGGGAATCAAATGAATAATCCCATGGACAGAAACCCAAATTTTGAAGAACTCTTGATGAAAAAGATGGAAGAAATCCAGCTTGAGATGAGAAGTTCCACAAAGCTTTTAGAAGACCATTCCATGAGGTTGAACTTGCATGAGACCATGATGAATGATGTGAATGATGCCATGAATTATCCAAGAGAGAATCTAGACTACTTCCATGAAGATGTGGTAGATGAATGTATTGGTGAAACTGTGAAGGAGGAGTGGTATCTTGAATCTCAAGCAATGGAGACAATTATTCCCTCCAAAGTTCCCCTTGAGTTTGATGAAGAAGATAATAGAATAGATGGACAACTTCATGAGATGGTTGAAAATTGTTTTGTAGATGAGTCCATTTATGAAATAACAGGGGAAGAATTTGAAGTGGTTGAAATCAACCAAGAGTTGCTCGTGGCCAGTGGTGACGATAAGCTAAAACCGTCCATCGTTGAGCCGCCCAAGTTGAAGCCCTTACTCCCTCGGTTGGAAAATGCATTTTTGGAAGAGCATGAAATGTTGCCCATGTTAATATCATCTTCTTTGGAATCTAAACAAGAAGAAAAGCTTTTGGGGTTAAGCATTCTTAAAGAGGCCATTGGGTGTACCCTTGAGGATATTAAGGGTATTAGTCCCTTGTTTGGCATGAAAAAAATGTTGTTGGAAGAGGAGGCCAAACATGTGAGGAAAAGAATAAAGGAAGGAATAGGATGAAATGGATTGAGTCGAGCCGGCGACGTTAAAACCAAGCGCTTCTTGGGAGGCAACCCAAGCGTATCCTTTTGTTTTAGTTTAGTCCATTTTGTTTCATTTTGTTTTGTGTTGGTTTGTTTTGGTTTTGGTTTTGGTTTTGGTTTTGTTTTGTGTTGTTTTGTTTCTTGTTTTTGTTTTGTTTGTTTTGTTTCTTGTGGATGTAGAGGTTGATGTATGTAGTTTGCATGTTTGCTAAGACAAGGGATGAAATGTAAAAAAAAAAAAAAAAAAAAATTTTTTTTTTTTTTTGGGCAAGAGTTTTCACCGCCAGTGGTCTTTTTAATCTTGTGGCCAGTTCCCTACGCTACTGATGAGACCGCTGCGTGTCTTTCTAACCCTTGCGGTCTTTTTGGCGCATTTTTATACCCGGCGGCCTTTTTGGCGCATTTTTCATTTCTTACCTTTGTTTTTGCAATTTTCTCTCAAAAACTTTCATCCTCATTTTGCATTTTACATTCTTCTTCAAGTCCAATCCATCTTAAGTGATCCAAACACCTTTGTAAACACATTTCCACCATCAAATCCATCCAAGAATCCAAGGTATGAATGGTTGAACCTTTCAATTTTCATTACAATGGTGATTTTGAATTGATCAAATTATGATTTCTATGGATGATATTTGATGAAATATTGTGTAATTGGGATTGTTTGGGCTGTTTCTTAAATTTTAAGGCTAGGGTGCTTACTAATTTTGTGAAATTTCAAGTTTTTCACCTTGCTCATCATGTGTTTGACAATATGCCTCAATGAGTTATTTTGGATGAGTTGTTAACTTTTTTGTATTCATTTGAAATCCTAGAAATTCATTGATGAATCTTAACATGATGTTGCATATAAAATTGAGTTTTAAGTGAAAAAAAAAAAAAAAACTTGATGATTTCTTGAAACCTAGCTTTGTGCACACATTGAGTAATCAAATGTCAATGCCTAAACCATTGTGTGAAATGTTCTCATGTGGCACTATCTTCTTAAGTGCAATCCTTAGTTTAGATGTTTTGACACTTGAGTTGAGTTTGGACAACGTAAAGTTTGTAAATATTCTCCTTTCTATTTTATGTTATTGCATTTAGGTTTAAAGTTTATTTTTTTTTCTTTTCTGCATTTTGTTAATTTATTTTCTTTAATTTGTTTTGGTAAATTATTCCTATCACACACTTGCACCCCCTAGTTTTAGTGCTTAACATGCAACATATCTTAAGTTTGGGGGAGGTGTGAATAAGCAATCATGCAACATGCTTTAAGTCATTTCACAATTTTGCAACCGAAAACATGTATTTCTTCTTTCCCACCCGACCCACCCTTCATGCATGCATTCTTGAAGCATTGAGGGCAATGCTCATCTTAAGTTTGGGGGTGGAAGCTTAAAGCTTTTGACATAACCTAAGTTTGGGGGTGTTTATAGGAAGAAAATACATGAGATTCCATGGGTGAAATTGGCTTAAATTGAGGCTTTCAATGAAATATTCAAGATGTTGCTTGTTTTGTTTTTGGAAACTCTTGAATGGTTGGCAAGTAATGGCTGAAATATGCACCACTTAAGAAACATATTACCGACTAAATGCATGCGAGAAGTAAAGAAATGAAAACATTAGTCAATGAAGAAAAATGTTGGACTGAATAGGCATGGAATTTGTAATGCATGTCTTTTGATTCCTTGTATTTGGAGGAAAGTTTTGCATATTAAATGGTGTTGTTACAGTGCACGTCAATGAGGAGTGTTTGTGAGATGTAGTGTATTGATTATGATGCGGTTGCGAGTAAATGTAGTGCCCCTAGTCCACCCTAAAGTTATAGCATTTCACTTCACAAACTTGGAAGATGACTTAGGCTTGTTATTAGTTTTGCTTATGAGATTTACAGTTTTGTTCAATAATTGCCACTCCGCTATGAGATTGCTCTTAGGGGATGTCCCTTAAGTGAACTCGTATGAGTGGTAGAAGTATAAAAAGCCGAAAAAACTCTTTGCACAAAAAAAAAATGAAAAATTTTTTTTTTGTAAATGAGTGAGGAAGTACCCTAAGTATAATGTCATGATGGTTGCTTAAATGTGATGAAAATTGCCTAGATGGTAGCATGACAACTTAGGGGAAAGAGGGAATAAAAAGTCTTAAGGATTTCAAGGAAGTGAAATTTTTCTATGCAACTTTAGGGCACACTAGTGGCATGATTTCGTGACCTCTACTCAGTTCTTGCATTGCATTGTTCATGAACATTTACCTCCATCACACACACACACACATCATTTAATATGTGAAGATTAGTACAGAAAAACAAGAAAGAAGAGGGTCATGCATTGCATTATTACGTGCTGAAATTGTCTAACTCGGAGACATTAAGATGTTTTCATTTCTTAAAACTCTCAATATGCATTGTTCGGTAGAATGGGGCGACGAGTGGTTGCCTAATTAAGCTAGTACTTGCCACTAATAAAAACAAAAAAATTTAGATGAGAATCTGAATATGCATGTCTCAATGAATACATTCCACATATTGTTGCTATGCGTAGAAAATTGCTTGGGGACAAGCAATGGTTTAAGTTTGGGGGTATTTGATGAGAATCAAATATTCATAAACTTAGATATGTGTTTTTCACGCTTTTGCATAGATTTCATTGAGATATGCCATGTTTATTAGAGAAATCACATTATATTTGTGATTCTCATCTTTTATTTGTTTTGTAGGAAAAAGGGGATAAAGATCACTCATCTTCCGAAATTCATAACTTTTGATGCAAATGTCCAAATGATATGATTGAAGATGCTATGGAAATATGAGAAAGAGATCAAAAACTTTCATGAACAAAGTTTTCTCAAATTCCGAAAGCAAATGGACCAAAACTGGACAAAAAGCAGAACAAGGCATGAACCAAAGAAGAGAAAAAAAGGGAGAAAAAGCAGTCATCTTCCGGAGTCCATAACTCTTGATTCAGACGTCCAAATGATATTATTCAAGATGATATGGAAAGCTGAGAAAGAGAGGAAAAACTTTCATGAAGAAAGGTTTCTCAAATTCGGGACGAAAATGGACTAAAAATGGACAAGATCAGAACAAGGCAGTCAGCCTTCGCCTGAAATCCTGGAATTTGCAAGTCACGTCCCTAATGTTTTGGAAGCTTTACATTTTCTCCCCAACGTCCCTATGTCTATAAATACCCCATTTTCTGCAGAAACAAAGGAAGTAGGATAGGGTTAGGGTTAGTTTTTCATTATTTGCACATTTTCCCCAATCTTGAGGGGATTTTCCTAGAGGCTAGGGTTTGGCATTTTGTGGCTTGAAGACATCCATCTTTGGAGTTGATTTGGATTGCTAAAGTGTTGGAATTTGTTGGATTCACCAATCTTTTGATTAAGGGAAGTTTTTCTTACATATTTCCTATGCTTTCAATTGTTGATTCTCCTTGTGATTGTTGGTTGTTTGAAGCCATGAGAGGCTAAATTTATCTTGGGTGATTCTTGGTGTTTGATGTATGGATTAGGTTTATTTTGATTCCTTGTGGGTTGTAGAGTGATGGGCTTGCATTAATTGAAGTTTTCCTACTTGTATTTAATGAATGACATGCAATGAATGATGGCCACATTTAGTGTGTGTTCTTGGTGTTCGTGTGTGTTTTAGAATATACATGAATTTAGACCAAAAGTAGGAAGAACTACCTAGTATTCTCTAAATTTAGGTGTTTGAGACAAGAAACAACTACCATATGAGATTAATTGTGCACTAAAATTGTGTGGAAGCCATAGGTTTTAGTGTGCAAAGGTAGAAGTGAGACCGAAAGGAGATCTTCTATTCTTTAATTCCATTGAGACCGAAAGGAGATGTGGAGTGAAAAATAGGTGACTTTCTTAGATTTAACACTTGAACTAGGGAGTGTGAAGTGGTTGGTTAAAACATCTAGGGCTAGAATTGTGCATTAGAGTTGTGTGGAAGCCATAGGCGCTAATGTGCTCTAGGTGGGGATGAGACCGAAAGGAGATTCCTCATTCTATAATTCCGATGAGACCGAAAGGAGATTTGGAGTGAACGGATGTAGCCACTTAGTTAAGATGCCCTACACTCGGTTGCCCTTAGGAGTCAAAGTAGCCGACCCCTTGCATTGAACCCAAGGATCACCCTCCTTCCTCATTTATGTGTTTATTTCTTTGTTTTAGTTATTTAAATATCACTTTCTAAATCATTGCTTTAAGACACATAGATAGCAAATAATTAGTTGCACTTAAATTTTGGTTTTGTCCCCTTCCCTGTGGAAAATGATCCCTATACTTTACTACAATTGATTAAGTGAGGTTTAGGTGTAAATTTGTTTGAGCATAAGCTATATTTAGACGCACTTTTGCACACACCCAATCCGCTCACCATTCATGAACAGTAAAAAACTGTTCATGAACGTTAAATTTTGAAAATTTTACTGTGCGATGAACAGTAAATACTGTTCATTGTGAAGTAAAATTTTTGCACCGTTTTCGCACTTTTTTCGCCCGCAGGAACAGTAAAAAATGGAAAAAACAAAGGCCTCTGCCCCGATTGTTTGGATTAAAACCAACAGTTTTAAAACTGACAGTTCCGGGACGGTTCTAAAACCGACGGTTCTGGTTTCAGTTTTAATACGGTTCAAAATGGTTCTATATGATTCCAATTAGAAATCATCAAAAATCTAAAATTACTATATTTTGGAAACAAAAAAAAAAGGAAAAAGGGGCTTAAACTTAACGAATTAAGCACCTACATATCCTTCGGGGGTAGAGGAATCAAAGCCCATCTAGTTCTCTTACCTTTTAGTAATCCCCTACTTACCTCAATCATTGCTTTTTGTTGTTCCAGTGCCGGTGGTGGCTCCGTCTCCGTTACATCAAATAACTCTAATTTTGCACGTTCTATCTCTTGTTGTCGATATTGTGCTTTAGTCCAATCATTAAGGCAAACTTGAGCATCCAATGATTTAGGACTAATACTTGAACACCTTTAATCTAAAATATGGCCTCCGGCGCTAAATGCTTGTTCTGCAGCAACTATCGAACATGGAGTTGCTAAAACCTTTTTTGCAATCATAAAAAAAATTGGGTAGTGGCTCGAATGTCACTTCCACCAATCTAGTATTTTGAATTATGCACTATCATCAAACACAAAATGTGTTATTAGATAATTATCTATTTCAGAGTTACTTCCTAATCTTGCCTTATATTTTTTATGCCTATGCATAATAATCTCTAATCCTTTATTCATTCTACTACTTAAGTTCTCATTTTGTCTACTACTAAATTAAGAAGATGGGAGAGGGCCACTATAAGTCTTATAAAATTCTTCATATATATTTCCTACTAAGGCTCTAGTAAAAGAAATTATTTTTGTAATATCTACATTATCATTTAAACTTAAATATTCATAATAAGCTTGCAAACATTCATATAAACCATCAATTTTACAACGTGGATAAAAAACACAAGCAACTAAATAAATAGATGGAATATCTCTGTAATAGTTTAGCCATTTTAATTCCATTAATTTAATAGTATTTTCTAGTAAAATGTCTTTTTTAGTTTCTTCTAAAATTACCAAAATATTAATACATTCTTGCATAAATAAATGAGCAGTAGGATAATAAACACTAGACAAAGTGTAAGTAGCATCATTAAAAACTTTTAAAAGATCTAATTTTTTTTTGCAAACATTCCAATGTTGTGGATATAATGTAACTTGGGAAATATTATTTACAACAAATATACATAATAAATCTTTATAATCAAATGATTCGTTAAGTAAAATATAAGTAGAATTCCAACGAGTTTGAACATCTCTTGGAAATCTCTTTGGTTTTTGCCATTTGCTTTACAAAACTTTTGCCATTCTTTCATTATTTGGGGATGCGTCCATAAATATGAAATTGTTTTTTTTTATTGGAGCTAAAAAAGCTTCAAGAGTTTTAAAACCATATTGTACCCATAAATTTAAAACATGGCAAACACATCTAATATGAAAATTGTCCACCAAAGGCGGGTCCACAAACATTTTCTAATTCAACAATTGAAGCGGTATTTGCCGCAGCATTATCAAAACCAATTGAAAAAATTTTATTTACCAAATAAAATTCTTCTAAAATTTGTCTATTTAATCTATAAATATTATCCTCTGTATGCCTATCATCAAAAACTCTAAATGCAATTATTCTTTTTTGAATATTCCAATCATCATCTATCCAATGGCATGTAAAACCCATATAAGAATGGACTTGCCAATGATCACCCCAAATATCACTACCTATATTCACACGTCCCTTAAAATCCTTGAAAAAGGCTTGTAAATCCTTTTTTCCTTATTTGTAAAGACTAAAAATTGTGCGTTTAAGAGTAGTTTTAGGAACACGTTTTGCTTGTGATTGATAAGCATTTTGAATAAATTGATTAAAACCAAAATTTTCACCAAAACCAAAAGATAAATGCTTTACGGAAACAAATTTACCTAATTCTTCTTTATAAATTTGGTCACTAAAACAAAATAATTGAGAAGGGAGGGAAGGGGGGGGGGGGCAGGGGTTAGATTTTGTGTACCCAGTAATTTGTGTTTGCGTGGTGGCATGACCAAATTGAGTTGGATGCTTTTTTTCAAGATGCCTCCAAAATGTTTCATATCCACCTTCTTGAGTATATTTAAAATTTTCCCTACAATGATTGCAAGTTACTGTAAACTTCTATGGATCATCGGTGGCTGTCTTTTTGAAATGTTGATTGAAAATATCAGATTTTGGCACCCTTTTAGAAATTTCTTGTGATTCATCATTGGTGGTAGGATGAAGACTTTCTTGTGTAGGTACATGCTCTCCCACAATATTTTTGGTTGACTTGTTCTTGCTCATCTACATCTATCTCTAAACCCCAATCCTCATAATCATAATCATGAACATTAGTGGATTTGCCCACCTTACCCTTGCATTTGTCAGCTCTACTTGCCATTTTTTTGGTGAAATTAATATAAATAATAGAATTTGGTATGGAGAAATATGGAAAGAATTAATATAAATATATAATTAATATAAATGGAGAGAATTAAAAAAAGTATGGAGGAATATGGAGAAAATTAATACAAATGGAGAGAATTTAAATAATATTAAAATTTTAATTAGAAATAATAAAGAATATTGAGAGAATTGATATAAATATTTAAAATTTGGTATGGAGGAATATGGAAAGAATTAATATAAATAGAGAATTAATATAATTGGAGAGAAATAAAAAAAAGCATGGAGGAATATGGAGAGAATTAATATAAAAGAAGAGAATTTAAATAATATTGAAACTTTAATTTAAAATAATAAGGAATATGGAGAGAATTGATATAAATATTTAAAAATTGTTATGGAGGAATATGGAGAGAATTAATATAAATGGAGAGAAGTAAAAAAATATTGAAATTTGGTGAAAAAATAATAAGAAAATAATACATGGTGAATATTTAGAATTGAGAGAATAGAGAGTGATAGATTTTGATGGGTTGAAAGAGAGAATGAGAGAGATAGATGAAATTTGGTGTGGAAAAATGAAATGAGATTTAAAAGTATTGGGAAATTTGCAAATATAGCACCTTTTGAATTGATTTTGCAAATATAGCACATTCTTTTTTTTGTTTGCAACCATAGCAGGTCAAGGATGTTTAAAACCCAAAATGCCCATCTACTCTATTCTAAAATGCAAATAATAGCACTTTAGTTCCTTATTACACTTGAAGATTTTAGAGATCGAAATTCTATTTTTCTCTCAGAACCCATTATTTGCACACCTCATTGGACCATTATCGATTAAACAAAATTTTTTCTCACACCCTATTGTTCACACACTCCATTGGACCATCATCTTCAAGCAAGAAAACCATAACTGTGGAGAAGAAATCACATCTGCAAGAGGTTAATGGACATTTGCCTATTTGAATTGGGTTTGTGAATTTGAAGGAGAAACTGGTCAAGCCCAAGGTCAAGTATAGTTTGATATTAGGTCAAGCAATAGGGAAGGTTAAGTATTTGGTCGAGCCCAAGGTCAAATACTAGGTTAGGACGAATACAAGGTCGTGCAAAAGGTCGAGTACTTGGGTAGGTCGAGTTCTGGTTGAGCATTGAGGCTCGATTAAATTGGACAAAAATATTTCAATATTTACATTCCTGCCACAATTCTATTACTTGTTTATCGCTAATTTGGTTTATGGTTCTTATGTTTGATATAAAACCATTGTTTATTGATGGTTTTGGTTGGATATGTAGAAATGGCACACACCATTATGTGGTCTGTACTTTTTTTTTTATGGGAAGAATGGAACATTTGATCCCAATACAAATGAGCGAAGCTTCATTAATTACAAGAGGATTGAACCTCTTTTGTTAAAAGAGGACACAAGCTTCACAGAACTTGTGAATCTCATCATTTTTGTCATGGAATTAGATATGGAGATCAAAGACAGACTGGTTATTGAATATTTACCCAAGTATTTGTCTAAAGTCTCCACTCTCCTCATCAAGACTGATTACCATGTCAGCTACTTATTGAATGAGATTATTAGACAGTTTGAAGATGCCAGGATTCCAATATATGTTACCCTTCGACCTGGCACTAAAGCATCACATGCTGAAGATAGTGTTAGCAATTCACCAATAAAATGATTGGGTTCTGACAGTCCAATATGGACTAACGATGTTGATGAGAATCAAATATTCATAAACTTAAGTATGTGTTTTTCATGCTTTTGTACAGATTTCATTGAGATATGCTATGTTTATGAGAGAAATCACAGTATACTTGTTGATTCTCATCTTTTGCTCTTTTTGTAGGAAAAAGGGGAGAAAAATCAGCCATCTTCCGGAATTCATAACTCTTGATGGAAATGTCCAAATGAGATGATTAAAGATGCTATGGAAAGATGAAAGAGAGAACAAAAACTTTCATGAAGAAAGTTTTCTCAAATTCTGGAAGCAAAAGGACCAAAACTGGACAAAAGCAGAACAAAGCGTGAACAAAAGAAGAGAGGACAGAAATTTTGGACCGCCGCGGCAGTCAGCCTGCGATTGCAATTGTGGAGTTTGCACTTCGAGTCCTGTATGTTTTTGAAACTTCACAATTGTTCCCCAATTTCCCTATTTGTATAAATACCCCATTTTGTGTAGAAAAAAAACCAAAGAATTAGATAGTTAGGGTTAGTTTGAGATATTTTTCATATTTTCCCCAACTGACAAACATGAGTTGTTTTGGGTCTAGGGTTTGGCTCTTGTGGTTGAGAAAACTTCAATGTTTGGAACTAACCTTGCTTGTAAAGTGTAGGATTTGATTGGAATCACCACTCTTTTGATTAAGGGGAGTATTTCTTTCAATTTCTTGTGCTCTCAATGGTTATATCTCCTTGTGGTTGTTGTTTGCTTGAAGCCATGAGTGGCTAAATCGTCTTGGGTGATTCTTGGTGCTTGATGTAAGGGTTAGGTTTATTTTGATTCCTTGTGGGTTGTAGAGTGACGGGTTTGCATTAATTAAAGTCTTCCTACTTGTATTAAATGAATGACATGCATTGAATGTGGCCACATTTAGTGTGTGTTCTTGGTGTTGTGTGTGTTTTAGGACATGCATGAATTTAGGCCAAAAGTAGGAAGAAGTGAAGAACTACCTAGCATTCACTAAATTTAGGTGTTTGAGACAAGAAATAACCACCACATGAGCTTAATTGTGCATTAAAATTGTGTGGAAGCCATAGGTTTTAGTGCGCACAAGGTAGAAGTGAGACCGAAAGGAGATTTTCTATCCTTTAATTCCATTGAGACCGAAAGGAGATATGGAGTGAAAAATAGGTGGCTTTCTTAGATTAAGTACTTAAACTAGGGAATGTGAAGTAGTTGGCTAAAACATCTAGGGCTAAAATTGTGCATTAGAGTTGTGTGGAAGCCATAGGTGCTAATGTGCACTAGGTGGGGATGAGACCGAAAGGAGATTCCCCATTCTACAATTCTGATGAGACCGAAAGGAGATTCGGAGCGAACGGATGTAGTCACTTAGTTATGTTGCCCTAAACTCGGTTGCCCTTGGGAGTCGAAGTAGCCTACTCTTGCATTGAGCCCAAGGATCACCCTCCTTCCTCAATTGTGTGTTTCTCTCCTTGTTTTAGTTGAGTTGTTTAACTTAGCATTTAGATTCTAGTATTCCCATTTATTTGCATACTTTTCTTCATGCTTTTTAGTTAAATATCACTCTTTATGTCATTGCATTAGGTAACATAGATAGCAAATAATTAATTGCACTTAAATTCTTGTTTTGTCCCCTTCCTTATGGAAAATGATCCCTAAACTTTATTACAATTGATTAAGTGAGGTTTAGGTGTAAATTTGTGTGAGTTTGAGCTATATTTTGACACACTTTTGCACGCACCAAACTGCTCACCAGATGTTCTTCCTCCAAACAATTTGGTTGAGAACAATTTTATTGATGAAATTGATGATCGTGGAGCTAGTAATGAGGGTGGTGTTCCAATTGACGATACCATAATTGTGAAAGATATAAATACTGCTGCCGATCAACTATGGACTGGTGTGCCTATCAATCCGGCTCAATCACATGAATGAGCAGTCGTACAATGTCATACAACGACAAGGTCATGTCATGCAAACAGCGGGACTTCTTCTAGAGATTAGCCGCCATGGTAGATTTTGCGGTAAATGATGTTTTTGAAACGAGGGAGCAATTGTATATAAGAATGAGTATGCTGGTTGTGAATCATTTGTACGAGTGGAAGGTTGTTAGGACAAATAACAAGTATTGGTACATATGATGCAAGCATAACAATTGCAAATGGAAACTAAATGCAACTTCCACTGGGAATTCGAGTGCTTAGAAGGTCACTAAATTTGAAAACACCTATACATGTCAGTTATCGCTGGTGTATTGTGATAATAGGCATGCAAACAATAAAGTAATTGGTTCGTAAATCAGGTGTAAGTACAAGGAAATATGTTGGCCGTATAAACCTGGCGAAATCATGGCAGATATTCGTTAAGAGTTGGGTGTGAACATAATGTACAACAAGGCTTGGTGATCAAGAGAATTTGGCTGGGCGAAATGAGAGGTGGGTTTGAAAATTATTATAGAATACTTCTTGCTTATTTGCACATAATAAGGGCATGTAATTCAGGTACGTTTAGTGATCTCAAAATGGAGGAAGATGAAGGGTTCAAATATCTTTTTTTTTTCTCATTTAGAGCATCACTATGTGGATTCCGCATTTGTATGCGACCAGTTCTTACGTTGATGCCTGTTTCTTGAATGGAAAATACCCTGGGTCATTACCTGTTGCCACTTGTATGGACGGTAACAACCAAGTGTACCTAATCGGCTAGGGAGTGGTTGATTAAGAAAATGACACCTTGTGGGAGTGGTTTTTGGAAAAGTTGAAGGCTGTAATAGGTGATGGTATCGATGGATTGGTGTTTGTGTCTGACAGGCATAAAAGCATTGCAAAAGTTATATCAAATGTTTTCCCAAATGCCTTCCATGGAGTGTGTATCTATTATCTGAGCAACAAACTGAGATCAACATTCAAACACAAAGACATGCTCCTAGTATACTTTTAAGGTTGCAAAGGCTTACACTCTTGCTGAATTCAATGAGATGTGGAGAATTCTTTCACCGCAAAATTCAAGGGTGTGCTAGTATTTAACAGAGATCGGTATTGAACGATGGTCGATGGCACATTATGAAGGGAGATGGTATACTATAATGACCAGCAACATTTTAGAATGTCTCAACACATTGTTTGGTTGAGTACATTCGAAACACACTACAGAGATGGTTTTATGAAAGACGTACAGCGGCTAGTGAACTAAAAACACATACAACCTTATACATTGAAGATGAGCTTGTATCCCGGATGAGAGATGCACAATTGTATGTTGTTGAGCCGGTCGATATACACTAGTGGTGTGTAGACATTGCAAACCATACTGCTATACTCGATTTGCTTCAAAGAACATGCACGTGTCGAGTGTTTGATATGGATCAACTCCTTTGTGTTCATGCGTTAGTTGCAGCCTGTCCTCGACAAATTGACCATTAATCTTTATGCTAGCCATTTTATCACATCGATGCACTGTTATCTGCTTATGCAGATCCTATTTTGCCAGTTGGTGAACCTAAGGATTGGATTGTGCCTAAAGAAATTCTATGTATTCAACTAACTCCTCCAGAACCAAGGTCTAAGAGTGGTAGGTGCAAGAAACAAAGAATTCTTTCAACAGGTGAGGAGAGAGTTGCGAAGAAATGTGGTCGCTGGGGATGGAGTGGATACAACCGTAAAACTTTCTCTAATCCATTCGTGTGTAGGGCCAAAAAGTGATTTCATACGACCATGTATGTGAAATTTTGTAAAACTTGCTCTAATCCATTTGACCATGTAAACCTCGCTGATTGGTGTGATTAACTAACTGATTATAAGAAAATTTTGGAACATTTTTTTTGCTTTTTCATGTGTTGCTTTTTCATGTGTGGTGAAAGATGAACTTTGGTAATGTATGCATTTAGATGGCTTTCAGTATGAATTATTTTGGAATAGGTCTGCTTATTTTGTTTATCACTCGACCTAATGCTCGACTTGAAACTTGACTCTCTAATACTCGACCTACATTTCGACTTGTTGCTCGACCTTTAACTCGACCACTCTTGTACTCGACCTACATCTCGACCCTTTATTTGACCTACATTTCAACCTTTTACGCGACCTACATCTCGACTGGGCACTCAACCAATAATTCAACCACTCTAGAATTCGACCAATAACTCGACCTAGGGCTTGACCAATTTCGTGTTCAAACCCAGTTCAAATGTAAATGAGAACATCATCTGAAAACATTGCGACTTCCGCACTTGCGTGCCATTGGAACCGACGACAATGGGGTATGCTTGAAGTGAGAAGACGAATGGGTGTTGAAAAATTTGTGTTTGTGCTATGGATTATAATGAGGAAGTGAAGAACAACGGTTTTCACTCTAAGGGTTGTGCGTTATTTCTTTTGTTTTTTAAAGGAAAAGGGCATTTTGGGTTTTAAACAGCCATGACCTGCTATGGTTGTAAACAAAAAAAAAGGAGGTGCTACATTTGCAAAGCAAACTAAAAAAGGTGCTATATTTGCAAATTTCCCAAGAGAGAGTATTTATAGGAGAAAATGAGAAATAAATTAGAAAAAAAATCTAACGGACTAAAATCAAAAGGAGCCTACCGGCTCTTTAAAGTTTAAAATCATGAGAATTGGGTTGTTGGCCAATGGCCCTTTGCTGTACTTTTATTTTTTTTTCTTTTTTTTCAAACTGTAAATATATATATATATATATTTTTTGGAGCAATTTTACCAAATAGAAGTTTACCCTAAATGGTTAAGACTTTGGATGGTTTATGTTTGGTGCCATTGAGTCTAAGCAAAAGCAAAATGAAAGAATTTTGTAGTATTTTAGATTCAAAAATGCGAGACTATATGTGATTCTTTTTTATGTAATAGATATTATAATTGTTTAAATACTATCAAAATTAAATTATTTTGTGAATTAATATATAATTACGATCATCACAATAGTTTATTATAAGATTCTAGCCCAAATGGCAAGACATTAGGTTGAAATTTGAAAATATTTCAACCCTTTTGAATAAAGGATGCAATCCATGAGGCTCAATTACTAAATAGCTAATAAATAGAAAAATAAATATAAAATAAAGTTACCTCCTAGAAAAGTAAATATAAAATAAAGTACTCAATTGACAAATAACTAGAAAAATAAATATAAATGGAGGTGAAAGTTAGCTCCTGTACCAAAGAGATACAAATTTACGTATTGATCATCAAATATACTTGGACTTACTAATAAAATTTTGAATCTTGAATTTAGAGATCGGAATTAGGACCAATGCTCAAAACTTTTCTACTAATCAATCAAACAATTATTGCTTCAAGGAAGTACCTATTTCCAATTCTTCACATTTGTTGATCTATTTAAATAGAAAATTTAAATTAGCGGGACTTGTTCCAAATACATGATTTCTAAAAAAGCTGCATATCTATCAGGAATTAGAAATAGAGAGAAAAGCGTGAGTCGTGAAAATTCTTAAAAGAATAGTAGCCAATCTTCAATTAGAACTAACATTCTTAAAGCATAGTAGCACCAATAGATTTTCTAACACATGATTTCCTAAAACAACTTATTATTGGTCAGGAATTAGAAAAAAAAATAGCAAGAAGTGAAAATTCTTAAAGAATGGCAGCCAATTTTCAATTAACACTAACATTCTTGAAGCATATGCAATAGATTTCAAAACATTAAAGAACAATAAGCATTATTTTTTTAAAATTATTTTATCAAAGTTCGATAATATTATTAACTTGATGAAAGTTAAACTGTACAAGCAATGTCCCCATAATTGGACTCTTCTTAAACTCTAAGTTGGCTAAGACTAGAACAACAAAAATCAACACTTCCCTCACACAAAGAAATACACATCTTATTTTGAAACTAGCACTACTTAAACTAGGAAGAAATCCACATTGTGGCTATATAAATATATATATATATATATATATTTTGGAGCAATTTTACCAAATAGATGTTTAGTCTAAATGGTTAAGACTTTGGATGGTTTATGTTTGGTTGACGGATTGAGTCTAAGCAAAAGCAAAATGAAAGAATTTTGTAGTATTTTCGATTCGGGCCAAACCATACGTGGTAAGACTATATGTGGGATTCTTTTTTATGTAATAGATATTATAATTGTTTAAATACTATCAAAATTAAATTATTTGTGTGAATTAATATATAATTACCAGTCATCACAATAGTTTATTATAAGATTCTAGCCCAAATGGCAAAGACATTAGGATTGAAATTTGAAAATATTTCAACCCTTTTGAATAAGGGATGCAATCCATGAGGCTCAATTACTAAATAGCTAATAAATAGAAAAATAAATATAAAATAAAGGATTACCTCCTAGAAAAGTAAATATAAAATAAAGTACTCAATTGACAAATAACTAGAAAAATAAATATAAATGGAGGTGAAAGGGATTGGCTCCTAGTACCAAAGAGATACAAATTTACTGTATTGATCATCAAAATATACTTGGACTTACTAATAAAATTTTGAATCTTGAATTTAGAGATCTGGAATTAGGACCAATGCTCAAAACTTTTCTACTCTAATCAATCAAACAATTATTGTTTCAAGGAAGTACCTATTTCCAATTCTTCACATTTGTTGATCTATTTAAATAGAAAATTTAAATTGACAGGACTTGTTCCAAATACATGATTTCGTAAAAAAGCTGCATATCTATCCAAGGAATTAGAAATAGAGAGAGAGAGAGAAAAAAAACAACGTAGTACGAAGTGAAAATTCTTAAAAGAATAGTAGCCAATCTTCAATTAGAACTAACATTCTTAAAGCATAGTAGCACCAATAGATTTTCTAACACATGATTTCCTAAAACAACTTATTATTGGTCCAAGGAATTAGAAAAAAAAAAATAGCAAGAAGTGAAAAATCTTAAAAGAATGGCAGCCAATTTTCAATTAACACTAACATTCTTGAAGCATAACAGCACCAATAGATTTCCAAACACATTAAAAGAACAATAAGCATTATTTTTTTTAAAAATTATTTTTATCAAAAGTTCGATAATATTATTAACTTGATGAAAGTTAACTATTACAAGCAATGTCCCCCATAATTGGACTCTTCTTAACTCTAAGTTTGGCTAAGACTAATTGACAACCTGTCAACACTCATCCCTCACACAAAAATACACCACTGAATCAGTAGAAGCACTATTAACAAAATAAGGAATCCCTTAGATGACGCTATCTACTATCTCATGGCCATGTGCCACAGTCTATTTACTAGTTAGCCACTGATCTACCACATGATCCTCACTAACTAAACTAGCCTACTTGCTTGATGAAATTCCAACCCAGCATGCCTCGTCCGCTCAACGACCTTCTTCTTCGCCATCCATTCTCCTTGAAAAACCCAAAGGTTCCAGCTCTTCTATATCATCTAAAGAAGGTAAGCGGTGAACTGTGCTCTATTTATCCATAGATCCTCACTCTGCCTAGAGCATAGATCTTTCCACCATTGCTGGAAACTCACGGGTTGCTGTCCAGTATTCACCCAACCAACTTGAGCCAACTTTCAAATGATTTTGACTCATGAACAATGAAACATTAGATGTTCCAAAGTTTCAGCCTCTGCTTTACACATTGTGCATGTAGTCTCCACTGGCATTTTCCTTTGATTTAGCATAGCTTGAAGTGGCAAAATATTATGACAACATCGCTACACAAACTGCTTGACTTTATTGGGGACCTTCAGTTTCCAAGTAGGTATCTACATACGATGCCTTCTGCCTTGAGCATTACTGCACTCAGGTGGTTGTTCTACATGTTGCCTATCCTGCACTCAAGTGGTTGTTCTATATGTTGCTTATCCTATTGCAATTGCTGATACATTGACTTAACTGAGAAATCATGGCCAAGAGTAAGGTGTCAACTAAAATGCTGATCCTCCACTGGAATCGGTACACTATTCGTCTCACAATAGTTTGCTCTCCCCCTGATAATACTCCTTGCCCCCAACCAACCCTTCCAAAGCCAAGAAGCATTATTTTTAGCTGCAACTGACAACAATTCTGCATTAGGGAAATATTTAGCTTTCATGACTTTGCTCATCAATAAATCAGGTTGGGTAATAACTCTCCAAATTTGTTTAGCTAGTAATGCATCATTGAAGAGTTGAAGATCTTGAAATCCCATCCCTCCCTCCTTTTTAGCTTGGGTAAGGTCTTGTCATTTCTTTCAATGAATTTTCTGGCTTGCATCCTTGTGTGCATCTGACCAAAAATTCGTCGTGATTTGACAAATTTCTTTACACACACTCATTGGAAACTTAAAGCAGCCCATCACATATGTTGGCAATGCATTCACCACTGCTTTGATGAGAATTTCTTTGCTGGCAAACCTCAAGAACTGATTCTTCCAAGTTTGAATTTGTTGCTGCACCTTTTGAATGATAAAATTAAAAACCTCCCTTTTCGACCTCCCAATCCTCATAGGCAACCCCAAATAGCGAGCATTGGATTGTTTCTTCACACCCCCCATAACTTGACAAATCTGAATTCTTGCCTCCCTGGACACATTGGGACTAAAGAACACTGAAGATTTGTCCAGATTGACGGCTTATCTCGAGTATCGACTATATGTGTGGAGAATTTGCTACAAAATCTGTGCTTGATGTACATCTACCTCACAAAATAACAAGGAATCATCAGCAAAAAGCAAAAGTGCAATAATAGGACCATTCCTACTAGCTCTCATTCCTTTATACTCCTCTCGTTCACTCGCTTGTTGAATAAAGTGGGATAAGGCTTCAGAAGTGATAAGGAAAAGATAAGACGAAATAGGATCCCCCTGCCAAATGCCTCGAGTTGGGTTAATGTACCCACATGCCTCGCCATTAATATTAATGGAAAAATTACTCGTATACAGACATTGCCTAATCCACTAGACGACACCCCAATCTAGTCCTGGCCACGGTTCAGGAACCGAGTTCGATTGAAACCCTACGATTCGGTTTAAAAAATGAGAACGAAACCGAACCTTTAAGAGGCGGTTACGGGGCGGTTCCAAACCGAGCGGTTGGGCGATTCCGGTTTTAATACGGTTCAAAACAGTTTTAGTTCCGATTTTAATACGGTTCAAAATAATTTTATACGGTTCCAAACAAAAATCATCAAAAATCTAAAATTACTATATTTTGAAAAAAAAAAGAAAGGAAAAAAGGGGGCTTGAACTTAACGAATTAAGCGCCTACATATCCTCCGGAGTAGAGGAATCAAAGCCCATGTAGTTCTCTTAGCGTATAGTAATCCCCTACTTACCTCAATCACTTTGTTTTACATTGTTCCGTCTTGGTGGTGTCTCCGTCGTCCATTGCATCAAATAACTCTAATTACGCACGATCTATCTCTTGTTGTCGATATTGTGCTTTGTCCAATCATCAACGCAAACTTGAGCCTCCAATGATTCGGGACTAATACTTGAACGCCTTTCATCTAAAATATGCCCTCCGCGCTAAATGCTTGTTCTACTAAGAATCACGAACATGGAGTTGCTAAAACATTTTTGCAATCATAGAAAGAATTGGGTATTGGCTCGAATGCCCCTTCCACCAATCTAGTATTTTGAATTCTACACTATCATCAAACTCAAAATGTGTTATTAGATAATTATCTATTTCAGAGTTACTTCCTAATCCCGCCTTATATTTTTTATGCCTATGCATGATAATCTCTAATCCTTTATTCATTTTAATGCCTAAATTCTCATTTTGTCTACTATTAGATTGAGTGGATGGGAGAGTGCCATTATAAGTCTTACAAAATTCTTCATATACATTTACTACTAAGGCTCTAGTACAAGATATTATTTTTTTAATATCTACATTATCATTTAATCCTAAATATTCATAATAAGCTTGCAAGCAATCATATAAACCATCAATTTTACAACGTGGATCAAAAACACAAGCAACTAAATAAATAGATGGAATATCTGTATAATAGTTTAGCCATTTTAATTCCATTGATTTAATAGTATTTTCTAATAAAATGTCTTTTTTAGTATTTTCTAATTAATATAAATAGAGAATTAATATAATTGGAGAGAATTAAAGAATAAGTATGAAGGAATATAGAGAGAATGAGAGAGATTGATGGAATTTGGTGTGAAAAATGAAATGAAAGTGAAGGGTATTTATAGAAGAAAAAGAGGGAGAAAAAAAAGAGAAAAAAGAATGTTTATAGCCGTTGGAAACTATTGAGAATGTTTATAGCCGTTGGCTTCTTGGAAATCAGAAATGCTGCAAGATTATATAATATATCTATTTTTTGGAACAATTTTACTAAACAGAAGGTTAGTCCAAATGGTTAAAATTGTGATGGAAGTTGAAGGAGGTCATAGGCTCGAATCTCACCATGGACAAAATTTTGCATATGCAATGTTGGCTTGGCCGGTTCCAAACCGCCGGTTCCGGTTCCGGTTCGGTTCCGGTTCCGGTTCCAAAAATCATGAACCAAAACCGGCCACTGATAGCCGGTTTCGGTTCCGGTTCGAATCAGTAACCTGCTTTGATCAGTTGTTCGGTTCGTTTTGGTTCCAAACCGAACCGTGGCCAGGACTACCCCAATCAAACCCCACTTTCCTCATTGCCTTCTCTAAAAATTGCCACTCCACTCTATCATAAGCTTTGGCCATATCTATTTTAAATACCATGTACCTCCTTCCATTCTTTTCTCATTGAATTCAAAGTATGAATGCTCTCATGCGCTATAATCACATTATTAAGAATTTGCCGCCTAGGAATAAAGGCTGATTGATTCTGACTAATACACTTATGAAGGCACAACTTAATACGATCAACCAGTATTTTAGAAACAATCTTATATACCACATTACAAAAACTTATTGGCCTAAATTGCGATACAAACACAGGAGCCTGAACCTTAGGTATCAATGTAACCAAAGTATGATTGAGTGTCCTGAGCAATTTCTTACAGTGAAAAAACTCCTTAACAGCATTGATAATATCAAATTTAACCTCATGCCAATAAGTTTGGAAAAACAGAGGTGTCATACCATCCAATCCAAGAGCTATACTGGGATTCATCTGGAACAGAGCATTTATTATTTCAACTTCCTTCACAAGTCTCAACATTCTTTTGTTCATGGCCGGAGTGATGGACTTGGGTAAACCTTCAAGCAAAAATGGACAATGCACCGGGTGACTAGTAGCATATAACTTGTCATAGTAGCCCACAACTTCCTCTTGTATATCTTCTTTAGTCACACATATGTGCCCCTTATTTGTTGTCAAATTTACAATATTGTTCCTCTTTCTCCTCTAAATTGTGGTTGCATGAAAAATTTTGGAATTTCTATATCCTTCCCTCAACCATTGATTCCTTGACTTTTGTTGCCAATATCCTTCTTCTTCCAAATACTCTTGTCGGAGAAGATTCTGAAGACCATTCTATTGTTGCCAATCCCTATCTCCACCCTTCCTCTTCAATGTCTCCATCTGATCTTGAAGACATTTATCCTCCTGGCTGAATTATGCCCTGAATTAGAACTCCATTTTAGTAACTCTACTCAACATTGGACAATCTTTGAGCTTAGTACATATTGCTTCGTACCTCATTGCTCTTTGGACCATGCTGCAGCCACAGTTTCTTGGAGATCTTCTATTTTGATCCATTTTTTATCAAACACAAACCGGCACCTTATACATCGCCGTTGTTGAGGCTCCATATCCAAAATAAGAAAAGAATGATCCAAAGCTTGTTTATCATAATAGAGTACGCTAGCTTTTGGAAAAAGTAAGCACCACTTTGGAGCACCAACGAACCTATCTAAACGTTTCTCAACGTACCCCTCCCCCACTCTATTATTACTCCATGTAAATGGTCTTCCCACATGCCCAAGATCCAACATCTCTATCCTCCTTATGGAGCTTTTAAATGAAAGGCAACTTTGTTCGGTTCTTGTTCTCCCCCCCCTTCTCATGTGGATACACGATATCATTGAAATCTCCTCTCATAACCCACCAATCTCCCCACTTGGCTTTCTCATTTACCAAATAGCTCCACTATTGTGCCCTCAGAGCAATATCAGTACTCACATAAACAAAAATAGCCCACCAAATCCTTGGATCCCCCTCAAATTGAAATTAAAGCTGCATACAAAAATTCGTATTCATAACATTCAAGATCACAACATGAGCTGCCCAACACACTAGCAAGCCACCTTGAGTTCCTTCCGGATCAACAAGACTCCATCTACCATCATACTTCAACTTCCTACACACCTTCTCAACATAAACTGGTTTTTTTTAGTCTCAGAAAGGAAAACTAAATCTGGATGCTGAGATATTATTGTCTCCCTCAACTGGGAAATTGTAAAAGCTGCACCCAAGCCTCTACAATTCCACACCCCTACCTTCATGGGTTGACTTGAGACCTTTGTGGATTGATCCCTCTAACCCATTCCTGCTGCTCGAATGCTTGATGGTTGTCTCCATTTTTAGGACGTTTCTGCTCCTGCTCATCAAAAGAACTAGCTGCCGCAACCACCAGCTGCCCTACCCTTTTCTCACCAATCTTTATCCCCACAGAACTTGGGTGCTGCATCCCTCCTTTCTCAGAGAACAACCGTCGACCTGCCCTTCTCTATTTGGTAAGCGGCTTAAATTTCTGGACAGCCTTCCCTTTGGCCAGTCGTACTGCCGTTTGCTTGGTCCTTTCCTCCTTGGCAGTAGCTAGTTCCAATTCCAGGCGAGAACCAACACTCACAGCCTATCTTCCTCCATCCTAGAATGTTGAGGTACAGAATTCAGACTCTCCCCCCCTTGAGCACTCGCTGATCTTTCCTGAAAATCAATATCAGGCCCCCTGAATATTAATAATAATTTATTAATAATTTAAATTGAAATAACGCTTCGCACTAAATAATGGCACACAACGTGATTTATTTGGCTAGATGAATTGGATCTCGCCGTATTTCAGATTTAGTAAATAATTTCTACATCTAAGCACACACATATATTTTTGTCATGGTTGGCATGGTGCTAAAACTAAGGTTGTATGTATGGTAGGTAAATTCAGGTTACTGAAAAAAAAAATGCATACTATTTCAAGAAATTAGAAACTGAAAAGAAAAAAAATATAGCAGCAAGTGAAAATTCTTAAAAGAATAGTAGCAATTTACAATCAAGATTAACATTTTTAAAGCATAGAAGCACAAATAGATTTATAAACACATAATTTCCTTAAAAAACTGAATATTGGTCCAAGGAATTAAAAAACAGCAAAAAAAAAAAACACAGCAGTTTTGTTTTTTCCTTAGAGTCATTATGTTTACAGCTTAGGCACTCATTTAATAAGCAAGCCAGCAAGCAATTAACCATTACAGACCCCTACAGCTATAATCCACTATATTTGGCTTAAAAAAAAAAAAAAACCAATCTATTAACCATGACATATCTTTTCAATTAACTCAGCAACCTTTTCTGGAGTGGTAAAAGCTTGAACGTGGAAAAAGAAACAGCATATTAAATTCTTAAAAGAATAGCAGCACTAACATTATCAACATTAGATTTTGCATGGGTTTATCAATATTCACTTCAATCTTTGTTTTAAAATTAATCACGACCAATTGCTTTCCTTTATAAACTGTGGCGTGATTGGTTTCTTTCTTTTCAAATGCTTTTCCCCCACAATAATTAGAAACTTTCGTCCCAAAACAAGAAAAAAAAATTATATTGGCTGACGAAATCCATAGATAAAAAATTTGATTTTTACAAGTTAATCAAATCAATTCAACAATATTCTCACAAAATCAAAATCAATTAACAACTATTTATATTGTAATAATGAAAACTGGATACCCAATTCAATAACAAAACTAACAAATTTGTTGATATTAAACTGATACCAATTTCTTGTTTGGATTTACTGTGGCTTATTGGCTCTATATTGCTTGCAAAGAACATTTCAATAACCGTGATAGGAATTCTCTACTATTTGAAAATAGTCAATCGCTTGCAATATAGAAAAATAATAATTTTTTCAAAAGGTAATCAGTAAGTAGAGGTAGAATTGTATACAAATAGGTTTTTTATATAAAAGTTACAATTTGCTAAATTTGACGATTATTATTCAACTAGAATTCATTTAACGTTTAATATTAAAATAATAGGACGGTCTAGTTAAATTGAACAACTAGACCGTAGTCACTCCGTATTATATAATTTAACAATACATACAACTCACACATTTGTAAGGAATTGCTCCAACGCATCCACGAAAGCTGCAGCACAGTTCCAAGTTAATGCATAAAAAACACTAACACCGGAACAGTGGTAAAGAATTGTAATATGATGTGGTTGAACCAACATTAAGGCCCTTTGCAAGCATCATTAAGTATATAATAAAAGCCACGATGTTGGCACTGTTCACACATTGGTTTGTCCCTATCATGTGCCGTGCGTATGTTTTTTTTCTTGTTTGGTTTTTGGTTTAGGGGTGGGAAATCCCTTGGCAAAAACAGTGTCATTTTTTTAAGTATATAATAAAAGCAGTGATATGGATATTGTTCTCGTTTTGGTTCATCCATCAATTGCTATGCACATGTCTTTCTTTATGAGTACTATTCAGGTTTTGGTTCGTCCATCACGTACATATCTGATCTCATTTCAGCACATACATATGATTTCATCTCAATACATGCATATGATCTCATCTAAGCACATACATTTGATCTCATCTCAGCACAAACATCTAATCTGATATCAGTATATATATCTTATCTGATCTCGGCACATACTTCTGATCCGATCTCAGTATATATATCTCATTTCAACTCAGTAGATACATATGATTACATCTCAACAGATACATCTAATCTCATCTCCATATATACATCTGATCACA